>JAQNBH010000012.1:32144828-32744828 GCA_028752905.1 Cladorhizidae sp. MBARI D1340-BT2 | reverse complement strand
ATATAAGCAGCGCAACAATGTTTGTTGTTGTTGTCGTGCTAGCACTCTATATAAGCAGCACAACAATGTTTGTTGTTGTTGTCGTGCTAGCACTCTATATAAGCAGCACAACAATGTTTGTTGTTGTTGTCGTGCTAGCACTCTATATAAGCAGCGCAACAATGTTTGTTGTTATTCTGACCAAGCTTGAGCCATGGAGGAATTCTTGTAGCGGCCAAAGAAATAGTTTGCGAGATACAGTACCATTCCTGTAATCACGACCATCTCCAGGGAATAGTTCTTCCACGCAGGGCCCATCTTTAGTATGGTCTAAATGAAGAACAACAACACAGATAAGTCAGCAGCTTCACAGCTCAAAACACACACACAAACACAGACACACACACACACACACGTGCACACACACATACACAACACAGATTACATAGTGGTTGACAATAGCTCTATGGGAATACACACTGGACCAATACCACCATTCGCAACACCAACACACCTCAGATATCTTGATGTCATCCATCTTGCCAGAAGTAGAAGGAGCCTAGTAAATAACAACCATGATGTCAAAGTAATTAAGACTGTGATAAAGTAGAATAATTTGTGGACCATCCTCACCTCAAATTCGTCCTCGTCCAGCTCGGCTTCATTCTCGTTCTCCTAAATAACAACAAACGAGTGTGTCTATCACAAAATTCCAGAGCTATGTGGTGAGGACATTCCAATCAGCCTCTTCCAGAGAGAAGGCCAGTGCTCCAACAATAGAAGCATTGTGAACATACTCCTCCTGTTCTACCTGATGACTGAGGCAGTTACATCAAGGCATGCGGTCTCCATGGCTACGCTTATATTTAGCTAATGTAGACATTACTCTTGCACCACTTAGACCACAACCAGATGTGGGACACAACCAGTGCCTCCTGGCTCTCCCTAAACACTGCATCAACAACCAGATGTGAGACACAACCAGTGTCTCCTGGCTCTCCCTAAACACTGCATCAACAACCAGATGTGAGGCACAAACAGTGCCTCCTGGCTCTCCCTAAACACTGCATCAACAACCAGATGACCAGTGTCTCCTGGCTCTCCCTAAACACTGCATCAACAACCAGATGTGAGGCACAACCAGTGCCTCCTGGCTCTCTCTAAACACTGCATCAACAACCAGATGTGAGGCACAACCAGTGCCTCCTGGCTCTCTCTAAACACTGCATCAACAACCAGATGTGGGACATAACCAGTGTCTCCTGGCTCTCCCTAAACACTGCATCAACAACCAGATGTGAGGCACAACCAGTGCCTCCTGGCTCTCTCTAAACACTGCATCAACAACCAGATGTGAGGCACAACCATTGCCTCCTGGCTCTGCCTAAACACTGCATCAACAACCAGATGTGAGGCACAACCAGTGCCTCCTGGCTCTCCCTAAACACTGCATCAACAACCAGATGTGGGACACAACCAGTGTCTCCTGGCTCTCCCTAAACACTGCATCAACAACCAGATGTGGGACACAACCAGTGCCTCCTGGCTCTCACTAAACACTGCATCAACAACCAGATGTGAGGCACAACCAGTGTCTCCTGGCTCTCTCTAAACACAGCATCAACAACCAGATGTGGGACACAACCAGTGCCTCCTGGCTCTCCCTAAACACTGCATCAACAACCAGATGTGAGGCACAACCAGTGTCTCCTGGCTCTCTCTAAACTCTGCATCAACAACCAGATGTGTGGCACAACCAGTGCCTCCTGGCTCTCTCTAAACACTGCATCAACAACCAGATGTGGGACACAACCAGTGCCTCCTGGCTCTCCCTAAACACTGCATCAACAACCAGATGTGAGGCACAACCAGTGCCTCCTGGCTCTCTCTAAACACTGCATCAACAACCAGATGTGGGACACAACCAGTGCCTCCTGGCTCTCCCTAAACACTGCATCAACAACCAGATGTGAGGCACAACCAGTGCCTCCTGGCTCTCCCTAAACACTGCATCAACAACCAGATGTGAGGCACAACCAGTGCCTCCTGGCTCTCTCTAAACACTGCATCAACAACCAGATGTGGGACACAACCAGTGTCTCCTGGCTCTCCCTAAACACTGCATCAACAACCAGATGTGAGGCACAACCAGTGCCTCCTGGATCTCTCTAAACACTGCATCAACAACCAGATGTGAGGTACAACCAGTGTCTCCTGGCTCTCTCTAAACACTGCATCAACAACCAGATGTGAGACACAACCAGTGCCTCCTGGCTCTCCGTAAACACTGCATCAACAACCAGATGTGAGGCACAACCAGTGCCTCCTGGCTCTTCCTAAACACTGCATCAACAACCAGATGTGAGACACAACCAGTGCCTCCTGGCTCTCCCTAAACACTGCATCAACAACCAGATGTGGGACACAACCAGTGCCTCCTGGCTCTCTCTAAACACTGCATCAGGACAAGCTCAGAGCACCGCAAGTAGCCGCAAATACACTAGAGAACATCAGATCGTCTAGGTTGTTAAAATCCGGTGAAATTGAATGTCCAACTAAGCGTCCACAAGGGTAAAATTGGTGCCCTAGAACTGGGTCCTCCGCTAGTGCCTATACCCTGAGAACACCAGCACCCTGTGACTAATCCAAGATGTAGTGACACCAAGCACAATCCCACAATCATTCAGGGGTATCCAAAATTCAAAATCTTGTCCACCCAGTATTGGCCGAGAACTTCCACCTGATCAGATCCCTAATATCATCCCCAAGAGTAATTTGTGCTGTAGTTATACAAGCAAAAGCAGATAATTGCAGTGAGCTTCTAAGCTGTGCATGAATGAAACAAGACCACATCATTAATTTGCTGGATTCATCTCTTCAGACTTCAATTGGAAGTAACACGTCTAAAGTCCACAACATGTCTGGACTTGCATAATTAAAACACTCCAGTAAGCCATGGGAACATTAATAAATTCATCAAATTTAGTTCTAACACTACAAGATCGGGCACCAACCGGCGTATGGGTCACAGCCGTTGCACGTCAAACACTACACACTATACCTACTTTAATAGGTTGCCAAGATTATGGAACTCCTTTCCGCCTATTGATATCAATCTATCCTCCAGCACCATCAAGCATAATATCAAGCAGGTTTTATTAAGCCACATCAAACCCAACTTCAACCCCGACTCCCCTTGTACCTTTCATTATGTATGTCCTTGTGCAAATTCTTCCCATACACCCCACGCTCCTATCTTTAATTAAGTACTAATTTAATAATTTTTATCCATTGCATGTTTAGGCTACTAGTCACATAGGCTAGTTGTTCTTCAATGTACTTCTATTCATGTCTCACCTCGATTGCCTCAATTATATGATTGTGAAGTAATAAAATAAAATAAATAATAAATTTAAAAAATAGGTAAGGTACAACTACACAAGGAAATGCACTACTTAATTCCACTTACCACATTCCCATCTAAATCATCAAAATCATTTCCTTTCAGATCCTCCTCCACTTCTTCCTCGTCCTCCTCCTCCTCAGCAAACACTAGAACAAAACAAGAGCTATTCCCATGCTGTCCACGATGTGACCTGTCACTGTCTATATATTAGAGACTCCAGGCTGGACTACTTCTGAAGTAGCAGTGCCCAAGGCTTTCTATTGAACATTAGTTGATGATCGAATCGCGTTTATTCTACCCAGCAAAACTAAGGTTACCTTCTTCATCTGCTTCATTGACTTCGTAATCAAATTCACTATCGTCAAATTCCGCGAAGTCGTCTTCCTTGGCGGTGGCAGCTGTAGCTGGGTGCAGTCGAGATGCTAGAAGAAACAAAAATAAAAACCAAGTTGTAACCATTCTTTCCTCTCCACTGAACTTGGTATTGGTCGGCAATTTCATGTGACCGTATCTACGCTTGTAATGGCTGAAGGGCAAGCTAACGCGGAAGATGCTGCAGGCAGCACTGCCTGGAAAAAGAAACACCAAGATGTGGAGACGCAGAACCTGGAGAAAGTCACAGATTATGTGGAGGAAGCGGAGAACTCGGAGGAGCTAGGAAAAGTGAGTTCATATTTGTTTACTGGCTCGCTAGCAGAATTTATTTCTTGATTTTGAAAGGCTATGAATTTACTTGAAAGTGACGTGAAGAAGAATAATGAGTCTAAAGCAAAGAGGTATGGCAGTGATATTTAGTGCTACACTGTTCATTGTGGTATTCTTTAACTCTACCACAGAGAGCAAGAACTGGCAAAAGTTGTTCTTAATAAAGCTGATGTTGAGCTGATTGTAAGGATACACGATACAAAATAACTGTGACATTGATATTAGACACTTATCACAACTGCCACCATCAGAGAGACCCTTTACCAAATGACCCTTTACCAAATGCTAGGGTCGGTCAATCATACTGGGTTTCTGTTCTGTTTGAGAGTTTTTCATGGTCATGCATCACATGATCACCTGTAGCTGGTAAATGTCACCTGACTGCTGCACTTTCATTGGTACCTTCGGAATCCAGGAGGACAATGATAGTGGTATATGACAGGTCAATAACTTAGCAGAAGAATTGGTAAAGGGTTTGTCTGTGTGAGATTACACAGATTAACCACTACCTCCACTATCACCATCAGCATTTAACCTCCACTATCACCATCAGCATTTAACCTCCACCTCTACTATCACCATTGTCCATCCAGTGACTGGTATTAAGCATGCCAGGTGCTGTTCTAAGGATGTCCTAGTAAACATTGCCTCTAGCCTTCCCCATTGCAGTCTTGAACACGAATGCTACATCAGCGTAAATATTATTAAAACATTCTTAGCCTTCCTCTTCATAGCCCTCTTCATAGCCCATTGCAGTCTTGAACACGAATGCTACATCAGCGTAAATATTATTAATCAAACCCTTCATTGTCATGCATGATCTGGTCTCATGTAGCTGACCCTTTACCTCTTGTCGGGAGAATAGAGGGTCTGGTATAATGAAGTTGTTCTGCTGTGACTATAGTGGCAGCAATTAATTATAACGTACTTGTGGTCTATGTTGTGGTCTTGTAGCCTTCATGACCTCTGCATCATCTCATTTCACAGAGACTCATTTCACATATAGAGACTTATTTCACAGAGACTCATTTCATAGAGACTCATTTCATAGAGACTCATTTCACATAGAGACTCATTTCACAGAGAGACTCATTTCATAGAGAGACTCATTTCACATAGAGACTCATTTCACATAGAGACTCATTTCACATAGAGACTCATTTCATAGAGAGACTCATTTCACATAGAGACTCATTTCACAGAGAGACTCATTTCACATAGAGACTCATTTCACAGAGATTTCATATAGAGACTCATTTCACATAGAGACTCATTTCACAGAGAGACTCATTTCACATAGAGACTCATTTCACATAGAGACTCATTTCATAGAGACTCATTTCATAGAAACTCATTTCACATAGAGACTCATTTCACAGAGAGACTCATTTCATAGAGATACTCATTTCACATAGAGACTCATTTCACATAGAGACTCATTTCACATAGAGACTCATTTCATAGAGACTCATTTCATAGAGACTCATTTCACATAGAGACTCATTTCACAGAGAGACTCATTTCATAGAGAGACTCATTTCACATAGAGACTCATTTCACATAGAGACTCATTTCACATAGAGACTCATTTCATAGAGACTCATTTCACATAGACTCATTTCACAGAGAGACTCATTTCACATAGAGACTCATTTCTCATAGAGACTCATTTCACATAGAGACTCATTTCACAGAGAGACTCATTTCATATAGAGACTCATTTCACATAGAGACTCATTTCACAGAGAGACTCATTTCACATATCTAGAGACTCATTTCACATAGAGACTCATTTCATAGAGACTCATTTCATAGAGACTCATTTCAAATAGAGACTCATTTCACAGAGAGACTCATTTCATAGAGAGACTCATTTCACATAGAGACTCATTTCACATAGAGACTCATTTCACATAGAGACTCATTTCATAGAGACTCATTTCATAAAGACTCATTTCACATAGAGACTCATTTCACAGAGAGACTCATTTCATAGAGAGACTCATTTCACATAGAGACTCATTTCACATAGAGACTCATTTCACATAGAGACTCATTTCATAGAGAGACTCATTTCACATAGAGACTCATTTCACAGAGAGACTCATTTCACATAGAGACTCATTTCACATAGAGACTCATTTCACAGAGATTTCATATAGAGACTCATTTCACATAGAGACTCATTTCACAGAGAGACTCATTTCACATAGAGACTCATTTCACATAGAGACTCATTTCATAGACTCATTTCATAGAAACTCATTTCACATAGAGACTCATTTCACAGAGAGACTCATTTCATAGAGATACTCATTTCACATAGAGACTCATTTCATAGAGACTCATTTCATAGAGACTCATTTCACATAGAGACTCATTTCACAGAGAGACTCATTTCATAGAGAGACTCATTTCACATAGAGACTCATTTCACATAGAGACTCATTTCACATAGAGACTCATTTCACAGAGAGACTCATTTCATAGAGAGACTCATTTCACATAGAGACTCATTTCACAGAGAGACTCATTTCACATAGAGACTCATTTCACATAGAGACTCATTTCACAGAGAGACTCATTTCATATAGAGACTCATTTCACATAGAGACTAATTTCACAGAGAGACTCATTTCACATAGAGACTCATTTCACATAGACTCATTTCATAGAGACTCATTTCATAGAAACTCATTTCACATAGAGACTCATTTCACAGAGAGACTCATTTCATAGAGATACTCATTTCACATAGAGACTCATTTCACATAGAGACTCATTTCACATAGAGACTCATTTCATAGACTCATTTCATAGAGACTCATTTCACACAGAGACTCATTTCACAGAGAGACTCATTTCATAGAGAGACTCATTTCACATAGAGACTCATTTCACATAGAGACTCATTTCACATAGAGACTCATTTCATAGAGACTCATTTCACATAGAGACTCATTTCACAGAGAGACTCATTTCACATAGAGACTCATTTCACATAGAGACTCATTTCACATAGAGACTCATTTCACAGAGAGACTCATTTCATATAGAGACTCATTTCACATAGAGACTCATTTCACATAGAGACTCATTTCACAGAGAGACTCATTTCACATATCTAGAGACTCATTTCACATAGAGACTCATTTCATAGAGACTCATTTCATAGAGACTCATTTCAAATAGAGACTCATTTCACAGAGAGACTCATTTCATAGAGAGACTCATTTCACATAGAGACTCATTTCACATAGAGACTCATTTCACATAGAGACTCATTTCATAGAGACTCATTTCATAAAGACTCATTTCACATAGAGACTCATTTCACAGAGAGACTCATTTCATAGAGAGACTCATTTCACATAGAGACTCATTTCACATAGAGACTCATTTCACATAGAGACTCATTTCATAGAGAGACTCATTTCACATAGAGACTCATTTCACAGAGACTCATTTCACGTAGAGACTCATTTCACATAGAGACTCATTTCACAGAGAGACTCATTTCATATAGAGACTCATTTCACATAGAGACTCATTTCACAGAGAGACTCATTTCACATAGAGACTCATTTCACAGAGAGACTCATTTCACAGAGAGACTCATTTCACATAGAGACTCATTTCACAGAGAGACTCATTTCACATAGAGACTCATTTCACTGAGAGACTCATTTCACATAGAGACTCATTTCACATAGAGACTCATTTCATATAGAGACTCATTTCACAGAGAGACTCATTTCACATAGAGACTCATTTCACAGAGAGACTCATTTCACATAGAGACTCATATCACATAGAGACTCATTTCAGTCTGTAAACCTCGCCCATTTCATCGCCTGCAGAGATTTGTCTCCAATATAAAGGAGAGGACAGCTTCACAGCCTAAATAAACATGCAAAGCATCATCTCTAATCTCAATCTGTCATATCATCTACGCGGATCTGCCCACATATTGACATCAGTGCCTTCTTTGTCTAGAACCACCCATTTAATTTACAGCAGCTTATTGCATTCTAGCATGCATGCTAGTATACCCTTTTGCTGAAGGGGAAGGATCGTCGACACCACACTACCATTCTTTATTATCATTTTGTGATCGATATATAAGTGAATGTGTTTGACTGGTGTCTCAATTGCAGGTGACTGAACTTGAAATTTCCAGGACGCTAGCAGAGAGAAGTCTAAGAGAGCACAATGGAGACCTCATTAGAACCCTTCACACACTGACATGTTAAAGCTGCGGTGATAAAATGTTCTTCAGAATTCTTTGTGGAAAAAAAATTCATTGCTCATTATTCCTGATGAAGGCTAGAGCAGCTAGTCGAAACATCGAGAGAATGTTCTTGTTATATATATATTTTGAATCCAGGTTCACGTGCTGGACGCGTGTGCTGGTGTGGCGATAGCTTGCGAGTATATAGCCGGCTCACGCGAGTCATAGCATCTCATGTTAATCTTATTGCTGAACCTGTTGAGGCCACCACATTTTATAACACAGTGTTGGACTATGTAACAGTAATTCTAGAATAGCACCATGCACTTTTCATTTCCTATGTCCATGTGTAAACTGTTCTTGCTCTCCAGGTATCCGCACATTCAATTGTAACCTTTATTATACTTTTTAAACACTGCATGTTCAGGTAGCTAGCTTGTGAGGCTAGTTGTCCTACAGTTCTACTATACAACTGGTAACATATCACACACCCGTCACCACAAATGTGATGATTACTGCGAAGCAATAAAATAGAAAATAAAAATAATTTTTTTTTTAAAGAGCATCTATCGAGTGAATACAATTTGAAGTTGATTATTGAGAAGGTTATTGTAAAGCGTTCACTACAATAATTTTAATCTTGATAATTATTGTGAGCTTGTTAAGCCTCCACATACGCAGCACCAATGGCACCAAATATATAAAATACTAATAACATTGAAGGAGGATAAACGAGCACTTGGCAATGTATATAATAGCTAAGGGAGTGGACTGTTCAAGGAGGTGGGAGGAGAGGGGATCAAAGATCCTTATCAGCTCGCCATACAACAGTTCCTTTTTCCTCTGCCACCAACACACTCACCTCCATTACCACACCTTTTCCCAACAGCAAAGCCATGTTTCTAGCCTTACCCACCCTCATCCAACCACTGTCCAGCCCCTACAATTCTGCGACCTCATCCATTTCCCCCTGCTCCACTATCCAGGGTTGTATATAGATCAACTGGGAGGGGGGGTGTTGCCAATGCAGTGCTAAGCAGCAGATTAACCACAATCATCACTATGTATTTGCTAACAATGCGACAGTAATAATAATAATTATTGCCAATTCATGCTCATTAAGTATAGGATAGCCTATTCAAAAGAGTGGGCGCATAACCTATGTAAGCTCCGAGTTTGCGGTTACCCCGAGGCTTTGCCTCGGGATAAAACCGCAAACGAGTATGTTACACTGGCGCGAGTCGAGTATAGGTTATACTACATTGCGCATGCGCTAAACTACAAGCGGTACGGAATTAGCTCCCCGAGTACCTTCCGTGCCATAGATTGTAACCTATAGTTATTAACCAATCAAATTAGCCACAGGTCATGTGATGTATATAGAGTACTGTATAATAATTATATAGATTTTCATTCCAAGTGTACCCAGACCGCTGCGCATGCGTAGATTGCGCCCAAGACCATGAGGGTCTTGCATACTGTGGTCTCTTCTAGCAGGTCCTGACACCAGTTTTTATCCTCCTTCTCTTGTGGCAGAAAGCATCCTATAAGTAACGAAGGAAGTGGAAGTAAAAAACGTCCGGTGTGTTGTTGGGTGGTTGGGATTGGGTTGGTATTAGGTATGAGGACACCACGAGTGCTATACCGCCTACTCTGTTAGCACCCATTCATATATATAGCAGCCATTCAGATAGGCATGTTAGGCATGTACTGTGATCTGTGATTATATTTATGTTATTCATAGAAAACTTTGACGGGAGAAATGGACCACATCATGACTTGTACGTAAGAATGGAATTAGTATGTGCATTCATTATTATACATTACTTAATTATCACTATGTGCTTATATTAATTATAGTGTGTACATTATTATAGTGTGTGTGAATTCTTATAATAAGTAATCGTGTGCATGCATGCACATTTATGACTGCAGTATTGCGGACACATTTCTCGATGGAAGAAACATCAAGCATAGACCTTGCTAAGACTATAGCTGATATAGAGCTGGAACTGGAAGTATGTCGGGTCTCTGTGGTTATGGTGAGAATTTTGCCACAGGCCGTCGCCCTCTTGACAGCATCTGAGATACAATTAAAGGTGGAGAGTGTGGTGAAGGATCTCATTGATTGGAGGAATGAACGTGAACTGAAGGTACAACCATTGTACTCTTATTTGATGTGTTAAATTCACAATTATTTGTTTGGGCTAGAGTGCTGCTGCAGACCTTACCAGTCAAGAATCTGAAAGCGAGACTACATCAAGCGGATCTTATCGGTTCATCGTTGCCATTAGTTTGCACTGAAGTGGGAAAACTGGTACTGCCTCATGACATTCGGGACAGCTACAACGGGTCTTACATTCACAATATGCGGTTAACCTACCTGACCAACTCTAGTGAAGGTCATTTTTTATGATCCAGAGAAGGCCACCATTCTGTTGGAGGAATACGGAAAGTTTGTGCACAATTTATCAACAGTAGGACCATGCGTATTGGCGCTGTGAAGGGATACATGTTTGAAGAGCTACTTCTTCAACAAATTTTTAATTTCCATGTCAGTACATGAGCCTTCGAGGCATGCTGCTGGTAACTAATAAGAGATACTTGAAGGAAGATAAGGACTTTTTCATCACTCTCTGCTTCTGAACATAAACACACAGCGTCAATTCCGGGGTGGCTAATCCTCAAATGTTAGATGTATTTTTCGTTAATCCTATGCAAGGCGTCGTCCAGTTGTAACGAAGAAGGCTCAACATTGAACTCAAAGACTCAATAATCCTGGCATACTATAAAAGTATTTGTGACCAAGAAGTCAAGATGGTCATGTACCTATTTTTAAGTCCAAAAAATGTCGCTGAACCAGAAAACGAGTTTGACATACAGAGGAAACTAAGAGTTGACTGTAGCAGAAACTATTTACTATGGATTCGTCAAACCCAAAAGTGACACCTTCAGCACTATGGACTCTGTATTGAAGCAACTGGATAAACTATGCTAATTGTTGGCACTGTTTATATAAATATATGTTGATATAAATATCATTGTAGCTACAGTGTATTAGTAGTATGTCATAGCTATATATCTGATTAATTTTTTCCCCTTCATATTTATAAAGGACAAAGTCTACATAAGTCGAACAAGAATCTATGGAGATTATATCAAACTCCAGCCCCTCTATGGAGATTATACACGTGCACGAATAGAGGTGCCTACTATTGGAACTGGGGTGTAGGTGCCCTATATTAGAACTGGGGTCAAGGTGCATACATCTACACCTTTGTATAGTACCTCTATACATGGATTTAAAATATGTGCAGTTATATATGTGTAATAAATTAATATATAGAGGTGGATGAACTCGGAGAGCTGATTAGGAGGGCTCGTACTTCAACCCCTATATCTATACCTCTATATATACACTCCTATATCTGCAACTTTGATATATGCATCTATATACATGGATTTAGAAGATGTGCAGGTATATAGATGCATATCTAGAAATTAATTATAGAGGTGGATGTATAGGAGGGCTGGCTGGATTAAGTAGGAGGGTTGACTGGATTAATTAGGAGGGCTTGTATTATATATATTATATGCACTCCTATATCTGCACCTTTATATAAGCACCTCTATACATGGGTTTAAAAGATGTACAGTTATATATGTGCATGTTAATAGGATGTACACATGGATTTTTTTACTTTTCTTCTTCAATCATTGAAACATATAGCATAGTAGGTATACTAGTATATGCTTTCAACTCATTTTTTTGGCAAATCGGGGACAAATACCAATGAGAGTACATTGGTGTGTACTATTATATATCCACACCAATAAGAGTACATTGGTGTGTTCTATTATATATCACCACCAATGAGAGTACATTTGTGTGTACTATTATATATCATCACCAATGTACTATATCAAAACCAATCAGAGTACATTGGTGTGCACTATTATATATCAACACCAATGAGAGTATATTGGTGGGTACTTTTATATATCATAACCAATGAGAGTACATTTGTGTGTACTATTATATATAAACACCAATGAGAGTACATTTGTGTGTACTATTATATATAAACACCAATGAGAGTACATTGGTGTGTACTATTATATATCATCACCAATGTACTATATCAAAATCAATCAGAGTACATTGGTGTGCACTATTATATATCAACACCAATGAGAGTACAATGGTGTGCACTATTATATATCAACACCAATGAGAGTATATTGGTGGGTACTTTTATATATCATAACCAATGAGAGTAAATTGGTGTGTACTATTATATATCAACACCAATGAGAGTACATTGGAGTATACTATTATACCAATGAGAGTACATTGGTGTGTACTATTATATATCATCACCAATGTACTATATCAAAACCAATCAGAGTACATTGGTGTGCACTATTATATATCAACACCAATGAGAGTATATTGGTGGGTACTTTTATATATCATAACCAATGAGAGTAAATTGGTGTGCACTATTATATATCAACACCAATGAGAGTAAATTGGTGTGCACTATTATATATCAACACCAATGAGAGTACATTGGAGTATACTATTATACCAATGAGAGTACATTGGTGTGTACTATTATATATCATCACCAATGTACTATATCAAAACCAATCAGAGTACATTGGTGTGCACTATTATATATCAACACCAATGAGAGTATATTGGTGGGTACTTTTATATATCATAACCAATGAGAGTAAATTGGTGTGCACTATTATATATCAACACCAATGAGAGTACATTGGAGTATACTATTATACCAATGAGAGTACATTGGTGTGTACTATTATATATCAACACCAATGAGAGTACATTGGTGTGTTCTATTATATATCCACACCAATGAGAGTACATTGGTGTGTTCTATTATATATCAACACCAATGAGAGTACAATGGTGTGTACTACATCAATGAGAGTACATAGTTGGGTACTATTATATATTAACACCAATGGGTGGGTACTTTTATATATCAACACCATAAAGGGGAAGGAGGGGGCTTTAGCCGACCAGGCCCCTCCCCCTTAACTACACCTTGCGCATACATCTCTTCTTATGTAACAACTCGAATTGCAACCTCACATTTTCCTGAGGGAACACACATATATACTTGGTACTTATACCCTACAGGGTATTCTAGCGGAGGTATTGCTATGCTGGGGATTAGCAAGATGTGATTCTTGCCCCACCCCCGTTTTGACCAATGTTCTCTCCCAACCCCTTTTATGGCTACTCAAAAAAATAGTCGAAGGCGACACTGGGCTCTGTAAATCTCGCCATTTCATCAACAGACTGCAGCGCCTCGATAGTGAGTGAGCTCCAATAGCTATGTGAAGTAGAGGCTTCTGTGTTGTTGTTTTTTTGTATATAGGATTGGGGGACGACCCTTTTGTTTTGCGAACAAACTGCGCATGCGTTTTTCATGACACAGCCAGCTGTATTCCGACCACGTGCTCAAGTTGTCGCTAGGGCTAGGGCTAGGGCTAGGGCTTGTCGTTGTATGCAAGTTAGGATTCTCTCTAGACACTGGTTCAGTTCTCTAGCACTTGGAAATCTGCAGAAAAATGTGCAGGCACTCGGGTTTTGAGGTACCCCCACTTTAGCTCCAGCAACTTGAGTATGGTTTCTATGAAAACTGCTTTAGTAAAAAGAGAGCACACAGAGAGACCTGAAGTGTGCAGAATCTCTGGAGCTATAAAGTGGTAGCCACAAGTTTTTATTTATTAGCATCTATTATTTCTTGATAAACTGCCCTACAAAAAGCTGTTATCCTGAAATCACCAGCGCGTTTAGGCAACGATTTTCTGGCACCAACATGACCACAAAAACTGTGTAGTTTCTTTATCCTCTGATAACTAGCCATGGAATAGTAGAAGAGCTGCTTGTTGAAAGAAAAAAGGGGGGGGGGGGGGGTGGGGGGGTGGAACTTCATCCAGAGATCCTGGACAATAGTAATTCTCAATAATCGACTTCAAATTGTATTCACGCGATGTTTAAACTAGATCCTCTAACCTTCATCAGGAATCCTGATGAAGGCTAGAGGATCTAGTCATTATTCCTGATGAAGGCTAGAGCATCTAGTCATTATTCCTGTCATTATTCCTGATGAAGGCTAGAGCATCCAGTCATTATTCCTGATGAAGGCTATAGCATCTAGTCATTATTCCTGATGAAGGCTAGAGCATCTAGTCGAAACGTCGAGTGAATACAATTTGAAGTTGATTATTGAGAAGGTGATTTTAATGGTATATATGTCAACTGAGAGTTCATTGAAAGTAAGGTAAAGCTACGAAATACTAGAACAGCAACCTAGGGTGGCGATCTGAAGAAGCTGCACACAGCCAAAGGAGAAAAGAATTATGATTTAAGATTTAATGTTGTTACTGCTGAGGCCACTACATTATTATTACTGTGTATACATTAACTGGGGGCATAGGTCCATCTTCAGAGTGACTGGATACCTAGGCCATGTAATAAGACTAGTGGAAATAGCAGCTCGCCTTTCATGATTTTTAATACCATACACAGTTAAAGAAACATTCTGTGTGATGGGCTTCCAATTTTGATTAATGGTTGCAGGCTCACTGTTTTGTACACATTTTGACAGCAAACTTTCTAATTTCGCAATATCTCCGATGAATACTATGCATGTAAATTATGTAGTAAAAATGGTTCTCGGACTTCACTTCTCTTCTCACCAGCTTCATCTTCCATCTCTATCCTCTCGCCGCTGTAATGCCAAACTTATATTTTTTATTCACAATAACATAGATTTTCCTTACAATAACATAGATTTTCCTTACAATAACATAGATTTTCCTTCTAACCTCCCACCAACTCCCTGCTACAACCTCCGATCCTTCCATCCAAGTCTGATAATTCCATCAGAACTCAGTCTGCTCACCTTTCATTTCCCCCTAGTATATACTAGGCTCTGGAACTCTCTCCCCAATTACATTAATCATTTGGACAATTATTCAACAACCCTTATCATCATTTAACTTTTTTAACTACTTGACTATAATATATTCCTCCATGTATTTGTTTACTTATTTTACTCTTCATATTAGCCTCTTGAGTATGATCTTTTTTCACAAGTATGAGTCCCCCCAGGGCATATTAGTTCTTTGTCTTCGTTGTTGACGAGAATGGGTGACTAGAATACCGTCGTTCTCCTTGGAAGATAGCCAGCAATTTGTGATATGGATTCAGCTGTCACATCTACCTGCGTTAGGGAGTGAATTTCTACATCTTTGCTGCCATCTTCCTGTTACAACTACAATTCAGAAACAGGAGGATTTACGATTACCTGTTAAAGGCTGCACCCATGACTAGGACTACCTGGTTGTGTAACGATTATAAATGGTAAAGGGTCTCTAACTTGGATCACAGCGCTATCTTACTGCCTTGCTAATAAAATGAACTGAACTGCAGTCAGTACTTAGTGGCTTTCAAGTAGTGTGCAGAAACGAGTTTTTAATGTGATTTTGTGCATTTGTTTGCTTGGGGAATATAATCTAGCTTATCAGTGATAAATTATTATTATTATTATTATTATTATTGCTTTACAGGCCAAACAACAATGGTAAAATGACAAACAAAAAAAAAGGGAGCCTGGACTGAAGACCACCAGGGAAACTGACATCCTGAAGGGAGTGAAAACATGGGTTGGGTGGCGAGATAGAACATTTGTTGCATGGACAATAATAGTGGAATGCACAGGGATCAGTATGTTCCAACTGCGGTTTGAAATAAGAATTGATGCAGTTTAGCCATTGGAGAGATTGGATATTCAATTACAGGTAGTGAGTTCCATAGACGAGGTAGCCGATTGAAGTAGAAACTTCTACATTTGCTAGAAGAAGAATTGAGTGTGCCTTAATTTAATAGATGCAGATCATGTTAGGAGTAGATTGTTGTAGATATGTAATGGCTAATATTAAAATTGGTTGTAGGTAACTTCAATGATGCCAAGTAGAACATAATGTCATTGACTTCCAAATGCATCATGAGAAGAAGAAGTTGCAGTTTTGTAAGTCTAACCTTGGTTTAATCGTTCAAAATGTATTTTGTTTCACACTTTTGGATGGATTCCTGTTCTTAATAAGATGGGGGCACCAAATTTGCAAACAGTAGGTTAGAAGAGACCTTACCAAAGTGATATATAAGCTTCTTTTTTGACAGAAATTAGTATGGCCGTACTGAAAATGCGCCTAAAGCTCTGTAGGCTTTGGCACTTATGGACTTGTGATGGTCCCCAAGAGAGGTTACTTGCCATAATTACACCCAGATAACGGCAGTTTTCCTGGACCCATATATAGTTCCTGATCACCAAGAAAGTATGGGCGTCCACCATTTGCAATGTTGGACCCAAAATGCATCACATTTCTCTTTAGTGCATTGAACTGCAATTTCCTACATGTTGACCAATTGTAGATGCAGTCAATGGCAGACTGAATGCACTAGACATCATTTGGCGAGGTAATATTCTTATAACACTGTAATAGTGTCATCAGCAAGTAGAAGAAATTTGCAGGTGGAGGATGCATCGACAATGTCATTAAGGAAAGGACCAAGTACACTCCCTTGGGGCACGCCTGATACAACTGGCGGAAAAAGAGTGCTGAATAGTCACTTTTTGATAACGGTTGGTGAGATAAGCTTTGAACCACAATAAGAGTTTACCACTAATACCATACATTTGTATATATATAGCTTGTAAAGAAGTTGAGCATGAGGTACACTGTCAAAAGCCTTTCACGGAGTCTAAATAGATAGTATCGGTAGAAACCTTCCTTTCGAAAGAGTTGAAAATATCATTGAGGAACAGAAGTAGTTGCTGAACAGTGGAATTGCCTTTCCTAAAGCCAAGCTGTGATGGTGTTACAAATTTATAAACACCGAGATTTTGTCTAGCACAAGCTTTTCCAGGACCAGAGATTGGACGATAATTCTTGACAGAGGCTCTATTATCCGATTCATGAATAGGGGTAATATTGTGCACCCCTCAAAGAGGTAGGTATGCAGCTTTGAGAGATACACAGTGAATATAGGTGATGTAAAGGTGAGCATAGTGGCAATTCATTGCAGAGAAGTATTTTTGGACCTATTCCATCAGGCTCATTGGCCTTGGATCCATCCAAAATAGATAGAACACAGTAAACATCTTCAACAGTTACAGAGATGTCACACAATGGGTTATCAGAGATAGAACTTCCATCCAAACAGGAGGATGAGAGCTAGAGGATGAGAGCTAGAGCAGTGCAAAGACAGAGTGGAAAAACTCGTTAAATAGAGTAGCCCTATCCATATCAGCAGTCGCACTTCTTGAGTCAACACAGTGGGTGGAATTGTGCACTTATTAGAAAGATAGCTCCCCCAAGAAATTCATCTTTAGATTTACCTCAACCAATTGGGACAGCGTCAAAGTAGTAGTCTCACTTGGGTTACGTTTGACTAAGGGTTTTCAAGCAATTGATCTTATGCTTTTAACATGGATGACATAACTTCGCTGTCTACGTAAGCGGTATACAGCACGACATAGCTTCAGAGATTGTTCGGGAGATGAAGGCATTCATGCAACCCAAGGTGATGCTTGGGATAGAAAACTGAAAGATAGTAGCCATTCATCAGTGGCGGATACAGGGCAGGGTGGTGGTGCCACGGGTGAACCCCCCCATGAGTGCGCGCGCAAAAACTTTTTGAAAAAGTGGGTAGGTTGTGTTCTGTATGATTCCAAAACTCTAGGAAGATATATCTATGCTGGAGAATTGTACTGCTACACCACGTTAATGGAGTTATTAACCTTAAAATAAAGAATCGCCGCTCGTGTCAATTCGAGATTTGCATCCAATCTCTCAGCATCCTTTCCTGGTCCGTGTTCAAAGCCAACCAAATTGCGCATGCGCTCAATTGCAACGCCACGAGGCACCAAAAAGCCAGCTCAGCAATTTTTTCCTCCTTTTTTAATTTTTTAATGCTAGTTGGCAGAGAAAGACTGATGTAAACATGCCTGTAAGTTTGTAGCCCGATAACCTAACCTTAATGATCAGAAATCCGCTGAACTTGTGGATAATAGCGTAATAACAGTGCCCATGTACGAAATATTTAACACGTGTATTTCATTGTGAATGTAGCTGGCGAAAAACTTGCTAAATCCGTCTCCCGAAGACGAGAAGAGAAAGCACAAGCTGAAGAGGCTTGTCCAAAGTCCAAATAGCTTTTTCATGGATGTGAAGTGCCCAGGTATGTTAAAAACATCTCTAAATAAAGCACATTAACGACGTGTTCTTGTTTTAGGTTGCTACAAGATCACTACAGTGTTTAGTCATGCACAGACTGTGGTTTTGTGTGTAAGCTGTAGCACAGTATTAGCACAACCTACTGGAGGCAGAGCAAGGCTAACTGAAGGTACTATCACTAGCATCCAAACTCGTTAAGATGTGGCCTTTTGAATTTGAATTCACACAATTTTTTGTTGTTGTTGCAGGTTGCAGTTTCAGACGGAAGCCATATTAATGAACATTTCTATTATCAAATGATTTTTCCCTTTTTTTTGTTCATGCCTGTGTGTGTGAAAATTGATATGCTAAAATAAATACCATGATAAGAAGGGGAAGGGGGAGGGGGAAAAGACAAAAATATATTTGACAGTCAAAGTGTGTTAGTGGTTCAGTGGTTCATTTGCGTCTTCCTTTCTTCTTTTTGGATGGTGCCCCACCTTTTGATGCACTTGTTCCGCCGCCCCCTGAACCTGTCGGGTGTTCTGAACTCCCCCCTCCTCCACCTTGGCGGGTCTTGAGTTTTGGAATCAAGTCGCAGATGACAGCGAAGAGTTGATTTCCTGCAGATTTCAGGAAGGGAGAAGGTAATTAGCCCGTTTGCTCTCGAGAGGCGAGAAAATTGTAACTGACTTACAATTAAATGCACAACTTTCCTAGCAACGAGGGGATAGCATTATCGATAAATGATTATTGACACATGATATGATTCTGCCATTTATCAATCTTAATTGCTTACAATGCTGAATAATGTTGATACAAAATTTAACATTTGGGGAGGAAGGACAAGACACTGCTGTATTTCATAGAAAATTGTTTGCTTGGCTGGTTGTTTCCACAAACAGTTCTTGCAGTATTTGTAGAAGGTACTGGCTTGCCTTAGTTCAGGTCTCCATATTAAACCTTAAGATCGACAAAGTTACTGTAACTGCAGAAGTATCTGCTTATTTGATTCCGAGTTGTAGGTAATGCGCTTCAGCCTTAAAACAAGGGCAGCTGCTCCTCAAAAAGGACGGTTTGATGTTGTCGTACCCAGTTATATTCACCACGCTCACTTCATGACAAATTATGGCATTCTGGTCCTGAATAGGAATGTGTTTGAGGGCTTAAATAACCACACAGGGAAGTTCATGCAAGCAAATATCCGTGTATTATAGTGGACACCACAACATGCCCTGCTGTTCTTCCTGGAAGAAAAAAAAGAAGAGAAAAAAGGGGAAAAAATTATGTCATATTATTTTGTCTCATGACTCACGCAACCAATCAGAGTGCTGTGTCAGGTCACATGACCCGAGATCACATGACAATAGTTGGTCGCATATGGGTGGCAGATCGAATCCCTGGTCTCTGGTATCTGTTATAATTGATGCTTCGTTCACCCTTCTTCCCCATAGATATTCTAAAATCTAATTAATGCCCACCTCTGAGAAGTGGCGGCAGAGGCTTCCCTGCCACTGCAGATTTAGGGTGTTCTAGGGGGTGTCCTGTTCTAGGGGGTGTCCTTTGAATCTTGCCCCCTGTGAATCTCCCCGTTTTCCCAACACTGTACGTGAATCTCCCTCTTTCCTCACATTGAACTTACCCCCCCTTAAATCTCCGTTTTAAGCTAATTTTTAAGCTAATGGCTAATGCTGCATCACAGAATCAAGGTGGTAAATGAATTACATTTCTTCGCTAGAAGGTCCTCATCTTTAGGTCTGATTAACATCTTCCTCATGGTGTTAATGGGGACGGAGGTACACCAGGCCACACCATGGAGCTTAAAAGTTCTCCCCGGGTGTTTGCATGGATGTAGAGAAGGCCAATGAACAAGCCAGGTTTTCCTCCAGTACAGAGTGGTTTGGGAGACCTCTCAGGGATGTTAATGGCCCAAGGCTTGTAGCATTTGAAGTCTAGCATGCACAGTATATTTTTTGAAGATAATAGATACCTAAACCTAAGATGTGAAACCTCAAGGCAGAGGTTATGCGTTAATATACTTACATTTTAGCGCCTAATGAATTAGCGCATAATGAAAATGCTTGTTGTGACTTCCTCTAGCCACTGGTGCTAATTTCAGCTGTCACACTTGGCAATCTGCAGTTAGACTTGTTGCAAAATCTGGCCTCAGGTTTTGAGGTACCCCCACTTTAGCTCCAGTAGCTTGAGTCTAGTTATACTTATTAAAAAAAGTTTTATTATCAAGAGAGCACACAGAGAGACCTATCTTTTGAGCTATATATCAAGTCCATACCATGAAGTGTGCAGAATCTATGGAGCTATAAAGTGGTAACCACAAGTTTATTTAGTGCCTACTAGTTTATGCTTGCGTCCCCTTAAGGGGGGGGGGGGGGGGAGGGTGATACCAAAGTGTTGAGAAAAAAAGTGGTTCGAAGCTCCATAGATTCTACACCCTGCACTCTATAAATTGAACTCAAAAACAGCTATCTCTGTGTGCTCTCCTTTAATACTAAAAACTGTTGCATAGGTATATCCATGCCAGAGTTACAGGCAGTCAAAGTTGAGGACCTCAAAACATGCATGTCTGAATTCTCTGCAGTTCTAGCTCCTGGCTGGAAAGTGCTAGACAGTGGCTAGAGGAAGCCCTACTCGGTGTTTTCATTAGGCTCTAAAATGGTCAAAATTATTAATTTTAGGAAATTGATTTTCAACCTGCACTCTTGCTTGACCACTGTACTCATGTTTTAGGAAACACTCATTTTGTCGAGTAGGGCTTCCTCTAGCCACTGTCTAGCACTTTCCAACCAGGAGCTATGTAGAACTGCAGAGAATTCAGGCATGCATGTTTTGAGGTCCTCAACTTTGACGGCATGTAACTTTGGTATGGCTTAACCTATGCAACAGTTTTTAGTATCAAAAGAGAGCACACCGAGAGAGCTATCTTTTGAGCTATATATATCAAGGTCATAGAATTAAGTGTGCAGAATCTAAGGAGCTCCAAAGTCAGAACCAGAAGTTTTAATTAATATAACGGTATCGCCCAACCCCCCCCCCCCCCCCCGTATTGGCCGGATAACCCTTCAAAATCGAAGCCGAAACACCTACCGGTGTACCAGTTCAAATTTCATTTTTTGTCAAATTGATGACGCAAAATAATTTCATTTATATGTATTGTGGGCGTGGCTCATAAAAGTTCTAGCTCTACAGTAGCCCCAAACTTGCGAGTAGGACTTGCCGACGTGGATGTCAGCAGACGAGGTGTTCCCAGCAGCTCAAACAAGCACAGGGAGGCTGGTATGGAAAAAAAATGGATGGAACTTTCCCTGGACATTAGAAGTTGTGGAGGGTATGCAAGGTGTGGTGTGTTTGCTCCACTGAAAGCATAATCGTAAGCATATGAAAGTTGCCACCGGCCGAGCAACCTGAGCCAACTTGCCTTGCCTTGTATGACTCTAACAAGGCAGAGCTTAGTGAAGCATGCGAAGAATGAGTGTAGGCTGACTTGGGCTTGGGGGAGATGGTGCAGTGCCTTCGAGAGATTGTAGCTTAGCCCTCACTTTTCACTTACACAGTCTCCTATCCCCCCTCTCTCGATGTTTATGGAACCATTCCTTCCTGAGCCATCCTTGTCAACAGTACACAACAGTTACTTCACCCATGAAATATTCCATGATAATTATATTCACTATTATATGAGTGGTCAGGCTTTAGTATAATTTGTGGAATATGTACGTCAATAGTATTATGTACTGCTTATTGCGATGCTGTATTGATACATAGCCATTTACATGTAACAATGGTAACAATGTTATGTCTAGTCCAGTGCACCTCCTGATATCTGTAGACACAATAAAAACTACGAGACAAAAAAACACACAGACCCTCATGGTTTATTAGTCTACTCCACTGATGACTGCCAATATCCCTTACAAAAATCCTGGGGAGAACACTGGATTGGAAAGAAGAGCTACAAGCTTCTGTCTGAACATATGGAGTAAGAATTTCCACAGTTTCAGACGCAAAGAAATAGGACAGAGTCTAGAGCGTACAAAAGAAAGCTGACGGTGATGGGAGGCAGCAGAGAAGCAAAGACTAGGAAGATTGGAAGAGGTCAGTGGTTGGAAGGAGTTATTCTATGCTTCAGATTTCTTTTCCGTGTGTATTCCATGCAGTAGCAATTATATGCTGCACATTGTGACTTCTATTGCTATCCAGTAAGTATCAACCATGCAGTGACTTGTAATAAGGAGACAATAATGATTCATGCCTCGGTGAGGATATCCGTGCCTCGGTGAGGATATCCGTGCCTCGGCGAGGATATCTGTGCCTCGTTGAGGATATCCGTGCCTTGGCGAGGATATCCGTGCCTCGGTGAGGATATCCGTGCCTCGGCGAGGATATCTGTGCCTCGTTGAGGATATCCGTGCCTTGGCGAGGATATTCGTGCCTCGGTGAGGATATCCGTGCCTCGGTGAGGATATCCGTGCCTCGGGAAGTATATCTGTGCCTCGGTGAGGATATCCTTGCCTCGGTAAGGATATTCGTGCCTCGGCGAGGATATCCGTGCCTCGGGAAGGATATTCGTGCCTCGGTGAGGATATTCGTGCCTCGGCGAGGATATCCGTGCCTCGGCGAAGATATATTCGAAAATTTACTAATCCGAAGGGGCTCAAATTCCAGGCTATTTGGATGATTAGTGAAGGTCTACCGTATTAGATATTAACTTCCTAAGCACCTCGGGTGCAAACTCAGTTTTAAATTTTACTTATTGAACCCACCATGCTAAATATCAGATTTAAATATATATTTTTACCCGCACACATTGTCTTCCGCCATTGTCTTCCGCCTTAAGGGGGAGAGGGAGAAATATGAAAGAAATTTAAAAAAATAGCTGATGTTGTAAATGCCATGAATAATCACTTTCCGGCCTTCCTGAAACCTTTCCTCGGAGGAAAGCATCCATGCTTACCTGGAACCACTTGGAGTCCCTTTGCTCCTGAGAAAGAATTGCTTTGCTGTAAGTTTTGTGTTGCAGGCAAGAACAGCGTAGAGATGCATAGCTTTTGTTTGCTACTCGATGGAGGTGATTCATTGCATCATATTATATTTGCTTTAAGAACAGACTACTCTTGATATTACAATAACCTTCTCAATAATCAACTTGAAATTGTATTCTTTCGACTAGATGCTTCAGGAATAATGACTAGATGCTCTAGCCTAGCCTTCACCAGGAATAATGACTAGATGCTCTAGACTTCATCAGGAATAATGACTAGATGCTCTAGCCTTCATCAGGAATAATGACTAGGAGCTCTAGCCTTCATCAGGAATAATGACTAGATGCTCTAGCCTTCACCAGGAATAATGACTAGATGCTCTAGCCTTCATCAGGAATAATGACTAGATGCTCTAGCCTTCATCAGGAATAATGACTAGATGCTCTAGCCTTCACCAGGAATAATGACTAGATGCTCTAGCCTTCATCAGGAATAATGAGACTCGCGTGAGCTTGTTATATACCAGTAGCTAGCTATTCTACAAACCACACCCTGGCACGTGCATCCAGCACGTGAACCGGATATAATAATAATAATAAAATAATAATAATAATAATAATAATAATAATAATAATAATAATAATAATAATAATAATAATAATAATAATAATAATAATAATAATAATAATAAAATAGTAACAATAATAACAATAACAATAAAAATAAATTTAATAATAAATAAATAAAATATGTATAAATATGTATATATTAATAATAAAATTTAATAATAATATATAAATCAATACTACTATTTTAATAATAACAACAACAACAACATGGGTCACTTTCTATTAGACTGTGATGAATTTGGAAGGGAACGGAAAATGTTAATGAATGAGCTGATGGAGGGAGCTTGATATGGTTGGAGGAGTTTGAGAGAGGGCACTGAGGGGAAGATGGCATTGTTGCTTGGGAAGGAGGTGGAGGGTGTGAGTAATCAGGTGATGGTGGAAGTGTGAGGGTGCATTTTGAAGTTCGTAGTGAATTATTGGCAGAGGAGGAAGGGACTGCTTTATGCCCCCCCCCCCCCCCACCCACTCCACCATAAGCAAGCAGTACAACTCATTTAGTAACATTAACTTAATGTTTATCAGATATGTATATGTCATAGTGTTCATTAATCTTACCTCATCTACTGTACATATTATTTATCTATTTTTGTACTGCACTGCATGGGGTGGGATGGGCCCAAGGGACTAGCATTTTGAAGATTAAAATATAATAAATAATAATAATAAATAAACAACAACAACAACAAAAAATAACAATATTAATAAATATGCATATAAATAATTAATAAATAAACAATTAAATATAACAAAACAATTAAATATAACAAATAAATATAACAATCAAATAAATATAATCAAATAAATAAAACAATTAAATATAACAATAAATAATAAAAATAATAAAAATAAATAAACAAACAAACATAAATAGTCTCCAGATGGTCTCCTCCCCTAAGTAGCATTTCCCACAGCTGCAAGGGATGCCGCACACAACACGAGTGCATATTAGCCGGTAAAATATCCTTCACTCTGCTTAGTTGTGTCATCCTGCCGGGTAGCTAGCTACCAGTATATAGCAGGCTCACTCAAGTCTTAGCATCTCATGAAGACTAGAGCATCTAGTCTAATTGAGAGAATACAATTTGAAGTTGATTATTGAGAAGGTGATTTCAATGTTATGTCAACTGAGAGTTCATTGAGGAATAAGTTCTAGTTACAAATACCAACCTGAATTGCTTCCTGTGCTAAAATACTATTATGTTTATTAACATGATATTTCACAGTCGTTAGCCAATCAGAACATAATTAGTCGCAGGTTAGTGGTAAAAAAAAGGGTGAAATTGTGGTGGAAAAAGGGGGGGAAGGGGATAAGGGGGAGGGGTGGGAAAAGGGGGGGAAGGAAAAAAGAGAGAGAGGTGAAGTTGCTCCCTAATAAGCATGTGCAAATCATGTTGGTATAGTAATCAATATGAGAGTCTAGCTGAAACATCGAGGGAGTAAATTCAAGTCGATTATCGAGAAATTCATTGTATATCGAGAAACAGTAATGCAATCAACGTCAGTTTTTGTGGGGGCGAAGTACGTAATCCGATTCTGAAGCAGCTCGCTAGGAGGTAGAGATATTAGATACTTATTGATAAAGATGTAGAACATCCTGAAGCGTTCTTTCTTCTTCACCCATTATCTATTAACACGAGATACCTGTAGTCAAATCTCATATAAATACCACTCGCAATGTGAGCGGACGGCTGAGTGCAATTTTTCTGTTGCCATACACACTACACTACTCGTGGTATTGGTAACTAAATTTCACTATGAACTTTGAACCATGCTATTTCACACACTTATTTTAAAAAACCCAAGAAATAAAATCGGCAGCCAATCGGGTGAAGTAGAGATAGCATGACAGGGTTGTATACAGAAATTTTGCCAAGGGGGGGCGAACTTGAGATATGGAAAAATAAGGGGGGGGCGGAGAGCCTGGATGGTGCGGAAAGGGGACGTGCACCCTGGGCTTCCGCGTGGAGTACGAAAGTGTTTTACCCACAGGTATTTTTGCAGTACTAACTGTATATATAGCTGCTACTTATGATGGCATGCACTTTTTCTAAAATCTTTAGTACAACATTCCATCTTAAATATTTGCTGAAGTTGCATGCTACGGCAATCAGCATATATAGATTAGATATAGTCACTTGTCACTCGTATAATGGAGGTGGGCTTTTGTGAAATCGAATTATGTTGCATTCCATGCATTTTCTTACAAAATCATGGACAACAGGTTTCATACACAATTTTTCTCTAGTTCTCTAGGGGGGGGGGGGTGGAAATGGTTGGTCACTTGGTGCCCTAATTTTTGTTAATATTTTCTTAACATGTTCATAAGTCGTAAAAGGGGGGTCTGGGGGGAAGATCCCCCCATATTTTTTTTTTGCTTTTACAATGTCTGAGGATAGCTATTTTGACTGACTACCAATGGCATTATGCTATACCGAACTATGGCTAGACTGTATATATTTCTCATGATATTGTAGCTGCTTGGAAAAAGGAGAGCATGTGTCATGACACGATGACATCACACACCACCACGTGCTCTCCTTTGTAGGTTTGTCACTTCTTTTGTTTCTCCTTCTTTCCCACTCCCTCTCTCTCAGTATTTTTAACTCAGTCCATTATGTCATGGTCTTCAAGTCTAATCTTAGACATGATGTCATCACACGCCACCACGTGTTCTCCTTTGTAGGTTTGTCACTTCTTCAGTTCCCTCCTTCTTTCCCACTCTCTCTCAGTATTTTTAACTCAGTCCATTATGTCATGGTCTTAAAGTCTCTATAAAAGAAACCTTACTAGCTGATTTCTCTTCATATTAATATGGATATTCGCTCATACTTTGCAAGTACTTCTCAAGCCTCTTCTCATGCTAATAGCAGCGATAGCGAAGATAGCAGAACAGATAGCTCTGAGCATGTCGAGGCATCTAGTCCTAGCCTTAGTCCTCCACCTTCAAAGAAAAGCAAGCAAAACAAACACCGCTCTTCTGTATCCACGAAGAGAAAATACTCTAAGAGCTGGGAGAAAGATTTCAGTTGGCTCTATTATGACGAGGATAGCGATGGTGCCTTTTGCAAGGTTTGCAAGCAATCTGGTCTGCAGCGTACTGGAGGAGTGTGGGTCACACAACCTTGCAGAAATTGGAAGAAAGCTGTTGAAAAAATGAAAGCTCATGCGAGAAGTGACTTCCATATCCATGCAACTCAAGCTCTTTTTGCAGCTAAAGGAGCAGCCAAAGGTGGAACAGTTGTACAGCAACTCCAGAATGTTTTAGCTCGCAAAAGAGCTCAGAACAGAGCTGCAGTGAAGTGCCTGATCCTACTCACTCATTTTCTTACGAAAGAACAAGTTGCACATTCGACAAAATTTGAGAAGCTGGTTGACGTGGTGGTTCGATGTGGCAGCCAACATTTGAAGCAATTCTTAGAAACTGCACCAAGAAATGCTGTGTACACATCAAGAGTGGCTGTGGTTGAATTCATCGAATCATTGGGGACATGGGTGGAGGAGTCGATTCTGAAGCGACTTCAAAAGGCACCTATGTACAGCCTCATGGCAGATGTCACCAACGTAGAAGAATTGTCTGTGTTTTGCCGCTGGGAGGAAGATGGTGTACCAGTAGAGTGCTTTCTGGAGCTTATTCCATTGAAGAAGGCTGATGCAGAGACCATCTATTCTAATCTCATCGATTGTTTAAAGAAGAAAGGTCTACAAGTCGGAAGAATAATTGGATTGGGATTTGATGGAGCTGCAACTTTTTCTGGACGAAAGACCGGGGTTCAGGCACGTATCAAGAAACATACTCCTCACGCTCTGTTTATACACTGCCACTGTCACTTACTGCAGTTGGCTTGTGTGCAAGCTGCCAATAAAACTCCTGGAATTGCTCATGTTTACAGAAATTGACTACTCTTTGGAAGCATTTTCGCAATTCCCCCAAGCGAGCAGAGTGTCTGAAGGAGGTACAGCACGTTCTTGAACTTCCAGAAATGAAAGTGATCAAGCCATCTGACACACGCTGGCTGGCACATGAAAGGTGTGTCAAAGCTGTCAAAGCAAGTTATTCTGCAATTGTAATCACCATTGGGAACATCTACGAGACGTCCCACGAGCCAGAAGCTCTTGGAATCCATGGTGCCCTCTGCAAATTGTCTACGATTGCAGCTATATATTTGCTTGATTTCACTCTACCACAAGTAGCCAAGCTCAGCAAAGCACTTCAGGCAGAGCAGCTTGACCTCTCGTTGATATCATTCCTTGTTGATGCTACTGTTAAATCCTTGGATGATGCAGTTTTGCCTGGAGCGAACTGGGTGTTGGAGCTTCTTGAAAACGTTGAAGACTTGAAGTCATCTACAAAGGTGTCTATTGACGCTGATAAAATACTTTCTTTCCAGAATGTTGTTGGTAAGCCTTTTGTTGCTGATTTAAAGGCCAACATAACAAGCCGATTTTCTTCATCCAACGCTGTTGTATCAGCATTGTCTATATTCGATCCACGGAAAGTTCCAAAACCAGATTCAGTATCTTTTCCCACTTATGGAGACACGTCTGTTGAGAAACTGATTGCTCACTACGGAGAAGATAGAGATGCAGAAACATTGGATGGAGAAGAAACAGTGAAGACAGCCATGATTTCCACTGAAATACTTACAGAGTGGAAAACATTCCGCCAGCTGTTAGTCAAGCAACCACGGGATACTACTGCATCACAGCTGAAAGAACTTGTTTCAAACGACATGCTCAAGGCCATGTTTCCCAATTTGCACAAGATTGCCTCCATCTGCTTATCGATTCCAGTTTCTACTGCTTCTGTGGAGAGAAGCTTCTCACAGATGAAGATGATCAAGACTCGTTTGCGTAATTCTCTAAGTGACTGCAGCCTTTCTCACCTTATGAGGATTGCTATAGAGGCACCAGAAGTACTCTCTGAGAGCGACCTTGAAGAGATTGTGGACGTATGGCAGAGAAAACCAAGAAGAACCTCAGTTTGACATTCCTATCATTTGAACCTGATATCATAAGCTTATTACACCTTTCTTGTATTACACCTTTCTTGACATTATTTAAAAAAATATCTCTAATTTCAAGGGGGGGGGGGCGAGAATGATACAAGGGGGGGCGAATGCCCCCCCCCCCGCCCCCCCCTAAATACACCCTGCATGAGTTACCATGAGTTACAATGGACCTTTTCAATAATCAAATTGAAATTTGCTCTCTTGATGTTTCGGCTAAATGCACCAGCCTTCCTTGTCTGGAAGTGTTGCCATGAGATTCAATAAACCCACAACTCCAGACCCAGAGCAAGGAAATAGAAGATCATCTCTCAATGAACTCTCAGTTGACACAATAATATTACAATAATCTTTGTAGCTTCTATTGCTTCAGAGATGTGGCCAGAGATGTGGCCAACATGGAGCACGGTGATGGGAGAGGAGACAGCAACCTTCTATCGGTGCAGATGTGGAAGCTTATGGTGACTACGTTAACAGCTGCAAATAAATGCCTTGCTACCAGTCTACGGTGGAGGCAAGCAGAAAACCTTGCGGTCATCAACATGAGAGATAATTGGCAAGGTCAAGCAGAGATCACTGTATTACCACCAGCAGGTTCTGTCTTTCAAATGACCTCCTCAATGACTTCCAAAACAAATAGTGTCTCTATGAACAGTCCATACAGGCAGGTGTGTGTATGTGCTGTGAAACTTTGTAACTTACTAGATGTGATATTCGCATTCAGTGGAGAACCGTCATCTTTCCTCAACTGAACCTTGACTCTTCCTATATGAATGTGGTCCTTGGTGAGCTCTCGACAGTATAGCTTAGTCCCTTCCACCATCACCTTGAGTTGCTGACTCAGACACACATCACTAATCTCTGAACACAGAGGTTTATCCACCGCCTTGGACTTCGGTACTCTTCTTCCCTCCGCTAAAGTCTTTTTGGCATTGAGATACGCTGGGTACACAACCACCCACCTGCAAAATGCCACACAAGCACCGGGTGGATCTTCCTTTTTGATGGAATAGTATCTTAATACCTTTTAGGGTCACTCAAAGGAAGGCCGTCGTACGGATTAGCTACCACCGATTCCATTATAAATTCTATTTCGTGCCCATCAAAGCTTGCGTTTGTTCTTTCTATTTGATGCCCATCAATGTTCTATTTCGTGCAATCTAGCTAGTTTCTTTTACCCTCTACTGCACGATAGAGAGGGAGAGAGAGTGCGCAAGAAATATATACTAGAGGCAATTCACACCGCACCATGGAAAATCCAGCTTCAAAGGAAGGGGAAAGTCTGTCAACCAGCATAGAAACAGAAAACGAGATTACTTCTACTCCAGCAGCCATTAGTGAGCTGCTTGGACAAGAAAAATCTATTAATGCATCCACTTCTAATGCATCCACTTCTATTTTAGAGATGCCAGCTACTCCATCTTCCTCCCCTCCTACTTCTCGCTCAGTGATAGTATCATCAGGTCCAGCAGGCGGCAGCTTGACCCCTGCCTCTCCTCCAGCAGTCCTCCCGAAACCACCTCCTCTCATAAGCACAAGTAATTTATCGGCTAAATTTCAGGTACCTTTTGTGCGAAGTCCCAAGGGATCAGGCGAGCCTAGTTCAGTACCAGCCTTGAGTAGCGCAGGGGTGAACAACCAATCAGCTTCTGGCATTGAACTTGAAGTGGATACCAATAGTTCCTTGAAGGTGACCCCGGGGGCGACTCCCCTCAGCGTGGGTCTGGGTGCCGGGAAGCTTAAAGCATTTATATCCATGCTGGGGGCTTCTACACAGAAAAAGCAGTCCTCCAAAAAATCAGGTAGTGGAGGTGGTAGTGTTTCTTCGGGTAGGGCCCAGGGGGGCAGAAATAAACCCTCCCCCTTGAGCTCTGGGGGTTCCTCCAGGAAGGTCGGGGGAGAGCTGGCACCTAGCCGGTCCTCCAACAGGAATATCAAGCGGCCGCGGACTTATGACGAAGAGATGGACGAACTGAAAACAATGAAGGCTTCGTTTGCAAAGAAAGCCAAAGCGACGCCCAAGGTCAGATATGTCTTATGTAGGTGTGTGGCATGATATTTGTGGTGGGTGTGGTGTGACTTGTGGTGGGTGTGGTGTGACCAGTGGTGGGTGTGGTGTGACCAGTGGTGATGTAATGGTGTGTGGGGTGTGGTTTATGAGACATAATTCTGCACGGTGAAATTGCAAACACTACAGTGAATCGATGCAACAACAACTGATATTATTTTGGAGCATGCAGTGTTTAAAGTCTTCATCAGTTTTTGTTATTGTGTTGTTCTCAGAGCAGCAAAACTGGAATGAAGAAGCACACATCGGTGACGGTGAGTCTTGTTAGCAGACACTGATTATCACCCTCTCCATGAGCATCTGTATGGTATGCATGGGGTGACTGACTGAACTGTTCTACGCAAAGGTTGTCATACTTTATACACTCGAACTTTTAGGGATTTCCATGCTGTTGTCGAAATAATCTCAAAAAATCTTTATTTTTTTATTATAATTTTTTTTATAAAAAAAATTGATGCAAATACGACGGCAAATGCATATGGCTAATATCAACCAAATGCTAGTGTATTAAGGCCACCCTATATAGTTACATGAGTAATGGGATGCACACATAAGAAAAGAATAAGTGAAATAGTCTGTTAGTTAAGATAAATATAATAAACACAAAAGATATTGAATATATAATATGATAGAAGGGATAGAAAGGGATTAGGATTTATAAGGTGACCTTATAAGGTGACCACGATTTAAGGTTATGCTTAAAGGAATTAATATTAATATTAGGGGCAGACACAATAAAGTCAGGTAAACTATTCCATATTCCTACACAGTTAACAAAAAAAGAGGACTGATATCTTGCAAAGGAGGTAATTAGATGATAGGAGTGGCAGGTCCGGGGGTTTGGATGAGGGTGGGCAGTGAATAGGAGGGAGGAATAATAGATGTACCCGTTAGGATGCGTCGACACACCATGGACTTCTGCTTTGCTCGTCTGGCTCTTAATGAGTCCCAGCCAAGAGTAGACAGGAGACTACTATAGTCTAAGCTTACTCTAGCTCCTGTCAGAGCTTACTCTAGCTCCTGCCAGAGCTTACCCTAGCTCCTGTCAGAGCTTACTCTAAGCTTACTCTAGCTCCTGTCAGAGCTTACTCTAGCTCTTGCCAGAGCTACTGCGACTTATTCATTGTAGAATTTTCGGCAAACTAATGCTCTTGTGTGACCTATACTCTGGAAAATACCTAGACTTTGAACCCCCACCTCTCTCCCCACAGGCATCGGCAAGTGTGAAGGATTTAAGTCGCTGGCGCCCCACCGACGACCTGATGTTAATCAGTGGTATACAACAGACCAACGACCTCAGCGTGGTGCACCTGGGAGTGAACTTCTCATGCAGGTTCACCATGCAGGAGGTGGAGGATCGTTGGCATGCTCTCCTCTACAATCCCCACGTCTCCCAGCTAGCCATCGAGGCCATGCAGGGCTTGCATCCTGGAGTGGTTACCATGGCGCTCAATAATGCGCTGTGGAGTCAAGAGGAAGAAGCAGTGCTGGCCAGAATACCCCCAGTGAGTGAGTGGGGTGTGTGGGTAGTAGAGTGTGTAGGAGGATGTGGGTGTGTGGGTAGTGGAGTGTGTGGGAGGATGAGGGTGTGTGGGTAGTGGAGTGTGTGGGAGGGTGTGTGTTGGAGGATGTGTGGTGTGTGGGTGGGTTATGTGGATGTGTGGTGGATGTGCAGATGATGCAACATTCTGCCTCTCTACTATAATGTAGTTGCTTTTCAGTTACGACTGAAACTATTAAGGCACCTAACCTCCCTCTCCTCCTCCTCTCCTCCTCTCTCACCCTCTCTTCTACCCGCCATTTCTCCCTCCACGTCTCCCCACCCGCCATCCTCGTCCCAGACAGATCCCGGGCACCTGGAGAAGTTCCAGTCTGTGTTGCGTGACAACCCCGCTGTCTTCCACACCTGCCGCACGGCCACTTCGCTGCACCATCACTGGGTCCTCATGGGACACAACAACCTCCTCAACACACAGAAAGGTGACAATCAAGCACACCCACCAGAAGCCTCCAGTTATGCGCCAGCCATGTGAAGCATCTCTCCTTTTCCTTTGACAATTTTTATTAAGTAGAATCTTTGACGGAATAATTAAAAGTGTCACATTCTTGGAATATATGGTAGAGGTCATCTTCTGCTGTGCAGGGCAGCGTGCGAGTGTTTGAGGCTTTCCAGACTCTCTCTCTTCTTCCTTTCTTTTCGTGAGTTGGCTTGGCTTCCAGTGACTGTCTGTGTATGGAGTGAGAAGCTCTTCAGACACACCATGTTGTAACAACTACTTACTTACCTTGGTCAGTACTTGCTCTAGTAGTAATGGCCAGGCAGCAGCCATCTTAGTAGTGATGGGAAAGAGGATTGAAGCTTTCCAGCTGTAGCTGCAGGCGTCGTGTGCCACAGTGTGCTAGTCACAGAGTCTAGCGAGAGTCACCGAGCACTAACACAGGGAATAGACTACAAAACGTTAATAGCACCTGGTGCTGTGTTAGGCTGGCCACCAACCTCTCGTGGCTCTGTGATGCACCTGGTGCTGTGTTAGGGTCACTTACTGGACGCCAGCCTCTTGTGGCTCTGTGATGCACCTGGTGCTGTGTTAGGGTCACTCGCTGGCCGCCATACCTCTCGTGGCTCCTGGTGCTATGTTAGGGTCACTCACTGCCACTGGCTCTTTGATGCACCTGGTGCTGTGTTAGGGTCACTCGCTGGCTGCCATGCCTCTCGTGGCTCTGTGATGCACCTGGTGCTGTGTTAGGGTCACTCGCTGGCACCAGCCTCTCGTGGCTCTGTGATGCACCTGGTGCTGTGTTAGGGTCACTCGCTGGCACCAGCCTCTCGTGGCTCTGTGATGCACCTGGTGCTGTGTTAGGGTCACTCGCTGGCACCAGCCTCTCGTGGCTCTGTGATGCACCTGGTGCTGTGTTAGGGTCACTCACTGGCTGCCATGCCTCTTGTGGCTCTGTGATGCACCTGGTGCTGTGTTAGGGTCACTCACTGGCTGCCATGCCTCTCGTGGCTCTGTGATGCACCTGGTGCTGTGTTAGGGTCACTCACTGGCTGCCATGCCTCTTGTGGCTCTGTGATGCACCTGGTGCTGTGTTAGGGTCACTCACTGGCTGCCATGCCTCTCGTGGCTCTGTGATGCACCTGGTGCTGTGTTAGGGTCACTTACTGGACGCCATGCCTCTCGTGGCTCTGTGATGCACCTGGTGCTGTGTTAGGGTCACTTACTGGACGCCATGCCTCTCGTGGCTCTGTGATGCACCTGGTGCTGTGTTAGGGTCACTTACTGGACGCCATGCCTCTCGTGGCTCTGTGATGCACCTGGTGCTGTGTTAGGGTCATTCACTGGCCACCAGCCTCTCGTGGCTCTGTGATGCACCTGGTGCTGTGTTAGGGTCACTCACTGGCTGCCATGCCTCTCGTGGCTCTGTGATGCACCTGGTGCTGTGTTAGGGTCACTCACTGCCATACCTCTCATGGCTCTGTGATGCACCTGGTGCCGTGTTAGGGTCACTCGCTGGACGCCATGCCTCTCGTGGCTCTGTGATGCACCTGGTGCTGTGTTAGGGCCACTCACTGCCACCAGCCTCTTGTGGCTCTGTGATGCACCTGGTGCTGTGTTAGGGTCACTCACTGGCTGCCATGCCTCTCGTGGCTCTGTGATGCACCTGGTGCTGTGTTAGGGTCACTTACTGGACGCCATGCCTCTCGTGGCTCTGTGATGCACCTGGTGCTGTGTTAGGGTCACTTACTGGACGCCATGCCTCTCGTGGCTCTGTGATGCACCTGGTGCTGTGTTAGGGTCACTTACTGGACGCCATGCCTCTCGTGGCTCTGTGATGCACCTGGTGCTGTGTTAGGGTCATTCACTGGCCACCAGCCTCTCGTGGCTCTGTGATGCACCTGGTGCTGTGTTAGGGTCACTCACTGGCTGCCATGCCTCTCGTGGCTCTGTGATGCACCTGGTGCTGTGTTAGGGTCACTCACTGCCATACCTCTCATGGCTCTGTGATGCACCTGGTGCCGTGTTAGGGTCACTCGCTGGACGCCATGCCTCTCGTGGCTCTGTGATGCACCTGGTGCTGTGTTAGGGCCACTCACTGCCACCAGCCTCTTGTGGCTCTGTGATGCACCTGGTGCTGTGTTAGGGTCACTTACTGGACGCCATGCCTCTCGTGGCTCTGTGATGCACCTGGTGCTGTGTTAGGGTCACTTACTGGCCGCCATGCCTCTTGTGGCTCTGTGATGCATTGCAAGTCATTATGACTGAAGCAGTAACTCTGCAGAATGCGATGCACAAGTGGAGCTTTCAATATCTTCTGTATATGGTTTTGTGGGCTGGGTAAATATTCGTCCATCACCTCCAACATTATTCTCCATCCATCTGTCTCTGCTCTCTTTTCCCCCCACTCTCCTCCACCCATTCCTCCTCACCTCTTCCTCCTCCCCTTCTTCCTCACTTCTTCCTCACTTCTTCCTCCTCCCTTCCTCCCCCCCCTCCCCTCCACCTCCCCTCATTCCCCCATTCCTCATCACCTCCTCCTCACCTCTTCCTCCTCCCCTTCCCCCTCCCCATCCTCGTCCTTCCAGTGGATTTAGTTCCTCCTGTGGAAAATGTGAAAGAATTTGTGGACGTTGAGGATCACCTGGACGACAGCGAACTCACGTACGTACGCTAGCCAGCGACTAACCAAGCACTGTGACCACACCCACCCACACATAACCCATGATGGCGGGTGGAGTACAAGTGATTATGCTTGTGTGGAAAATGTCTCGATTGTTGAGAATAGTCACTGATTGGTGTCAGAGGTCAAAGAGCATGAAACCACCTCATAAATACATCCCGAATAAAAGATAGGAAAGCTTGAAGGACGAGGCAAGTACCTGAAGGTGTTGTACGAGTTGACCATATTTTAGATCCTGTCACATGCAGTAGGTGAGCCTGTCTCATGCAGTAGGTGAGCATGTCTCATGCAGTAGGTGAGCCTGTCACATGCAGTAGGTGAGTCTGTCACATGCAGTAGGTGGTCCTGTCACATGCAGTAGGTGGTCCTGTCACATGCAGCATATACATGTACATACGTGTAGGTGAGTGTCATGCATTATCCATCGACACAGCTGTGGTGTAGCATAAGATAGAGTCTTGCCGAGAGAGAGGGGGAGTGGCTGCAAATTTAGGGGCGTGGACAATTACAAGAGATAATGTGAAGAAAGCCGATATGAAAACTCGAACCTGGTTGGTGTGTCTGGCCCCTTTAATTTATTATTAACTGGAAGATGATTCAACCATTCTTGTCTTGTCACACACACACACACACACACACACACATTGCACACACACACATCGCACACACACACACACATACATGCACACACACATCGCACACACACACCACACACACAACTCATGTGCACACACACTCATGTGCACACACACACATGCGCGCATCTTGTCTGCCCCTCCCACATCACACCTCTTGGTCAGGAAGCGAAAAGATGTGAAGGAACAAGCATTGGAGCAAGGTTAGTCACATGACATGCACATGATCAGTTATGGTTTCCTGTGCACTCAACTCCCAATCAGAGCAGTTGACTATTAATACAACTTGTAGTTATATTAGGGATGTTGCCAGGTGACAACCTGTTGAGTTACCTGTATTCAGGTCACATGACTTGACAAGCACAAGTGCATCAGGTCACATGACTTGACAAGCACAGTAGTGCATCAGGTCACATGACTTGACAAGCACAAGTGCATCAGGTCACATGACTTGACAAGCACAAGTGCATCAGGTCACATGACTTGACAAGCACAAGTGCATCAGGTCACATGACTTGACAAGCACAAGTGCATCAGGTCACATGACTTGACAAGCACAGTAGTGCATCAGGTCACATGACTTGACAAGTACAAGTGCATCAGGTCACATGACTTGACAAGCACAAGTGCATCGGGTCACATGACTTGACAAGCACAAGTGCATCAGGTCACATGACTTGACAAGCACAAGTGCATCAGGTCACATGACTTGACAAGTACAAGTGCATCAGGTCACATGACTTGACAAGCACAGTAGTGCATCAGGTCACATGGCTTGACAAGCACAAGTGCATCAGGTCACATGACTTGACAAGCACAAGTGCATCAGGTCACATGACTTGACAAGCACAAGTGCATCAGGTCACATGACTTGACAAGCACAAGTGCATCAGGTCACATGACTTGACAAGCACAGTAGTGCATCAGGTCACATGACTTGACAAGCACAGTAGTGTATCAGGTCACATGACTTGACAAGCACAGTAGTGCATCAGGTCACATGACTTGACAAGCACAGTAGTGCATCAGGTCACATGACTTGACAAGCACAGTAGTTGCATCAGGTCACATGACTTGACAAGCACAGTAGTGCATCAGGTCACATGACTTGACAAGCACAGTAGTGCATCAGGTCACATGACTTGACAAGCACAGTAGTTGCATCAGGTCACATGACTTGACAAGCACAGTAGTGCATCAGGTCACATGACATGCACTTGATACAGTGTTTGCAAGTGACCTTTGCGCTGTGTTGGTGTGTGGTGCAGAGTTGATGGTGGTAGACCGCCATGCTAAGATGGAGATCATGAAACTGGAGGAGGAACTTCCCTTGTGGAGGACGGCCTTGGATACTGGAGCACCTCCAGGTGAGGGGTGTTTAGGTGCAAAGTCTAATGGTTAATTAATTCCCAACAAGGAGCAGTCATCATACACTCACACACACTCACACACACTCACACATACTGTACATATGCACACACACACACAACACACTCACACACACTAACACACTCACACACGCTCACTCACACACATACATATGCACACACTAACACACTCACACACACTGACATACTCACACACACATACACACACAACACACTCACACACATGCATACACACTCAAACACACTCGCATCATCACATACATCATACTCGCTCATTTTCATAGACATTCACTCTGTACACTCACACAATATGACCTCAGCACCGGCCCCGGTGTTGGAGGGGTTGGTAAGGGACTGCAGAGGTGTGAAATGTTACTCTTGTGTTTTATCTTCTAGAGTTTGGTCCAAATGACTATGCTCTATTTAAGGGAAACATAGTGGAATTTCGAATGAGTAAAAGGACAGTCTTCTTTGGCCGAGCGACCAGCAATAATAGTGTGGATTTCGACCTATCTCTAGAAGCACCAGCATTTAAGATATCACGAAGACAAGTAAGATGGGTGGTGTGGCCAGGGCAGGTGTGAGTGGGTGTGGTCAGGACAAGTGCACAGTGCATCACAGAAGCTTATAAGGGTCATCTGAATTTAGGGGTGGCTCTCTTTGAAGTACTGTATTAGGAAACTCCATGCTTGAGTTTGGAAGTTTGTGATGGTTTCCTGTGCCAGACACAAACATTGTCTTGGTGCTTGCCTCTGACCCACTTGCCATTAGCCATGACCTTATAATCCTTGTCTTAGCCATGATCTTATAATCCTTGTCTTAGCCATGACCTTATAATCCTTGTCTTAGCCATGACCTTATAATCCTTGTCTTAGCCATGACCTTATAATCCTTGTCTTAGCCATGACCTTATAATCCTTGTCTTAGCCATGACCTTATAATCCTTGTCTTAGCCATGACCTTATAATCCTTGTCTTAGCCATGACCTTATAATCCTTGTCTTAGCCATGACCTTATAATCCTTGTCTTAGCCATGACCTTATAATCCTTGTCTTAGCCATGACCTTATAATCCTTGTCTTAGCCATGACCTTATAATCCTTGTCTTGGCCATGACCTTATAATCCTTGTCTTAGCCATGACCTTATAATCCTTGTCTTAGCCATGACCTTATAATCCTTGTCTTAGCCATGACCTTATAATCCTTGTCTTAGCCATGACCTTATAATCCTTGTCTTAGCCATGACCTTATAATCCTTGTCTTAGCCATAACCTTATAATCCTTGTCTTAGCCATGACCTTATAATCCTTGTCTTAGCCATGACCTTATAATCCTTGTCTTAGCCATGACCTTATAATCCTTGTCTTAGCCATGACCTTATAATCCTTGTCTTAGCCATGACCTTATAATCCTTGTCTTAGCCATGACCTTATAATCCTTGTCTTAGCCATGACCTTATAATCCTTGTCTTAGCCATGACCTTATAATCCTTGTCTTAGCCATGACCTTATAATCCTTGTCTTAGCCATGACCTTATAATCCTTGTCTTAGCCATGACCTTATAATCCTTGTCTTAGCCATGACCTTATAATCCTTGTCTTAGCCATGACCTTATAATCCTTGTCTTAGCCATGACCTTATAATCCTTGTCTTAGCCATGACCTTATAATCCTTGTCTTAGCCATGACCTTATAATCCTTGTCTTAGCCATGACCTTATAATCCTTGTCTTGGCCATGACCTTATAATCCTTGTCTTAGCCATGACCTTATAATCCTTGTCTTAGCCATGACCTTATAATCCTTGTCTTAGCCATGACCTTATAATCCTTGTCTTAGCCATGACCTTATAATCCTTGTCTTAGCCATGACCTTATAATCCTTGTCTTAGCCATAACCTTATAATCCTTGTCTTAGCCATGACCTTATAATCCTTGTCTTAGCCATGACCTTATAATCCTTGTCTTAGCCATGACCTTATAATCCTTGTCTTAGCCATGACCTTATAATCCTTGTCTTAGCCATGACCTTATAATCCTTGTCTTAGCCATGACCTTATAATCCTTGTCTTAGCCATGACCTTATAATCCTTGTCTTAGCCATGACCTTATAATCCTTGTCTTAGCCATGACCTTATAATCCTTGTCTTAGCCATGACCTTATAATCCTTGTCTTAGCCATGACCTTATAATCCTTGTCTTAGCCATGACCTTATAATCCTTGTCTTAGCCATGACCTTATAATCCTTGTCTTAGCCATGACCTTATAATCCTTGTCTTAGCCATGACCTTATAATCCTTGTCTTAGCCATGACCTTATAATCCTTGTCTTAGCCATGACCTTATAATCCTTGTCTTAGCCATGACCTTATAATCCTTGTCTTAGCCATGACCTTATAATCCTTGTCTTAGCCATGACCTTATAATCCTTGTCTTAGCCATGACCTTATAATCCTTGTCTTAGCCATGACCTTATAATCCTTGTCTTAGCCATGACCTTATAATCCTTGTCTTAGCCATGACCTTATAATCCTTGTCTTAGCCATGACCTTATAATCCTTGTCTTAGCCATGACCTTATAATCCTTGTCTTAGCCATGACCTTATAATCCTTGTCTTAGCCATGACCTTATAATCCTTGTCTTAGCCATGACCTTATAATCCTTGTCTTAGCCATGACCTTATAATCCTTGTCTTAGCCATGACCTTATATTCTTTGTCTTAGCCATGACCTTATAATCCTTGTCTTAGCCATGACCTTATAATCCTTGTCTTAGCCATGACCTTATAATCCTTGTCTTAGCCATGACCTTATAATCCTTGTCTTAGCCATGACCTTATAATCCTTGTCTTAGCCATGACCTTATAATCCTTGTCTTAGCCATGATCTTATAATCCTTGTCTTAGCCATGACCTTATAATCCTTGTCTTAGCCATGAGACCTTATAATCCTTGTCTTAGCCATGACCTTATAATCCTTGTCTTAGCCATGACCTTATAATCCTTGTCTTAGCCATGACCTTATAATCCTTGTCTTAGCCATGATCTTATAATCCTTGTCTTAGCCATGACCTTATAATCCTTGTCTTGGCCATGACCTTATAATCCTTGTCTTAGCCATGACCTTATAATCCTTGTCTTAGCCATGACCTTATAATCCTTGTCTTAGCCATGACCTTATAATCCTTGTCTTAGCCATGACCTTATAATCCTTGTCTTAGCCATGACCTTATAATCCTTGTCTTAGCCATGACCTTATAATCCTTGTCTTAGCCATGACCTTATAACCCTTGTCTTAGCCATGACCTTATAATCCTTGTCTTAGCCATGACCTTATAATCCTTGTCTTAGCCATGACCTTATAATCCTTGTCTTAGCCATGACCTTATAATCCTTGTCTTAGCCATGACCTTATAATCCTTGTCTTAGCCATGACCTTATAATCCTTGTCTTAGCCATGACCTTATAATCCTTGTCTTAGCCATGACCTTATAATCCTTGTCTTAGCCATGACCTTATAATCCTTGTCTTAGCCATGACCTTATAATCCTTGTCTTAGCCATGACCTTATAATCCTTGTCTTAGCCATGACCTTATAATCCTTGTCTTAGCCATGACCTTATAATCCTTGTCTTAGCCATAACCTTATATTTTTTGTCTTAGCCATGACCTTATAATCCTTGTCTTAGCCATGACCTTATAATCCTTGTCTTAGCCATGACCTTATAATCCTTGTCTTAGCCATGACCTTATAATCCTTGTCTTAGCCATGACCTTATAATCCTTGTCTTAGCCATGACCTTATAATCCTTGTCTTAGCCATGACCTTATAATCCTTGTCTTAGCCATGACCTTATAATCCTTGTCTTAGCCATGACCTTATAATCCTTGTCTTAGCCATGACCTTATAATCCTTGTCTTAGCCATGACCTTATAATCCTTGTCTTAGCCATGACCTTATAATCCTTGTCTTAGCCATGACCTTATAATCCTTGTCTTAGCCATGACCTTATAATCCTTGTCTTGGCCATGACCTTATAATCCTTGTCTTGGCCATGACCTTATAATCCTTGTCTTAGCCATGACCTTATAATCCTTGTCTTAGCCATGACCTTATAATCCTTGTCTTAGCCATGACCTTATAATCCTTGTCTTAGCCATGACCTTATAATCCTTGTCTTAGCCATGACCTTATAATCCTTGTCTTAGCCATGACCTTATAATCCTTGTCTTAGCCATGACCTTATAATCCTTGTCTTAGCCATGACCTTATAATCCTTGTCTTAGCCATGACCTTATAATCCTTGTCTTAGCCATGACCTTATAATCCTTGTCTTAGCCATGACCTTATAATCCTTGTCTTAGCCATGACCTTATACTTATAATCCTTGTCTTAGCCATGACCTTATAATCCTTGTCTTAGCCATGACCTTATAATCCTTGTCTTAGCCATAACCTTATAATCCTTGTCTTAGCCATGACCTTATAATCCTTGTCTTAGCCATGACCTTATAATCCTTGTCTTAGCCATGACCTTATAATCCTTGTCTTAGCCATGACCTTATAATCCTTGTCTTAGCCATGACCTTATAATCCTTGTCTTAGCCATGACCTTATAATCCTTGTCTTGGCCATGACCTTATAATCCTTGTCTTAGCCATGACCTTATAATCCTTGTCTTAGCCATGACCTTATAATCCTTGTCTTGGCCATGACCTTATAATCCTTGTCTTAGCCATGACCTTATAATCCTTGTCTTAGCCATGACCTTATAATCCTTGTCTTAGCCATGACCTTATAATCCTTGTCTTAGCCATGACCTTATAATCCTTGTCTTGGCCATGACCTTATAATCCTTGTCTTAGCCATGACCTTATAATCCTTGTCTTAGCCATGACCTTATAATCCTTGTCTTAGCCATGACCTTATAATCCTTGTCTTAGCCATGACCTTATAATCCTTGTCTTAGCCATGACCTTATATTCTTTGTCTTAGCCATGACCTTATAATCCTTGTCTTAGCCATGACCTTATAATCCTTGTCTTAGCCATGACCTTATAATCCTTGTCTTAGCCATGACCTTATAATCCTTGTCTTAGCCATGACCTTATAATCCTTGTCTTAGCCATGACCTTATAATCCTTGTCTTGGCCATGACCTTATAATCCTTGTCTTAGCCATAACCTTATATTTTTTGTCTTAGCCATGACCTTATAATCCTTGTCTTAGCCATGACCTTATAATCCTTGTCTTAGCCATGACCTTATAATCCTTGTCTTAGCCATGACCTTATAATCCTTGTCTTAGCCATAACCTTATATTTTTTGTCTTAGCCATGACCTTATAATCCTTGTCTTAGCCATGACCTTATAATCCTTGTCTTAGCCATGACCTTATAATCCTTGTCTTGGCCATGACCTTATAATCCTTGTCTTAGCCATGACCTTATAATCCTTGTCTTAGCCATGACCTTATAATCCTTGTCTTAGCCATGACCTTATAATCCTTGTCTTAGCCATGACCTTATAATCCTTGTCTTAGCCATGACCTTATAATCCTTGTCTTAGCCATGACCTTATAATCCTTGTCTTAGCCATGACCTTATAATCCTTGTCTTAGCCATGACCTTATAATCCTTGTCTTAGCCATGACCTTATAACCCTTGTCTTAGCCATGACCTTATAATCCTTGTCTTAGCCATGACCTTATAATCCTTGTCTTAGCCATGACCTTATAATCCTTGTCTTAGCCATGACCTTATAATCCTTGTCTTAGCCATGACCTTATAATCCTTCTTAGCCATTACCTTGTAATCCTTGCCCTTGCCCTAACCTTAATCCTTGCTCTTGCCCTAACTTTGCCCTAACTTTGCCCTAGCCCTAATCTTAATCCTTGCCCTTGCCCTAACCTTAATCCTTGCCCTTGCCCTAACCTTAATCCTTGCCCTTGCCCTAACCTTTATCCTTGCCCTAATCTTAATCCTTGCCCTTGCTCTTGCCCTAAACTTAATCCTTGCCCTTGTCCTAAACTTAATCCTTGCCCTTGCCCTAACCTTAATCCTTGCCCTAACCATATCTGAGAATTTTACACAGTAAATTTGTAATGCATACTCCAACTGTATCATGCACTATTAGGCAATGGTACAGCTGACAGACAGCGGTGAGTTTCTGTTGCACAATGAAGGCAAGAGACCACTCTATGTCAGCGGCACTGTGGTACTTCCTCGGTCCTCTGTGAAGCTTCAACACAACCAAATCTTGGAGGTCAGTGTTTAGATGTTGGTGCCTTTATAAAGTGATTGTGTTTGATTCAAAATTACTTTAAACCTCCACCCAGTGTTGTTGGTCCAGTGTGTGTCACCATAGAGCTATTGTCAATCTACTTCAACCTGCCACAACCCAGTGTGGTGTTGGTCCATTGTGTGTCCCCTAGAGCTATTGTCAACCTACTTCAACCTGCCTCAACCCAGTGTGGTGTTGGTCCAGTGTGTGTCCCCTAGAGCTATTGTCAACCTACTTCAACCTGCCTCAACCCAGTGTGGTGTTGGTCCAGTGTGTGTCCCCATAGAGCTGTTGTTAACCTACTTCAACCTGCCTCAACCCAGTGTGGTGTTGGTCCAGTGTGTGTCCCCATAGAGCTATTGTCAACCTACTTGAACCTGCCTCAACCCAGTGTGGTGTTGGTCCAGTGTGTGTCCCCATAGAGCTATTGTCAACCTACTTCAACCTGCCACAACCCAGTGTGGTGTTGGTCCAGTGTGTGTCCCCATAGAGCTATTGTCAACCTACTTCAACCTGCCACAACCCAGTGTGGTGCTGGTCCAGTGTGTGTCCCCATAGAGCTATTGTCAACCTACTTCAACCTGCCACAACCCAGTGTGGTGTTGGTCCATTGTGTGTCCCCATAGAGCTATTGTCAACCTACTTCAACCTGCCACAACCCAGTGTGGTGCTGGTCCAGTGTGTGTCCCCATAGAGCTATTGTCAACCTACTTGAACCTGCCTCAACCCAGTGTGGTGTTGGTCCAGTGTGTGTCCCCATAGAGCTATTGTCAACCTACTTCAACCTGCCACAACCCAGTGTGGTGTTGGTCCAGTGTGTGTCCCCATAGAGCTATTGTCAACCTACTTCAACCTGCCACAAACCAGTGTGGTGTTGGTCCAGTGTGTACTCCCACGTCCACCTACTGAACCTTCCTCATGTGATATATGATATTCTTCCTTCTATAGGTAACGTCAATGGCTTTTCTCATCTCACTGAACACAAAATTAGCTAGTTTGGTAAAGGGTGGCACCACATAACATAAGCAGAAGTCGCACTTCATCCTTGTCATGCATATTCTCCACATGACCACAATTACAATGTCATGCAATCTCAATGGAACTTGTAACAGTATAAATGTGTACTACTATCGAGAGCTGTTGTTATGATTTCTAGTAATTTCTAATCGTTTTATATATTATATAAAGTAGATGGTAGATGGATCATTTATGGAATTATGTTGTGGGTTAATTATTTAAGTTATTTTTAGTCAGGGCCAGCTAGTGAACGATACAGTATGAACGATACAGTATGTATGTCATACTTCTAGAGGTAGCTCGATGGAGTTTGTTTTCCAAGTCAATACACTATATGAGCACACGCACACACACGGTGAGTTCTACTCTCTGCCATTGTTAAAGAGCATTCAACCGTTCAATAGTGTCAGCCAGGAATGCCATATTTGGGGGTCTTTTATCTGCAGTCATTTGTTGTTAGGGTTGTGTTGTGTTTTGTAGGGGCGGGTGGGGGGAGAGGTGTTGATTTCTTAGACCAAACCCTTTTCCCCTCTCACTTTTGTCTGCTCATATTTTTGCTCTTCCGGAACAAACATTCAGGAATTTGTCACTGGCTAAAATGCAAGACATCTTTGAGTACAACTTATTTTGATATTTATCGAACATATAACATTCCCTGTGTGCGTACTGGGAACGCCACACCCAATTAGTGTTGGGAAAGATACACATCACCTTTTCTATGGAGTGCACAAGCCACTTGCCCACCAGTATTTCTAGCTTGGTGTTGAGGCAGTGTACACGTTTGCAATGATCTGGGGGAGCAACTGCTGCCAGTGAGCCGACCAACCGTGCTGATCGCTTTGCTGTGACATCATAGCAGATGGAACTATAATATATATATATATATATAATTATGTAGTTAATTAATTGTAGAAGGCAAGGCAACTCGAGACCAATTTTTCACCTACTTGGCTTCAAGCAGTAGCATTCCTTCTGTGCACCTACTATAACTATAAATACTCCCCCCCCCTTAATGTTTTTAAAGCTCTGTAAATGTTGCTCACCCGTGTACAAATCTGCTCCATCCCTTCCTTCCTCCCTCTCTCCATCCCTTACTCTGTCCATAATTTCTCCATAATTTCTCCTTATAGGGTATATATATATTTAAGCAATGCTAATGGTCATAAATAGTTATTGTAATTACAGATATTTATAACACTGTCAAGTGTGAAGTGATGATACAAAAACTAACCACATAAAAACAGCATTGAATATCGGCATAATTACAATAATAATAGAAGTGGGAGGAGTCAATGCAATATCCAGCATTGCCATGGTTACCGTCCTGTGTCACGACAACACAGAGCCATTGGGGGGATCTCGAATGACAGGGTCATCAAGGTTCAAAGTCTGGAGGTCATCCACGTCAAATAATGACTCGTCGATATCCACTTGCTGTCCATCGCCGACTGCGGCCATATTGTTAGAAATTGCAGCATTGTCGTGGAGTACATGATCCGGAATGTCATCAAAATCCTCCTGGAATAAACCCTCGTCCACGATCATGCTGATGCCTTCGCCACTTGCTCCTCCCACTGCCCCTCCCCTCTCCTGAGAGGCATCAGAAACCTGGAGGACTGGGGACAGGGGAAACAGAGAGAGTTGTGTGTGTGGGGGGGGGATGAGGGGAGAGTGACTGGGAATAACTGGGACGTTGACACCGTTTACTTCAAGTGAGAGACACAGTCCAACATGTGACATAACTCCTCCCCCCGTCTCACACATCCTATACCGCCCCACGACATGCCAAGATTCCCGGGTACTTGGCACTACCCTGGGCTGGAGTGAAGGTGACTAGCTGACTATACGTGGGTCCTGGAACAACACTAAGGCTAGGGATATTGGCTAGGGCTGGAGTGAAGGTGACTGGCTGACTACGTGGGTCCTGCAACAGCACTAAGGTTAGGGATATTGGCTAGGGCTGGAGTGAAGGTGACTGGCTGACTATACATGGGTCCTAGAACAGCACTAAGGCTAGGGATATTGGCTATGGCTGGAGTGAAGGTGACTGGCTGACTATACGTGGGTCCTGGAACAACACTAAGGCTAGGGATATTGGCTAGGGCTGGAGTGAAGGTGACTGGCTGACTATACGTGGGTCCTGGAACAACACTAAGGTTAGGGATATTGGCTGGAGTGAAGGTGACTAGCTGGCTATACGTGGGTCCTGGAACAACACTAAGGCTAGGGATATTGGCTAGGGCTGGAGTGAAGGTGACTGGCTGACTATATGTGGGTCCTGGAACAGCACTATGGCTAGGGATATTGGCTAGGGCTGGAGTGAAGGTGACTGGCTGACTAAATATGTGGGTCCTGGAACAACACTAAGGCTAGGGATATTGGCTAGGGCTGGAGTGAAGGTGACTGGCTGACTATACGTGGGTCCTGGAACAACACTAAGGCTAGGGATATTGGCTAGGGCTGGAGTGAAGGTGACTGGCTGACTATACGTGGGTCCTGGAACAACACTAAGGCTAGGGATATTGGCTAGGGCTGGAGTGAAGGTGACTGGCTGACTATACGTGGGTCCTGGAACAACACTAAGGCTAGGGATATTGGCTAGGGCTGGAGTGAAGGTGACTGGCTGACTATACGTGGGTCCTGGAACAACACTAAGGCCAGGGATATTGGCTAGGGCTGGAGTGAAGGTGACTGGCTGACTATACGTGGGTCCTGGAACAACACTAAGGCTAGGGATATTGGCTAGGGCTGGAGTGAAGGTGACTGGCTGACTATACGTGGGTCCTGGAACAACACTAAGGCTAGGGATATTGGCTGGGGCTGGAGTGAAGGTGACTGGCTGACTATACGTGGGTCCTGGAACAGTACTACTAAGGCTAGGGATATTGGCTAGGGCTGGAGTGAAGGTGACTGGCTGACTATACGTGGGTCCTGGAACAACACTAAGGCTAGGGATATTGGCTAGGGCTGGAGTGAAGGTGACTGGCTGACTATACATGGGTCCTGGAACAACACTAAGGCTAGGGATATTGGCTAGGGCTGGAGTGAAGGTGACTGGCTGACTATATGTGGGTCCTGGAACAGCACTATGGCTAGGGATATTGGCTAGGGCTGGAGTGAAGGTGACTGGCTGACTAAATATGTGGGTCCTGGAACAACACTAAGGCTAGGGATATTGGCTAGGGCTGGAGTGAAGGTGACTGGCTGACTATACGTGGGTCCTGGAACAACACTAAGGCTAGGGATATTGGCTAGGGCTGGAGTGAAGGTGACTGGCTGACTACACGTGGGTCCTGGAACAACACTAAGGCTAGGGATATTGGCTAGGGCTGGAGTGAGGGTGACTGGCTGACTATACGTGGGTCCTGGAACAGTACTAAGGCTAGGGATATTGGCTAGGGCTGGAGTGAAGGTGACTGGCTGACTATACGTGGGTGGAACAGCACTAAGACTAGGGATATTGGCTAGGGCTGGAGTGAAGGTGACTGGCTGACTATACGTGGGTCCTGGAACAGCACTAAGACTAGGGATATTGGCTAGGGCTGGAGTGAAGGTGACTGGCTGACTACACGTGGGTCCTGGAACAACACTAAGGCTAGGGATATTGGCTAGGGCTGGAGTGAAGGTGACTGGCTGACTAAATATGTGGGTCCTGGAACAGCACTAAGGCTAGGGATATTGGCTAGGGCCAACCCGAGACACAAAGTACTCTGGGATCATCATCATATTAGTTACGTAGTAACCCTCCAAGGCACCAGATGCCCTAGGGAAGGTTAACAAACATTAATAAATGCAGTGTGTGTGTGTGTGTGTGTGTGTGTTGTGTGCATGTATGAGAAGGCTGTTGAGCTGCCGCACAACTAACTGGGTTGATGGTACACAATGACACAAGCTGCCCACGACCACCTCTGGCACACGCCCACCTGAGTTCGCACCTTCAGTGGCAGGCGATGTTTCTCCCTCTGACTTGACTGCCGCCACTTCATCCCCGTCTCCTATAGCTGCTAGCACAGCCGACACGTCTACTACCTCACTGTCATCCTAGTTAGACGCAACACATACATCACATGAGCATCACATGAGCATCACATGAGCACCCATCACTCCATCCCTGTCTCCTAAGCTGCTACATGTAGCACATCCACAGACTCGCTCTCATTCCAGTTATATAAGATACCGTACATGGATCATGTGAGCATCACATGACCAGTTATTTTTCACACCTGTGTGGACCAACACGGACACCAATTAATCGTGCACGGGGCAGGCTCCTACTCGTCCAGAGTGTTCACAGGCCTCTTGAAAACCACGCTGAAGATGAGCTGGCGTATCTCGAGGGAATATGCTCGCAAGAACAAGGAGAGGAATGTGCAGCAAGTTGCTTACTGGTTCTCATGCAATAACTATGCAGACCCCCAACACACTTCACCCACACACACATGCATGTATCACATATACATGCACGTATCACATGTATATGCACATATCACATGCATATGCATGTACAGTATCACATGTATATGCAGGTATCACATGTATATGCATGTACAGTATCACATGTATATGCAGGTATCACATGTACATGCACATATCACATGTACATGCACGTATCACATGTATATACATTAGCACATGTATATGCACATATCACATGTATATGCACGTACCACATGTACATGTATATGCACGTACATGTATCACATGTACATGCACGTATCACATGTATATTATCACATGTAGACATACAGTATCAAATGTACCAGACATAATGTTTGTTTGTGTGTGCACGCTGGCTTATAACTCAGGACCCCGGGGGGGGGAGGGGGGAGGAGAGCTGCTCCAGACCAAACTCTGTGTGGCTTTTAGGAACCAACCAAGGAAGGTTTGAACTTAATTCAAATTGGAATGGAAATTTTAGGCCCTTTGCAACCATTGTCCATTCCATATATCTCCATTCCAAAAAGCAAATGAAAACCTTTTTTTAGGGGGGGGGGGGGGGGGGGGGCTTAAAACCTTCCTTGGACGGTCCATAAAGGCCGCAAGGAGTTTATCCAGTCCACAGGGTCCTGAACTACAGCACATGCTGACATGCACACAAATGCAGGGGGAGGGAGAGAGGGGGGGTTTCCCTTCTTTCTCTGGTGTGGCATCCAGCGATCTGTAAACACCATTAACAAACTAATGTAGCTTTCATCAATGTCTGTGCCACTTGCATGTTTGCCAAGTACCCCTGCTAATATACATATATTCATATATATATATATTCATATACAGTACATGTATATATATATATATACAAACATATACATACCTCTTCTTGCTCCGGTCTGACCATGTAGAGGATGGTGCCTTCCTCCTCCTCTTCCTCGTCCATCACCAGGTCAGGGTTGAAGAGGAACATCTCGCGCCCGCTGATGCCCAGTGTCTTCCCTTGCTTGAAGGCCTCCTGACGCTTGTCCATTGCACACTGAGCCTTGTCAGTCTTCTCTTTCAGCTATAGAACACACACAACACAACACACACACACACGTTAAGAGGAACATCACATTGCTTTCCCACTGCACGAAAGCATTTAGAACTACATGTAGTACCATAGTTGACATCCCCGCCATGCTAGCTAGTGTCAGCAGTGAATGGGTGAGAGCTAGTAGCATGGTCTATGGACATCCCCACCATGCTAGCTAGTGTCAGCAGTGAATGGGTGAGAGCTAGTAGCATGGTCTATGCCATCCCCACCATGCTAGCTAGTGTCAGCAGTGAATGGACAAGAGCTAGCACGGTCGTTAGCATGCCATATACGTATGTAGAAACTAGCTCAAAAGAATGGATATGCCCGTAACATTACAGTCAAGAAGATAGTCACCCCCAACTTAATATTATCATTATTATAATTATATATAATAGTACGCTTGTGTGTGTGTGTCACGCTACTGAGCACGTGCAGCGCAACACATAGTAATTGTCATCAACCTGCAAAAGATCACAAGTGAGTGCTAGAGCTGCTGCAGCAATGCCAAAGAGAGGAACAGCATGACTACAAAGCATCCAGAGATTGCAGAACCCAGCGTATGGTGAGATCTTCCTTGGATGGGTCAGCTGTCGATACATTTTGTGAGGAACTTCAGACGTTGGTGGAGAGCAAGGAATATTCCCAGTGTCATAAAATGTTAGGGTTCCCATGAAATCGGGGCTGGGACTATTATAATATTCTGGAGACACCATCATGGAATTAGGATTTTTATCATTGAAATTGGAGGATTTCTTTTGTGCACGCATCAGTTGTTCAGCCAAGAAGCCTAGCTAGCTAAGTAGTGCAAGCATGCATCAGTTGTTCAGCCAAGAAGCCTAGCTGGCTAAGTAGTGCAAGCATGCATCAGTTGTTCAGCCAAGAAGCCTAGCTGGCTAAGTAGTGCAAGCATGCATCAGTTGTTCAGCCAAGAAGCCTAGCTGGCTAAGTAGTGCAAGCATGCATCAGTTGTTCAGCCAAGAAGCCTAGCTAGCCAAGTAGTGCAAGCATGAATCAGTTGTTCAGCTAGCTAGCTAGCTAATGCAAGCATGCATCAGTTGTTCAGCCAAGAAGCCTAGCTAGCTAAGTAGTGCAAGCAAGTTTCTAAATGAAGAAGGTTTGTTCTTTACAGCGACATTTTTTGAGGATCTAAAGCACCAGAAAGAACTATGGAGCTTTGACAACAGGAGTAAGCTAGCTCCCATGCTACCAGCAACAGGAGTAAGCTAGCTCCCATGCTACCAGCAACAGGAGAAAGCCAGCTCCCATGCTACCAGCAACAGGAGTAAGCTAGCTCCCATGCTACCAGCAACAGGAGAAAGCCAGCTCCCATGCTACCAGCAACAGGAGTAAGCCAGCTCCCATGCTACCAGCAACAGGAGTAAGCCAGCTCCCATGCTACCAGCAACAGGAGTAAGCCAGCTCCCATGCTACCAGCAACAGGAGTAAGCCAGCTCCCATGCTACCAGCAACAGGAGTAAGCCAGCTCCCATGCTACCAGCAACAGGAGTAAGCCAGCTCCCATGCTACCAGCAACAGGAGTAAGCCAGCTCCCATGCTACCAGCAACAGGAGTAAGCCAGCTCCCATGCTACCAGCAACAGGAGTAAGCCAGCTCCCATGCTACCAGCAACAGGAGTAAGCCAGCTCCCATGCTACCAGCAACAGGAGTAAGCTAGCTCCCATGCTACCAGCAACAGGAGTAAGCCAGCTCCCATGCTACCAGCAACAGGAGTAAGCCAGCTCCCATGCTACCAGCAACAGGAGTAAGCTAACTGCCATGCTACCAGCAACAGGAGTAAGCCAGCTCCCATGCTACCAGCAACAGGAGTAAGCCAGCTCCCATGCTACCAGCAACAGGAGTAAGCCAGCTCCCATGCTACCAGCAACAGGAGTAAGCTAGCTCCCATGCTACCAGCAACAGGAGTAAGCCAGCTCCCATGCTACCAGCAACAGGAGTAAGCTAACTCCCATGCTACCAGCAACAGGAGTAAGCTAGCCCCCATGCTACCAGCAACAGGAGTAAGCCAGCTCCCATGCTACCAGCAACAGGAGTAAGCTAGCTCCCATGCTACCAGCAACAGGAGTAAGCCAGCTCCCATGCTACCAGCAACAGGAGTAAGCCAGCTCCCATGCTACCAGCAACAGGAGTAAGCTAACTGCCATGCTACCAGCAACAGGAGTAAGCCAGCTCCCATGCTACCAGCAACAGGAGTAAGCTAGCTCCCATGCTACCAGCAACAGGAGTAAGCTAGCCCCCATGCTACCAGCAACAGGAGTAAGCCAGCTCCCATGCTACCAGCAACAGGAGTAAGCCAGCTCCCATGCTACCAGCAACAGGAGTAAGCTCTGATCTAAGCTCTGATCTAACTCGATGCAATCTGGTTGCTCTTGGAAGTGCTGTCAACTCCATCTTCTTTCTATAGTCTCTCACTACATTTCCGCTGACTCATACTCCCTTTCAGCTCTTCTGTTCCCAGACATTAAAAGCTCAAGTACAGTAGGTCTAGTTCAAGGTATCACACACGCACACTCGTTCTCTCTCACACACACACAGACAGCATTGCAATGCTCTCTAAGTTTCTGTGGGTCCTGTAGCAGTTCCTTCAGCACTGCTGAAGTGTGTCAGTACAAGTTATGTTAACCCTTCCACTGGCAGATTTAGGTGAGGATATTCTATAAAATGTATGATTTTCAAAAAAAATTTTACTGCAAGAAAGGTGAAGAATATTACCTAGCAACCCTATATCAGGTGATAGCTAACGAGTTGATAAACAATCGTAACAAACTTTCGTTGCTTAGCAACAAACCACATTTCCGTTAATCTCGCTAGAAGTAAAAAAGCAAAATAAAAATATTTCCCCGTCAACTTGTTCTTACACTCGACCATTCCCCACTGAATCCCAGGTTGTACATATAGCGACAAACAGTGTGATGAATTTTGGTTGCTTAGAAACAAACCACGTGATTGTGAATATCATTATAACATGCCATTTATAAAACAGGCTTTTGTAATTATTGAAATCTAGCCATGCTGGCCATTGAAGTACTGAACGTCCATTGACCTCGTCCCATGGAGGAAATTATAATAAATATTGTTTATATAAATGTAAATATTATTACCATAATTTTGACGATTAAAAAAAATGTCCATTGCATATATCCATTGCATATATTAGAAAATGGTTACACGATATAAATGAAAAATCAGTCATGTTATCTGGGCAATTCTTGGTCACCAACATTGACCATTGCTCATCAAAACAAGTCAAGGAATTTCTTCATACCTTGAAGCTATCGCTATAAAGTGGGAGACCAACAAGATAGAGGGACAAAGAGCAATGCCCCGCCCACATCCACGACTATGCCCATGACGAGTAGGACTCATTGGGGGCTAGAACATTGAAAGAACATACCATCTAGTACTAGAATTATGCTAGCTTTGTATATAACTACGCTTGACTTAACCTCTATTCATCATTACCTCCCTCTGAAGAAGTCTAATTATCATCACTATCATCAAATGCTTCACAAGATGGTGTATGTCATGAACTATCACACAGACAATAGCATAGCTCGGAGCTGTTACTATGTACATCACAATCGACTTCATTGCCTCACAGGTAGAGCTATGTACACACTATCTCTCTCATCTTTACTGCTTTCGTTCTTGGTGAAGCTGAAATCATCCTGGAAAAGCTGGTCAATAACTTCATCTCTGCTAGAAAGGATCTCCATAACTTTTCAAGATACTGGAAGTGAAGTTTGACGTCATGTTTACCATAGTTACCCAAGCCACGCATGCTTTATATTACCATGATGTGTTATTTATATTACCATAGTTATCCAAGCCACGCATGCTTTATATTACCATGATGTGTTATTTATATTACCATAGTTACCCAAGCCACGCATGCTTTATATTACCATGATGTGTTATTTATATTACCATAGTTACCCAAGCCACGCATTCTTTGTTACCATAGTTACCCAAGCAATGCGTTTTTATATTACCAGTTACCCAAACCACACCTTCTTTATTGTTACCATAGTTACCCAACCTATGCGTTCTTTATATTACCATAGACACCCAAGCCCCATAGACACCCAAGCCACGCATTCTTTATATTACCATAGTTACCCAAGCCATGCATTCTTTATATTACTAGTTACCCAAGCTGCGCATTCTTTATGTTACCATAGTTACACAACCCATGCATTCTTTATATTACCATAGTTACCCAAGCCATGCTTTCTTTATATTTTTGTTAATGACAGAACAATACTTTGGGCATGCTTGTGCGATGTGTGATATTTCAAGCTTTGTATGCGAACGGTTAATTTTTTACAATTAATTTATTGGTGGTCATTTAATTTTGCGCCATATGGCGCTTACGCTGGTGAGAGGGTTAAGAAGGCATTGGCAGCTTTGGAAGCTGAGTGTATGTCGACATGGCTGAGCTTTCAAGAGGAAATGGGGGGAGGAGTGGCACCTCAGGGTCTCTTCATGTGCCGGGCATCGAGATGGGCAGTTCCAAACATTCTCAGCTGGTTGCTGTGTTGTACGATGCATGTTGGGGGGATCAGAAAATACCACCAACAAGACCAAGGAACTTCTGATGATCAGACGACTTTGATTGTAGAAGCCAGGCAGTGCGGTAGCCTGAGACTGTTACCATAGCCAGGCAGTGCGGTAGCCATGGCTGCTACCATAGCCAGGCAGTGCGGGCCATGGCTGTTACCATAGCCAGGCAGTGCGGTAGCCATGGCTGCTACCATAGCCAGGCAGTGCGGTAGCCATGGCTGCTACCATAGCCAGGCAGTGCGGTAGCCATGGCTGCTACCATAGCCAGGCAGTGCAGGCCATGGCTGCTACTACATGTATGTCATCTTTCAGCAGAAAATCACATGACTTGAGTCGGTGCCCTCCCCACCATGCCGCATTTGCAACCACCTTCCCATCATATGGACAAGGGGAGCACTGCATCTTGTCCTGACTGCATTAGGACAAGGGGAGCACTGCATCTTGTCCTGACTGCATTAGGACAAGGGGAGTACTGCATCTTGTCCTGACTGCATTAGGACAAGGGGAGCACTGCATCTTGTCCTGACTGCATTAGGACAAGGGGGGCACTGCATCTTGTCCTGACTGCATTAGGACAAGGGGAGCACTGCATCTTGTCCTGACTGCATTAGGACAAGGGGAGCACTGCATCTTGTCCTGACTGCATTAGGACATGGGGAGCACTGTATCTTGTCCTGACTGCATTAGGACAAGGGGAGCACTGCATCTTGTCCTGACTGCATTAGGACAAGGGGAGCACTGCATCTTGTCCTGACTGCATTAGGACAAGGGGAGCACTGCATCTTGTCCTGACTGCATTAGGACAAGGGGAGCACTGCATCTTGTCCTGACTGCATTAGGACAGACAGCTCTCGAGAGGAGCCTGCACCACACCCTAATTGGTCCCTGCCTGTAGTGCCGATGGGTGTGACAAGCTAGAGAAGGGGAAGGGCAGAGCGGTGTGCAACGCACGAGAGGAGGCGCTCCTTCTCATGTCACCAGTACGATCACATCATGTGTGCACGGCACCGAAGCCCAATGAGCGAGGACGCCCAATGAGCGAGGACGCGAGGGGAAATGAACCAGCAGCAGCAAGAGGACTGATGTGTGGGTCTACGAAATCGGCTCAACCCTTTACGATGCCACTTATCTGACCACAATGTGATTGTTGGGAGGTATGAGCTGCCTCTCGGAGAATTAAACATGTGTAGATGGGCAGGCATTAATATTTGAGGAGCTATAATTGCCTATAATTAGTGAAATGAGAAGGTTGGTTATAAAAGGGCATATTGTGGCTATAAGAATCAGAGTTAATGGCCGCGTGTGTGCTAGGCTGTCACGTCCCTTGTTAAAACTGTCTTTGTTGGCGGGGGGTGGGTGGGGTGCGACTAGGCATCTCCAGAACCTTACAGCTGCAAAGACAAATAAAGCAACCCCCGCCCATTTCCTCCACAAGTAGCTTGATCGTTTGATGTGGTTAGCAAGATAGCCTTCTAAATGTTGTTTGGTGAAGCTCCTGTGAGTATAACAGGAGAGTACGTGTACTGACACTGTAGGTGAGGCCCAGCCAAAAAGAGGGCTGGTTGAATGGTTGAATCTTGCCACTAGTGCATGCGATATGCCAGCTCTTTTATACTCTGTAGGCCTGGAGGCAGTTCGGCATCTCTGCGTGCATATGTACTAGGTACATAAGCCAACCTTCTCTTGCAATAACCTTCTCAATAATCAACTTGAAATTGTATTCTTTCGACGTTTTGACTAGATGCTCCAGCCTTCATCAGGAATAATCTCGTTTAAAGATCGTGCCTGCTGGATTAAGAGGGTCAAATGCCTCAGCTACTGCTATATCCCACGAGACATCTCAGAGTTTGTAAGACATGCTACATACACACATGTATGAGACATCTCAGAGTTTGTAAGACATGCTACATACACACATGTATGAGACATCTCAGAGTTTGTAAGACATGCTACATACACACATGTATGAGACATCTCAGAGTTTGTAAGACATGCTACATACACACATGTATGAGACATCTCAGAGTTTGTAAGACATGCTACATACACACACATGTATGAGACATCTCAGAGTTTGTAACACATGCTACATACACATGTATGAGACATCTCAGAGTTTGTAAGACATGCTACATACATGTACACACGTACAAATGGACAATACAATCATTTAACCCTCATTAGTGCGTGCATGGTGGAAGGCAACAACCTGCTTCTTGGGAGGTGGCAACATTATAATGTGGAGCTGAATGCTGCAGTGATGTCGTCCACATGCAAGCACACTCCTCCCTCATTACTATTATTACTACTACTACTACTACTACTACTACTGCTACTACTATTATTGTGGTTATACACAACCCCTTGTCTATTTCTTGACCACCCACCTTCCTTTTCTTCCAGGCCAGGAAGGATGATAGAGTGACCTTCGTCAGCGCCTTCCCCGAGGCTATCAGAGTGTCTCTCTGCACACAAACATCAGAACAACCACAACTATCACATCACCTCAAACACCACCTCCAGCACCACCAACACACACACACCTCCTCCTGCACTTTATCTCTACAGAGCCACAACCATCACATCACCTCACACACCCTCACCTCCTCCAGCTCCACCAACACACACACACCTCCAGAGTGATGGTCTCTTGCCCACTCCCAACACACACACACACCTCCTTCTCCATCAGCTCCTCCAGAGCGATGGTCTCTTGCTCCCACTCCCAACACACACACACACCTCCTTCTCCATCAGCTCCTCCAGAGTGATGGTCTCTTGCCCACTCCCAACACACACACACACACACACACACACCTCCTTCTCCACCAGCTCCTCCACTCCCCCAACACACACACACACACACTCACACCTCATTCTCCACCAGCTCCTCCAGAGTGATGGTCTCCTGGGGCTGGAGGTCTTCTTGCTCCTTCTGCAGCTTCTTGAGTACGAAGCCCGGGGGCAGGGCGTGCCTGTATATGCACCTGTCCCCTCCACTGGGGCACTCCCAGAACCAACCATAGATACCTTTCTCTATGGCCGTCAGGAAGTGCTTGCATACCTGTGTGAGTATGTTAGTGAGTGCATATGCGAGCAAGTGAAATTGTGTGTATGTGTGAGTGTGTATGTGATTGTGTGCATGTGGGTGTTGTGTGTATGTGTGAGTGTGTGCATGTGGGGGGGTGTACATACACATGTGTGAGACAAAGGTGCATGTGAAGAGTTGGGTGGAGTGTGAGGGGGAAAATGTGAGTTGGAGAGCATACATGCACATGTATGATGTAACATGTGCAGGGCATGACACATGAGAGTGCAGGTAGTTGAGAGGTGGAGGAGGAGAGGATGGAGGAAGACAGAGTATGGCAGGGGATGAAGAAAGAGGTTCTGAGCTAGTGGTATACTCACGATGTCCGTTTTTGTCCGTACTTTGGTAGAATGTTTCTTGTTTATTACCTCGTTCAGTTTATCAGTGTCCCACTTGTCTATCGTATCTACATAAATCATGTGACAATCACATGACTATGAATACTCACATGAACCAGAAGGGGCTGTGCCTAATCCAATGCCATTTTGATGTTCATCTGCCCCCAACTTAGTGATGGGATTTTCCATAAACTATTGTGAACCTACTTCAAACCAGTGTAGTGTTGGTCCAGTGTGTGTCCCCATAGAGCTATTGTCAACCTACTTCAACCTGCCTCAACCCAGTGTGGTGTTGGTCCAGTGTGTATCCCCATAGAGCTCTTGTCAACCTACTTCAACCTGCCTCAACCCAGTGTGGTGTTGGTCCAGTGTGTGTCCCCATAGAGCTATTGTCAACCTACATGTATGTACTTCAACCTGCATGTATGTACTTCAACCTGCATCAACCCAGTGTGGTGTTGGTCCGGTGTGTGTCCCCATAGAGCTATTGTCAACCTACTTCAACCTGCCTCAACCCAGTGTGGTGTTGGTCCAGTGTGTGTCCCCATAGAGCTATTGTTAACCTACTTCAACCCAGTGTGGTGTTGGTCCAGTGTGTGTCTCCATAGAGCTATTGTCAACCTACTTCAACCTGCCACAACCCAGTGTGGTGTTGGTCCAGTGTGTGTCCCCATAGAGCTATATATTGTCAACCTACTTCAACCTACCTCAACCCAGTGTGGTGTTGGTCCAGTGTGTGTCCCCATAGAGCTATATATTGTCAACCTACTTCAACCTGCCTCAACCCAGTGTGGTGTTGGTCCAGTGTGTGTCCCCATAGAGCTATTGTCAACCTGCCTCAACCCAGTGTGGTGTTGGTCCAGTGTGTGTCTCCATAGAGCTATTGTCAACCTACTTCAACCTGCCACAACCCAGTGTGGTGTTGGTCCAGTGTGTGTCCCCATAGAGCTATTGTCAACCTACTTCAACCTACCTCAACCCAGTGTGGTGTTGGTCCAGTGTGTGTCCCCATAGAGCTATATATTGTCAATCTACTTCAACCTGCCTCAACCCAGTGTGGTGTTGGTCCAGTGTGTGTCCCCATAGAGCTATTGTCAACCTACTTCAACCCAGTGTGGTGTTGGTCCAGTGTGTGTCTCCATAGAGCTATTGTCAACCTAATTCAACCTGCCACAACCCAGTGTGGTGTTGGTCCAGTGTGTGTCCCCATAGAGCTATATATTGTCAACCTACTTCAACCTGCCTCAACCCAGTGTGGTGTTGGTCCGGTGTGTGTCCCCATAGAGCTACTTCAACCTACTTCAACCTGCCTCACCCCAGTGATGTTGGTCCAGTGTGTCTCCCCACAGAGCTATTTGTCCTCCACTTTAACCCGCCTCCCCACCCAGTGTGTGTAAGACGCACTCAACCTCAACAAAAAATAACCACTATGAAAATGAACCACACTCACCTTCTTCCAACTCCATCTCTCTGGAATCAATATACATGCTCCGTTTCTCCGCCTTATTCTCCAGCGAGAGATCGTGAGAGAACTTACACTTGTCCCCTTTGGTGCAAGATCCTTCTTTGAAGAAGAGACAGAGGACAGATTTAGGATCGGCACCAGCGGAAATCTTCTGTATCTGCTGGACCGGCTTGAAGAGGCCCTGCAGTTCCATCATCTCCTTTTCCTTCTGAGACTTCTCTTTCTAACCGAAGCAGAGTACATGCACATGTACATGCATGCGTGGACGTTGCATGTGTGGAGCAACGGAATACAGGCATGCTGAGGTTCGGCATCCAAGAAACACTCGTCCCTTTACCAACTCACCTTTTGCAGGTAGGCATCTTGTTCTCTCTGAAATGAAAAAGACAAGAGATGTAACACAAGTGCAGGGTTTCATTTAGAAAATTGTCCAAGGGGGGGGGGGCAACTGGAGGAATCTGGATTATAAGGGGGGGCATGATGTCAATCACTTATCAACATCAATAAGAATTTTAATAATACAATTTCCAGGGGGGGGGGGGGCAAAAAGGTTCCAAGCCCCCCCCCCCTAAATGAACCCTTGCAAGTGTGAACCAATTAACACAGTCTTCACACCAACCTCCCAACAGGGTATTTGCAATCTGCACGTAAGAAAGCTCGTAATGGTAGCTAGCTAGTTAGGTCATGATATCCACCATGGAGATCTTGAAAAAGTTTTTTCCCTCCCAGAGGAGCATCTGCACTCCCCCTGCAGACACTCTTAGTAAGACAAAGATCTACAAACTTGTTCTACCAATTTTATAAACAACCCCTCCCATCCCCCACCCCCAAACAACAAAACAACAACAACAAAAAACAACAACAAAGAAACAAGGATCTGGTACCCGGTGTGCAGGACCTACAGTAATGTGCTCTCTGGGGACAGTAGGGAACTGCAACATGCCAAGAGTGTTCCTGGTACCTTTTCTATGAACTAAAACCCCAGTCTTCAATGGTTGCTAGTGGGGAATTACATGACTCTCTAGCATGACTCTCTATGGAAGGAACCAAGTTGCTAGTGGGGAATTACATGACTCTCTATGGAAGGAACCAAGTGCTAGTGGGGAATTACATGACTCTCTAAGGAAGGAACCAAGTGCTAGTGGAGAATTACATGACTCTCTATGGAAGGAACCAAGTGCTAGTGGGGACTTACAGCTAGTGGGGACTTACATGACTCTCTATGGAAGGAACCAAGTGCTAGTGGGGACTTACATGACTCTCTATGGAAGGAACCAAGTGCTAGTGGGGCATTACATGACTCTCTATGGAAGGAACCAAGTGCTAGTGGGGAATTACATGACTCTCTATGGAAGGAACCAAGTGCTAGTGGGGAATTACATGACTCTCTATGGAAGGAACCAAGTGCTAGTGGGGCATTACATGACTCTCTATGGAAGGAACCAAGTGCTAGTGGATGTGACTTAGTCAAGAGTTGCTTTTAGGGTCCTGTGTAGGAAGGGGAGGAAGAGGGGGCAGGATGGGGTGTGTGCAGACGTGGACTTTTGTCAGTCACACTGATAGTCACTTCCAAGGAGGGGAGAAATGTCTAGCATTGCCACAACTTTTTCAGAGACTATCCAAGAACTATCCTGGGATGTCTCTAACCCTAGACCAGGGGTCAGCAACCCGAGGCATGCGTGCCACCATTGGCATTTATATATATATATATATATTTAATTTTTTATTATTTCTATTATTATATTTATTTTATATTTATTTTTTTATATATATTTTTAATAATCATTGGCACACTGCCGATAAGCCCGTACGAGAAGATTTTTTCCTTGTTAATAGTGCAGCGGTTGAGTTCGGTAGGTCTATATGTCATGATAGCAACCCCGCTAGCTCAAGTAAAGGAAGTTCGGGCATTCCAGCCCTTGTGGACAGAAGAGTACGGTTTTGTTTGTCAGAAGGACCGTGCTGTGTGTGCTGGAAAATGTTGTTTGCCGAACGTCTAGTGTTAAGCGCTTTGAGAGCAAGCATAAGGAAACTTTCAAAGATCAGGCGGACAAGGCAGAATCCATCAAACGTGCCATGTCCAGGTATGGGAAGCAAGCCAGCACCCTCGCCTACTAAAAACCATGCAACTGAAGCAAGCTATCGCATAGCTCATTGCATTGTGAAACGTGGAAAGCCATTCACTGATGGCGAATATATCTAGGAGGCTTTTCTCTGTAGCTCAGAGGTTCTGTTTGAAGGCTTACCAAACAAAGAGACAATCAAATCAAGGATAAAATGTATCCCCATGTCAGCTAGAAGTGTTGAGCGACGCGATTGAAGGAATGGCAGAAAATGTCAGAGCACAGCAAACAGCTGGGTTAAAAGATGCTGCGGTGTTTAGCATTGCACTTGACGAGAGCATGGATGTCAACAACTTACCATGTTTGGCAGTCATAGCAAGATACTGTGATTCGGTTGTGAGAGAGGAGCTTTGCTCCTTAAAGCCAATGACTGACACAACAAAAGGCGAGGACATGCCAAGGTGTTTATGGAACACTTTGAGGAGAGAGGGATTGATATCAGGAAGATTTTTGCAGTGACAACAGACGGGGCACCCGCCATGGTCGGGAAACAGAAGGGAGCGGTCAAATTAGTCGAGGAAGAAGTTGGTCACCCCATCATGAAATTCCACTGCATAATACACCAAGAAAACCTCTGTGCAAAGATGTCAAACTCAGAGCTATGGGTCAAAAATTAGAGATTTCTTTTTTTCCCTTCTTTTTTTCCTTCTTCTTGCAAACAATTTTTTGGTCCATGTAAGAGATCAAGAAACTACAAAGAGAACACATCTTTCATGATATTTGCCCTAATTTGGTCCATATTTTTCTCATTTTTTCCAAAAAATCTTGTTTTTTTGGCCGTAGAGCTCATAACTTTTCTAAACTTTACTAAAAAATGATAATTTCTATATCACTGGATAGCCCTTCTAATTATCTATCTATTGTATGTGCCAAAATTTTAAGTACTCTAAGTATTAACAAGTTATGGTGATTTGAAGTGGTTAGGTTTGGGATTTTTCCTGGTGTTTTCCAGTTGCCAAAGAGGTGGCCTGCCGCACAAAAACCACTACATTTATTGATAATCTGTTCACATATTGCAGATTAGGGCCTTCTCTATCAGCTGACCAAATCTGGGACTTTGGTCTTGATAATTAGGGCAGTTATGAATTGTACTGCAAGATAGATCAAATTATTTAGGGATCTTGATGTATCTTCCGAGAAAATATGTCTGCAGAGACATTCAACATATCATTAGGAACAAAGCATAAGGAAATAGGGAATAAAAATGACCTGCATATACTAACAAAAGTTATGGCGATTTATAATACTTTGGTGGTGCTGACGTACAGTCCCTCCCCCTCCCCCCCCACACACACACCCCTGGCGACTACACATGAAATAAGTTCAAACTGTTGTTGCATCTATCTACTTGCTATTTCCAAAGTTTTAGAGACATAGGATGCTTCTTTCAAAGTTATGGTGGACTACTTCATCATACATTTCTTTGACATGCACAAACATTCAGCTGTAAAGGAAAATTCCATAACAATTTTCATCATATTTTTCTTTGTTACATGTAAATATAGGCACAGAAAAACTCAAGAGTCATGGAAGTAAAAAAAAACAGATGAAGGAATTGCTAAAACTTGTAAAAGAACAAGTTATTTCAGTGCTAACTCAAACATTTCGTTTTCCAAACTTGGAATGCTTATTCCCACAATTAATGGAAATATTTCTTGTTGCGAGAATAACTTTAAAACTGTTTGCTCATTTTTTGGGCTATGTATGTCATTTGAGAGCTCTTTTAGTACTCTGTGATATCCATGAATCATATTTTTGTTTACTGCAAGGATTGCCAAGAGATGGTGGTTAGAAGAGGTGGCCTCTAGTTTTTATCAGTTTTTCAGACTCTGTAGTGTGTAACTAATCAACATTACAACATATGGTAACTTTGGTCCATGGATATTACTGAGACACTCCTTAGCAAGCCACACACCAATTATGAGTAAATGACTTCAAATCGTTAGGCAGCTAGGTCTGTCACAAATATCTTGGAGTCACCTCGATGTTTCTGCATGTATCTTCTGAGAAAATTTGTATATAGCACCTTATAAAAACAAACACAGCATAATAAAGACTTCGGTACCGTAAATACTTGTGTAGACGAAAGAGAAAAAAAGCAATGGCAATTAGAAATAGGTACAACTATGTTGTGGTTTTGATGCATAGTCCCCCCTTATGAGGTTATGGCTACGGTGGCAAAGATTGTTAACTTGAGATCTGCTCTGACACACCGACAGTTCCAGGCCCTACTCAAGGAAACGGAATGTGCATACAAAGATCTCCCTCTCCACTCAGCGGTTAGGTGGCTAAGCTGTGGAAAAGTTCTAGAGAGGTTTGTCGGCTGCTTTGATGCCATCAAGGCCTTCCTGACCGAAAAAGGCCAAGACTGCCCTGAACTTGAGGACGAGAAGTGGGTTGTGAAACTGATGTTGTTCACGGATATTACGGGACACCTCAATGAGCTCAATCTCCGACTGCAAGGTGCAGGGCATACTGTTTTGGACATGTTCGACACATTTGTCGGCAAGCTAGCAATCTTTTCAAACAATATTGCTACTTCCACTTTCCACTACTTCAGACACGTAAGGAGCTGCCCTCGCAGCACAGTGTCAGCACCGCTGAAATATACAAACAAACAGATGCTACTGTAATAGTTTTTATCATAGGAAAATGTTTCACATATAATTAGATAGCTTACAGACTAAAGTTCATTTTGATATCGAGTTTGTCTATATAAGATTCTCCAGTGAAATGGCTAGGAATACTTTCACGGCTAAAGAAGTGATAGCCTTCACGAGGAGTGGAGTGAATTTGAAGAGAAAGAAACAAGAGAAAAGACTCAAAAACAATTTTTTTTTGCCCTAAGTGTAATGTACACCTGTGCCATGGTAAATGCTTTGAAAGATTACTCTTTCCAAATATTAACTTTTCAACATGATGTAATCCTAGTAATACTATTGATGTAATTTTGTAATGTAATTTCGCGATATTTTTTGTTGCTATGGTAACTATAATGTAAGTTTAGATCATGCAGTATCATATGATATATATATATTGCCTATACTAATTCCCTTTAGTTTCAAAGACATAGTCATTTTTAAGGAAAGGGTCAAATTTGTTGAAATTTTCCCATATTTATAATGGTAGGACAAGATCATTTCAAACTGGCACTTCATGTCAAAAAGGTTGTGCCCTAGACTAACCCTTGCCCTAGGCCTCGAGTATCCACAGCCTTAGCCCTAGAATGCTCTAACCATAGTATATCTTTAGCCCTAGAATATCCCACTACTCCTGGCCCCAGAATACCTTGGCCTGTAGAACACCTCTAGCCCTAGCCTTGAGGAATCCAGGATGTCCAAGTCAAACATCTTCACTAGGGACATTGTGGGATATATATATATATAACTATGGCTTTCTACAGAAGGAAAAAAAATGTTAAGGCTGATTCACAATATGCAACAATATGCAAAACGCTCAAGCGATGCAACGGCCTAGCAGCATATTGTGATCCTTTAATGATGTTTGTCTGCTTAACCTATTTGTGGTTTGCTGTAATAATCATATTTTAGCTATAATTTAGAATAGACTTCTCAAATGTTAGATACAATAAGCTGCAGTTTGGTATGCGAATCAGCTCCGTTGAAGTGAGCAAAGAGAAGCTATGCAGCTCTACGTCGCTATATATCTGCAACAAACCTTAGAGGAAAGATATCCATCCAGGAGCACTGACTGCTCAAGAGCAAAGGAACTAAAGAGTGATTCCTGGTAACCATAGCTACCTGTGCAGCTTTCCACCAAAGAACAACTTCCAGAAGCAGCAGCAACTTCCAGAAGCAGCAGCAACTTCCAAAGCAGTAGCAACTTCCAGAAGCAGCAGCAACTTCCAGAAGCAGCAGCAACTTCCAGAAGCAGCAGCAACTTCCAGAAGCAGCAGCAACTTCCAGAAGCAGCAGCAACTTCCAGAAGCAGCAGCAACTTCCAGAAGCAGCAGCAACTTCCAGAAGCAGCAGCAACTTCCAGAAGCAGCAGCAACTTCCAAAGCAGTAGCAACTTTCAGAAGCAGCAGCAACTTCCAGAAGCAAGCAACTTCCAGAAGCAGCAGCAACTTCCAGAAGCAGCAGCAACTTCCAGCAACTTCCAGAAGCAGCAGCAACTTCCAGCAACTTCCAGAAGCAGCGGCAACTTCCAGAAGCGGCGGCAACTTCCAGAAGCGGCAGCAACTTCCAGAAGCAGCAACTTCCAGAAGCAGCAGCAGCTTCCAGAAGCAGCAGCAACTTCCAGAAGCAGCAGGAAGAAGGCGAAGGCACTTGCAATCATCGGCCATTAATTTTCGCTCGCCCTGTCCAACCAGAAGTAGAGTTTTATAACTATTCTATTGGGCACGTGCATACAGAGAACAGGCGCAAAATACAAATTGCACGATTTAATATAATCCCCACCCCCTCCAACAACTCCACCCCCTCCAACAATGCCCAAGTTTGCAACTTATGGTGCTTATAGCATTTAATTGGTGTGATAAGCAGATGCATACTTATTTCCCATGACCAGTTCCTGCTGTAATGTATTTGGTACATTGACCAGAGATAGCATTTGGCAGAGCTGGTCCACAGGAAGAGAGAGAGAGAGAGAGACTGAGGTCACCACTGTTTTGGCTACCACATTGTATATCATGATTGGGTGTGGCCAATTATAAGAACCATGTGATGTGCCAAAGACTATCCTGGGATGTTGTAGCTTGGACTAGGGTTAGGACTGGGTCCAGGGTTAGGGCTGGGACCAAGGTTAGGGCTGGGACCAAGGTTAGGGCTGGGACCAAGGTTAGGGCTAGGATCAGGGTTAGGAAGGTTAGGACTGGGTCCAGGGTTAGGACTGGGTCCAGGGTTAGGACTGGGTCCAGGGTTAGGACTGGGTCCAGGGTTAGGGCTGGGACCAAGGTTAGGGCTAGGGGTGGGACCAGGGCTAGGGATGGGACCAAGGTTAGGGCTAGGGGTGGGACCAGGGCTAGGGATGGGACCAGGGCTAGGGATGGACCAGGGCTAGGGATGGGACCAGGGTTAGGACTGGGTCCAGGGTTAGGACTGGGTCCAGGGTTAGGGCTGGGACCAAGGTTAGGGCTAGGGGTGGGACCAGGGCTAGGGATGGGACCAGGGCTAGGGATGGGACCAGGGCTAGGGATGGGACCAGGGCTAGGGATGGGACCAGGGCTAGGGATGGGACCAGGGCTAGGGATGGGACCAGGGCTAGGGATGGGACCAGGGCTAGGGATGGACCAGGGCTAGGGATGGGACCAGGGCTAGGGATGGGACCAGGGCTAGGGATGGGACCAGGGCTAGGGATGGGACCAGGGCTAGGGATGGGACCAGGGCTAGGGATGGGACCAGGGCTAGGGATGGGACCAGGGCTAGGGATGGGACCAGGGCTAGGGATGGGACCAGGGCTAGGGATGGGACCAGGGCTAGGGATGGGACCAGGGCTAGGGATGGGACCAGGGCTAGGGATGGGACCAGGGCTAGGGATGGGACCAGGGTTAGGGATGGGACCAGGGTTAGGACTGGGTCCAGGGTTAGGACTGGGTCCAAGGACCAAGGTTAGGGCTAGGGATGGGACCAGGGCTAGGGATGGGACCAGGGCTAGGACCAGGGCTAGGGATGGGACCAGGGCTAGGGATGGGACCAGGGCTAGGGATGGGACCAGGGCTAGGGATGGGACCAGGGCTAGGGATGGGACCAGGGCTAGGGATGGGACCAGGGCTAGGGATGGGACCAGGGCTAGGGATGGGACGAGGGCTAGGGATGGGACGAGGGCTAGGGATGGGACGAGGGCTAGGGATGGGACCAGGGCTAGGGATGGGACCAGGGTTAGGGATGGGACCAGGGTTAGGGATGGGACCAGGGTTAGGACTGGGTCCAGGGTTAGGACTGGGTCCAGGGTTAGGACTGGGTCCAAGGTTAGGGCTGGGTCCAAGGTTAGGGCTGGGTCCAAGGTTAGGGCTGGGACCAGGGTTACGGTTGGGACCAGGGTTACGGTTGGGACCAGGGTTAGGGCTAGGACCAGGGTTAGAGGGTTATGGCTGGGGACAGGGTTAGGATTGGGGCCAGGATCAGGTTAGGGCTATGGTAGGGTTAGGGCTGGAGCCAAGGTCAGGGCAGAGGGTATGGTTATGAACATTGCCAGGTCAGTTGGAGACCCTTTACCAATTTTAAGTATCTGGACCCAAACCAGAAACTGTATATATTTGAAAGGAGACAGAGGCCAGTGCACGCACAAAGTATCTACTATGCTATCATAGCTGGCGAGTACTGACCTTAGCACTGCTCAGTCCTCCACCAAACTTGACCTGGTTAGTAACCTGCTTGATGAATGTCTGCTGTTTCTTTCCTTTTTTGTTCTTGATTCCAAATGTTTTATCCTGCGGGGATGGAATGACAATAAAACAGCCAACAAAGCTAAAAGAAGGCGAGAGATTATTTTTTGTAGAATTCCAATTAATGCATATTCACGAAATTCCCTCTCTTGTGCCACAACGTCTTTTTTGTTGCTTCTTACGTACCTCTATGACTTTCTCCTTTTTCTTTTCTACTGTCTTCTTGCTAGGAACTTGTCCTTGCTTCTTGGGTGGCATTTTCGGTCGCGGCCAGTCGCGACCCTGTTCTAATTACACGAGTAGGTGGAGATTGGAAAGTGGAAATGAAATATGGAAACGTGCCAGGAGGGGATAAATGATAATAAAAGATGGAAACGAGCCAAGATATCTTTGAGATAAATGACTTCACCAACGCAAGTCCTTGGGAAGCGTAAGTGTCTACCTTGTGCTCATATGAAAGCAAGCAGTCAGAGATTTTTTATTATGAACTCCCAGTTGGCATGGATGCAACCACTTTCTCTGATACACTTGATGTTTCCATCTAGCCGAAAACGTAGAATGGGTAAATTTCAAGTGGCTATCAGAAAGTGGTTGTTATTATTGTCAAGTTCATATACTATACAGTAAGGCAAATACTGGGATGATATTATAGGAGTCACTAATCGACCATTCGAAAGACTCCTATCTTTAGCAAACGATTCATATATATCGAAAAGTCACAGGTACAGTATCGATGATTCACATGCATGTGCATGCTACAGTTACATCATGAGTTCAAAGTTTGTGAGGAAAATCCAAGCCGCTGCAGGGGTCCCCTCAGTGTCTCAAGTCATGGAAGTGTGTAGCTTGGCTGGGAGTCTGATCACCCGTTCTACTCTACTCCTTCCAATGATACGCAGTGGTTTCTAGCAACATTCCGTGCGGTCGTCTGTGGTGTGGTGGGAGGCGATCTGCAGTCATCCGTGAATTCGCAGCTCCTGTACTCTCGCGCAGTCCGAAATCAGCATCCAAAAAGGAAGGTTTGAGGTGGTCGACTGAAACTGTATCCCGTCGGCCGTTGATATCGAGAGTAAAGTATTCAGCAGCCCTCTCAAGGACTCTGAAGGGTCCATCGTAGGTACACGTAGAGGGGGGCGATGTGCGTCATGGTGGACCAACACAGACATACAGCTCTGTAGGTTGACAGGCATATGGGCAATGTGTTGTCTGTGATGTGTAATCTCTTTGGATCGTAGTCCAGCCATGGTAGTGCATAGGCGTGCAAAGGTCAGAGACATCAGAAGATGTAGTTTTAAAGAATTCTCCAGGTAGGCGAATCGTTGTATTATAGACAGGTTCGGAAGGGACACATTCAAGGTCCTCTTTGGGAGCTGATCGGAGGCCGAGCAGGACCAATGGAAGCTCATCCATCCACGAGGTCCCTATCAGGCGAGCGTGTAATGCTGGTTTCAACTGCCTATGGAAGCGCTCGACAATGCCACTTGCTCGTGGGTGATAAGCAGTTGTGTGATGCAGCTGTGCTCCCAGTAGTGCACTCAGGACTGTCCATAAGGCTGAGGTGAACTGTGCCCCCTATCAGAGGTGATGTCCGTTTGTACTCCAAACTGTGCAATATGTTGAGAAAGGAGGGCATGGGCACACGAGGTGGCTGTAGCGTCTGCCATAGGTATGGCTTCTGGCCACCATGTGTAACGATCAACGATGGTAAAGAGGTAAGTTTTTCCTTGTGAAATGGGCAATGGTCCCACGATATTCTCTGGAAGCGTCGGTCTGGGAGCTGGCCATGCTCCATTGGGACAGACGCATGTTGATGGACCTTTGTTTTCTGGCAGGGCACACATGTCCTGGCCCATTGGCCCATTTGCTTGTTCATACTGTGCCACACAAAACGTGCTGCTACCATCTTCTTGGTTGTTCTAATGCCTGGCCATGGATGGCATCAAAGACAATACATCGCCAAGCGAGGGGGACCACAGGTCATGAAGTGCCAGTTGAAGTGTCACACAGCAAGGTCACATTTGTACCTGGAATTGGTAGGTCTGCAAGCACCAATTATGTGATGGTCGTGCGATACGCTTGAATCCCAACCTCCTCCTGTTGTGCACGTGCCATAGCAAGGAGGTCGAGATCAGGTTGACCCACCGCCATGCACACTGGATCTACACCAATTTCCACACGTGAGAGGGTGCATCCGACTGCATTATCCCGACCATGGACATGTCGCACATCTGTGGAATATTCTGCTATGCTGGAGAGGTATCGTTGTTGACTCGAAGACCAGTGTTCCGAGCTGCTTGTAAAGATGAATGTGAGTGTTTTGTGATCAGTGTAAATGTGAAACTACCGCCTCTCGATGAAATAACCAAAGTGCTTCACTGCAGAGTGCATGACGAGTTCGCGGTCAAAGATGCTATACTTTTTCTGTGCGTTGTCCAGTTTCCGTGAGAAGAAGGCTAGCGGCTTCCAGCTACCATCAAGAAATTGTTCACGGACTCCTCCCACTGCCAAGTCAGATGCGTCCACAGTGAGGCATGTAGTGGCAGTGGCGCTAGGATGGACGAGGTGGGTTGTAGGGGCCAACGCATGCTTCGTTGCATCGAAGGCTGACTGAAGCTGTGACATGCTGTGTAATGGACTCATGAGGCGGCAGCGTGGGGCACAAATCTATGGTAAAAATTTACCATGCCTAAAAACTCGGTTAAGGCCTTGGCATCTCGTGGTTGGGGGAACTGACGGACGACCTCTACTTGCTCATGTAATGGCTCAACATCTTGCACCGTGACTCTGTGACCAAGGAAGTTGATGGCATCCACACCAAATGTGCACTTTGCCACGAGGCCCTGTCTAGCCCAACCTCTTAAAGAGCAGACGCAGGTGATGCCGGTGCTCACTGGCATCGGAGCTGGCAATGAAGATATCGTCCAAGTACACAAACAGGAATCCTTCCAGTCTCCGACAGATTTGGTCCATGAGTCGCTGGAAGGCCTGTGCTGCGTTCTTAAGGCCAAATGGCATCCGGAGGAATTCAAATAGGCCGAAGGGTGTTATCATGGTAGATTTAGGTATATCAGCGGCTGCCACTGGGATCTGGTTATACCCACGTATACCAGGTGTATATTTGAAAAAATATTTTTACCTTCCAGTTGTGCCGTGAAGTCCTGAATATGCGGGACGGGATATCGATCATGTGTTGTGGCCTCGTTCAAATGCCTGAAGTCCCCGCAAGGACGCCAAGAGCCTGGTGTCTTCTTCGGAACCATGTGAAGTGGCGACGACCAAGTGCTGGAAGATCGACAGATGATTCCTAGTCTCGACATTTCAGCAAGCTCACGTCAAGCGATGGCCAACTTGTGAGGGGACAAATGGCGTGCGTTGGAGGGCCTGCTGCAGGGATGCAGTGCTCTGCGCCGTTCTTGAGGGACACATCGTTGACTTCAGTAGCCGCGGCCGTAGCAGCAGCAGTGTGATGAAGCTCACTCAGTGGGTGTGGTAGAGAGGATCAAGGCACGGGGAAAAAAAAAGGAACGCCAGTTGACAAGAGAATTGGCCAGTAGGAAGTTCTACTTCGGTTCGCTTGTCGGGGTCACCACTATAGGAGTCGGTAATCGACTATTCGAAAAGTCACAGGAACAGTATCGATGATTCACGTGCATGTGCATGCTACAGTTACATCATGAGTTCAACGTTTGTGGGGGAAAGCCAAGCCGCTACGATATATAGGTAGATGGAGTGATGTGCTGAAGGGCAAGTAGTGATGACTAATGGCTGCTCCATGCAATTGCTAAAAACTAGGAGAAGGGGAGGGGGAGGGGAGCACATGAGAAGGAGGGCACATGGACGCCTAGTAGAGGCACACAGTAAATGATTGTGTGTGGCTTAGTAGGAACAAAGCCGGCTAAGAAATGGAGACTGGGTAGAGTTCGAGTGGACGAGAGCTAGATCAAGCTCAATTAGAGGGAGGCAATTCATAAGACGAGGAAGTTTATTGAAGTGGAAGTGCGTAGTTGTGAGTGTTGCAATGTTTAGAAAACATGGTGGCATGCTTGCTGAAGGGTATGAAGTTAGCATGGTGAAGTGGAGATCTGGTGGCATACTTGTGAAGGGTATGAAGTTAGCATGGTGAAGTGGAGATCTGGTGGCATACTTGCTGAAGGGTATGAAGTTAGCATGGTGAAGTGGAGATCTGGTGGCATTCTTGCTGAAGGGTATGAAGTTAGCATGGTGAAGTGGAGATCTGGTGGCATACTTGCTGAAGGGTATGAAGTTAGCATGGTGAAGTGGAGATCTGGTGGCATACTTGCTGACGGGAATGAAGTTAGCATGGTGAAGTGGAGATATGGTGGCATACTTGTGAAGGGTATGAAGTTAGCATGGTGAAGTGAAGATCTGGTGGCATACTTGCTGGAGGGTATGAAGTTAGCATGGTGAAGTGGAGATCTGGTGGCATACTTTCTGAAGGGTATGAAGTTAGCATGGTGAAGTGGAGATCTGGTGGCATACTTGCTGAAGGGTATGAAGTTAGCATGGTGAAGTGGAGATCTGGTGTCATACTTGCTGAAGGGTATGAAGTTAGCATGGTGAAGTGGAGATATGGTGGCATACTTGTGAAGGGTATGAAGTTAGCATGGTGAAGTGGAGATCTGATGGCATACTTGCTGAAGGGTATGAAGTTAGCATGGTGAAGTGGAGATCTGGTGGCATACTTGTGAAGGGTATGAAGTTAGCATGGTGAAGTGGAGATCTGGTGGCATGCTTGTGAAGGGTATGAAGTTAGCATGGTGAAGTGGAGATCTGATGGCATACTTGCTGAAGGGTATGAAGTTAGCATGGTGAAGTGGAGATCTGGTGGCATACTTGTGAAGGGTATGAAGTTAGCATGGTGAAGTGGAGATCTGGTGGCATGCTTGTGAAGGATATAGTTTTGTGTGAGGGGTGTTAATTTCTCCAATACTAAGATAATTAGTGGGTGTGGCTTCTGAACTACCACTCAAGATTACGAAGTAAGAGCAAGCCCAGCAGCTACCATGCAGGGAGCATAATATGTTGCTTCCATCAAGCACTGGAGGAGCAGGTGTCCCGGGATGCTGAAGAGCATGAACTGTCTTCATCATTCTCTATTGTTGATGAGTTACACCTTCTGAGATAAACCACAACACTGTTTATTCTGGGGAGTGGTGTCCCAATATATTACATAATGTCTAGAGGAGCACTTGTTGATTGGAGACAGTTCATTAGAGGACTACAATATTCACACTGCAGGACTAAGAGTCCATCATCCACCAATAGGTAAGTTGGTGATGTTCTGCGTAGAACCGCAAGACATCCATCCTCATTTCTTTCATAGTAAAGTTTGTTTCAAAAGCCAACAAGCAACATCAACATAATTATCTTTCACCTCGGCTACCTACAAGACCAGCTGGTGCAAAGAATGGAACACTCATGTCATACATGGCTCTGATAAAATAAATAAGTAATACTTGTGGATGAGTTTTCAAGCCACTAAAGATAATGTTGTTGTTGTTGTTGTTGTTGCTGTTGTTCCTCGGGAATCGTTTCCATGGCGTTTTTGTTGCTGTAAACCTTTGTGCCTTCTCCTTAGCAGGACCCTGTTGTTGTAACCTTGGTGTTGATACCACACCCCTTACCACACCCACCTGTTATGGTCGGGGCTCTTCATGTCTGCCTACTCCTCCCCTTGTCTAGATGATGTAATAGATGATGTAATATTATTATATTAGCTATTTTTAATCACTTCAATTGTGCACTGTAGAAATTATTACATCTTTTTTTCCTTCTGAGCTGCAGATTTATAGCTGATGTAGAGAAGGTCTTGCATCAATGGGGGCTGGCGGCATCAGATGAACATTTTCTGGTAAATAGAGTTACAATATTATGATATAACTAATGGTTAAGCAAAGTTGCCCTTATTTAAAAAAATTGAAAAATGTCGTAATACATGTATGCTAAGTAAAAATAGTACATTACTCTTAATAGTGAACAATGGGACCTGATATATATATATATATATACCAGGGTTGCATTTAGAAAATTCGTTGGGGAGGGAGGGGGACATTATCAATGTTAACCAAAGTAAGGAGGGGGGGGGGGGGGGGGGGGGTGCATCAAAAACATGTCCGTTCACTTTGAAAGATCCCCGGTTTGATTCTGTTCGCTTTGGTACTCTAGCCCCATACACACTGTCTGTAGGCCCCCACACATTGTACTCTACTCCCCCACACATTGTACTCTAGACCCCCACACATTGTACTCTAGACCCCCACACATTGTACTCTACTCCCCCACACATTGTACTCTAGACCCCCACACATTGTACTCTAGACCCCCACACATTGTACTCTACTCCCCCACACATTGTACTCTAGACCCCCACACATTGGACCCCCACACATTGTACTCTAGACCCCCACACATTGTACTCTAGACCCCCACACATTGTACTCTAGGCCCCCACACATTGTACTCGAGACCCCCACACATTGTACTCTAGGCCCCCACACATTGTACTCTAGACCCCCACACATTGTACTCTAGACCCCCACACATTGTACTCTAGACCCCCACACATTGTACTCTAGACCCCCACACATTGTACTCTAGACCCCCACACATTGTACTCTAGACCCCCACACATTGTACTCTAGGCCCCCACACATTGTACTCGAGACCCCCACACATTGTACTCTAGGCCCCCACACATTGTACTCTAGACCCCCACACATTGTACTCTAGACCCCCACACATTGTACTCTAGACCCCCACACATTGTACTCTAGACCCCCACACATTGTACTCTAGACCCCCACACATTGTACTCTAGACCCCCACACATTGTACTCTAGACCCCCACACATTGTACTCTAGACCCCCACACATTGTATCTAGACCCCCACACATTGTACTCTAGACCCCCACACATTGTACTCTAGACCCCCACACATTATACTCTAGGCCCCCACACATTGTACTCTAGACCCCCACACATTGTACTCTAGACCCCCACACATTGTACTCTAGACCCCCACACATTGTAATCTAGACCCCCACGCATTGTAATCTAGACCCCCACACATTGTACTCTAGACCCCCACACATTGTACTAGAGACCCCCACACATTGTACTCTAGACCCCCACACATTGTACTCTAGACCCCCACACATTGTACTCTAGACCCCCACACATTGTACTCTAGACCCCCACACATTGTACTCTAGGCCCCCACACATTGTACTCTAGACCCCCACACATTGTACTCTAGACCCCCACACATTGTACTCTAGACCCCCACACATTGTACTAGAGACCCCCACACATTGTACTCTAGACCCCCACACATTGTACTCTAGACCCCCACACATTGTACTCTAGACCCCCACACATTGTACTCTAGGCCCCCACACATTGTACTCTAGACCCCCACACATTGTACTCTAGGCCCCCACACATTGTACTCTAGGCCCCCACACATTGTACTCTAGACCCCTCACATTGTACTCTAGACCCCCACACATTGTACTCTAGGCCCCCACACATTGTACTCTAGACCCCCACACATTGTACTCTAGACCCCCACACATTGGACCCCCACACATTGTACTCTAGGCCCCCACACATTGTACTCTAGGCCCCCCACATTGTACTCTAGACCCCCACACATTGTACTCTAGACCCCCACACATTGTACTCTAGGCCCCCACACATTGTACTCTAGACCCCCACACATTGTACTAGAGACCCCCACACATTGTACTCTAGCCCCCACACATTGTACTCTAGCCCCCCACACATTGTACTCTAGACCCCCACACATTGTACTCTAGACCCCCACACATTGTACTCTAGACCCCCACACATTGTACTCTAGGCCCCCACACATTGTACTCTAGACCCCCACACATTGTACTCTAGACCCCCACACATTGTACTCTAGGCCCCCACACATTGTACTCTAGACCCCCAACACATTGTACTCTAGGCCCCCACACATTGTACTCTAGACCCCCACACATTGTACTCTAGACCCCCACACATTGTACTAGAGACCCCCACACATTGTACTCTAGCCCCCACACATTGTACTCTAGCCCCCCACACATTGTACTCTAGACCCCCACACATTGTACTCTAGACCCCCACACATTGTACTCTAGACCCCCACACATTGTACTCTAGACCCCCACACATTGTACTCTAGCCCCCACACATTGTACTCTAGCCCCCCACACATTGTACTCTAGACCCCCACACATTGTACTCTAGACCCCCACACATTGTACTCTAGACCCCCACACATTGTACTCTAGGCCCCCACACATTGTACTCTAGACCCCCAACACATTGTACTCTAGACCCCCACACATTGTACTCTAGACCCCCACACATTGTACTCTAGACCCCCACACATTGTACTAGAGACCCCCACACATTGTACTCTAGCCCCCACACATTGTACTCTAGCCCCCCACACATTGTACTCTAGACCCCCACACATTGTACTCTAGACCCCCACACATTGTACTCTAGACCCCCACACATTGTACTCTAGACCCCCACACATTGTACTCTAGACCCCCACACATTGTACTCTAGGCCCCCACACATTGTACTCTAGACCCCCAACACATTGTACTCTAGGCCCCCACACATTGTACTCTAGACCCCCACACATTGTACTCTAGACCCCCACACATTGTACTAGAGACCCCCACACATTGTACTCTAGCCCCCACACATTGTACTCTAGCCCCCCACACATTGTACTCTAGACCCCCACACATTGTACTCTAGCCCCCACACATTGTACTCTAGCCCCCCACACATTGTACTCTAGACCCCCACACATTGTACTCTAGACCCCCACACATTGTACTCTAGACCCCCAACACATTGTACTCTAGACCCCCACACATTGTACTCTAGGCCCCCACACATTGTACTCTAGACCTCTCACATTATATTCTAGCCCCCCAGTTTGCACTCTTTTAAAATGGAATCTTTCTCTTTAAAAAAAAATATATATTTTAGCTTAAAATCAGCTGGACCAGTTCATTTTTGTTCCACCGGGCCTGTTATTGTACAATATTCGCACACCATTCATTTCCTTCCTTTGGTAGTCCTTGCTACAATGTGTGGATACCCTTTAGCATACCACTTGTGGAGATCCTTTACCATACAAGCTTTTGTGATGACCCTTTACCACACCAACGTTCGTATTGTTTGTTGCTGTGAAGATACTTTACCATAATACTGCCTATATCACTTACTATTGAGTATACCCTTTACCATGTATGCGTATGTTAGGACCCACCCAGTCGGCAGCATTGCAAGTCCGAGAGACTTAGCTATGCAGGTAGGAGGTTTACGATGACCTTAGAAGTCACCAGAGACGAGGACGCATGTTCACCTGGCCATGCCCACTTGGAGTCTCTGAACAAACATATGGAGGCGTGGTCACCATCAATGCTGGAGATGATGGACAGTAAAATGGATTTTCCCTCTCAAGCACACAACATCACAAAATGGTATGATTTATACATGCAAGGTGATGCAAGGTGGAAGAGGCTAATTTTCCAGGTCATTACATCATCATCAATGCTAAATTAAAATCACCTCAATAACTCCCCTCAATAATCAACATCAATTTTTATTTACTCGACGTTTCGACTAGATGCTCTAGTCTTCATCAGGAATAATGCTGTATAGATCACTACTTGATTATAGCTCTAGAGTTAGGGCCAGGGCAGTGGCTAGGGTTAGGCCCAGGGCAGTGACTAGGGTTAGGGCCAGGGCAGTGACTAGGGTTAGGGCCAGGGCAGTGACTAGGCAGTGACTAGGGTTAGGGCCAGGGCAGTGACTAGGGTTAGGGCCAGGGCAGTGGCTAGGGTTAGGACCTGGGCAGTGGCTAGGGTTAGGACCAGGGCAGTCACTAGGGTTAGGGCCAGGGCAGTGGCTAGGGTTAGGGGCAGTGGCTAGGATTAAGGCCAGGGCAGTGGCTAGGGTTAGGACCAGGGCAGTGGCTAGGGTTAGGGGCAGTGGCTAGGATTAGGGCCAGGACAGTGGCTAGGGTTAGGATCAGGGCTAGGGTTAGGACCAGGGCAGTGACTAGGGTTAGGGCCAGGGCAGTGGCTAGGGTTAGGGCCAAGGCAGTGGCTAGGGTTAGGACCAGGGCAGTGGCTAGGGTTAGGGGCAGTGGCTAGGATTAGGGCCAGGACAGTGGCTAGGGTTAGGATCAGGGCTAGGGTTAGGACCAGGGCAGTGACTAGGGTTAGGGCCAGGGCAGTGGCTAGGGTTAGGGCCAAGGCAGTGGCTAGGGTTAGGACTAGGATTAGGACCAGGGCAGTGGCTAGGATTAGGGCCAGGGCAGTGGCTAGGGTTAAACCTAGGGAAATGGCTCGAGTACTACCAGAGCATTAGTGCTTGGGGCAATGGCTAGGGTTAACACCAGGTCAGTGGCTAGAGAAATGGATGCTGTCAGAGTGGAGTAAGACCTCATAGCCAAGGATTATTCTCTTTGGAACATCAACAGCTCTTCTGGTCAATGCAGCCATCTCCTTGTGTGCTACATACCTGCTAATATTGCAACAACCAGAACACTCACCAACTTGGCAGGTTTGAGTTTTGGCATTTGCTCATGCAGCTACCCTTTACCTCCTTGTGGTAAGGAAGGAGGGTCAGGGAACACACTGGTATAGACTAGTTGTTCTTCCGTCACTGTGGAGGTGGCATTGAGTGCACTCTTATGGTTAGTGCAGACGTGTGCTGTCTTCACCACGTGCTGGACCACTTCATTTCACATGGAGTGGACTCTTAAAGATTCAGAGTGTAGTTTCCTTCTCTTCTGGGAGAGGGTCAGCTTCAAAGCTCTGGTATGAAGGAGAGGTCAGCTTCAAACCCCTGGTATGAAGGAGAGGTCAGCTTCAAAGCCCTGGTATGGAGGAGAGGTCAGCTTCAAACCCCTGGTATGAAGGAGAGGTCAGCTTCAAAGCCCTGGTATGAAGGAGAGGTCAGCTTCAAACCCTGAGAGGGTCAGCTTCAAAGCCCTGGTATGAAGATGAGGTCAGCCTTGGTATGAAGGAGAGGTCAGCTTCAAAGCCCTGGTATGAAGGAGAGGTCAGCTTCAAAGCCCTGGTATGAAGGAGAGGTCAGCTTCAAAGCCCTGGTATGAAGGAGAGGTCAGCTTCAAAGCCCTGGTATGAAGGAGAAGTCAGCTTCAAACCCCTGGTATGAAGGAGAGGTCAGCTTCAAAGCCCTGGTATGAAGGAGAGTGTCAGCTTCAAAGCCATGGTATGAAGGAGAGGTCGGATTTTTTCCCTTCATCTTCTTGCCATGCGATGTTTATTTTTATTGGTGCTCTGGACTGTTGTTTTGTAACCCCGCCCACTTGCCCCTCCCCCTCCTTCCATGTCTCCCAGGTATGGAGTGAAGCAGTTTGTGGTGCTGGCACCTGATGAGGGCGCGGAGTGTCTAAGCAGTCAGGCACAAGCTAATCTCATGCTCAGCTCCGTCTCCATAGCGATAGCTAACACCCAATGGTACGTACAATGACTCTGCAAGTGTGTTATAGGCACACGTGTGAGGATGACGGAATGTTGTACTTGGCTCACTTATGTTCCACTTCTCTCCTCTGTCTGCACTTTCCTCCCTCCGTCATCTCTTCTCCCTCTATTGTTCCCTTTCCTTCCTCTCTCCCATCTCCCTCTCCTCCCATTCTCCATTCTTCCCCTTCCTCCCCCCACATGCACACATTTCTCTAGCCTTATTCCAGTATTTGTTCAGATTCACAAGAAATGGCGGCACATGTATGTGGGTGTGGCAGAAGGGGGAGGAGTCCGCGTTAATTACGACACCGTCCACCTCAAACAAGCTCCTCCCAAGTTCCAACACCTCTCCGGACTCCTGGACATGTTCAAGTCTAAGATAGTGAGGGTTAGATTGGGTGTTAGTGTTTATGTTCAGTGTCAGGGTTAGTTAATGCTAGGGTTAGAACTAGGGGTTAAGATTAGAGTTGGAACTAGGGGTTAAGGTTAGAGTTGGAACTAGGGGTTAAGGTTAGAGTTGGAACTAGGGGTTATTTAAGGTTAGAGCTAGAACTAGGGGTTAAGGTTAGAGCTAGAACTAGGGGTTAAGGTTAGAGTTGGAACTAGGGGTTAAGGTTAGAGTTGGAACTAGGGGTTAAGGTTAGAGTTGGAACTAGGGGTTAAGGTTAGAGTTGGAACTAGGGGTTAAGGTTGGAGTTAGAACTAGGGGTTAAGGTTAGAGTTGGAACTAGGGGTTAAGGTTAGAGCTGGAACTAGGGGTTAAGGTTAGAGCTGGAACTAGGGGTTAAGGTTGGAGTTGGAACTAGGGGTTAAGGTTAGAGTTGGAACTAGGGGTTAAGGTTAGAGTTGGAACTAGGGGTTAAGGTTAGAGTTGGAACTAGGGGTTAAGGTTGGAGTTGGAACTAGGGGTTAAGGTTAGAGTTGGAACTAGGGGTTAAGGTTAGAGTTGGAACTAGGGGTTAAGGTTAGAGTTGGAACTAGGGGTTAAGGTTAGAGTTGGAACTAGGGGTTAAGGTTGGAGTTGGAACTAGGGGTTAAGGTTAGAGTTGGAACTAGGGGTTAAGGTTAGAGCTGGAACTAGGGGTTATTTAAGGTTAGAGCTAGAACTAGGGGTTAAGGTTAGAGTTGGAACTAGGGGTTAAGGTTAGAGTTGGAACTAGGGGTTAGAGTTGGAACTAGGGGTTAAGGTTAGAGGTGGAACTAACCGTAGGGCGATAGACGTCAATTGGTGTCATGCCCGTGCATGCTCTGAACGGCGGTTGATGCCAATTGGCATCATACATGTACCAAGCAGCCTCTTTATTCGCGCGAAGCTACCTAACTCTTTATGAAGGATCCATTGCAGCGATACTGCTCTATAACACTGTAAGTTCATGATAGTGCCTTTATTATATAGAACTTACTATATATAACATTTTTTTAGACAACTTGCAAACAATTGTGACTTATACATATTACAAATAGGATAACTATCTAATGGCAAAAAGACAATGTTTCCCTTTGGAGGAGGTCCTCAAGGCATTGGATGCAGATGGGGACTTGGATGAGCCATTTGCAGATGGAAGTGATGGGGAATTTGAAGGCCTGCAGGAAGGCAAGGAAATTTTAGCGAACAAATGTTGAATAATATAATAAAATATATAATATATTTGGACATTGAAGAGGAAGATGCTCATTCCTCTGCGATACCTGCCGCATTACACACCACACCTTTCCCCAACCCATCTAGCCAAGTACATTTGATTGTCGCTTTTACCAGACCCATCTCAGTAAAAGACTCCGTGGTTGCTTCCACATCAGATTCCGCAAACACTACTGCTACCTGCCATCTTTTACCACCATCGCTATCGACAACACGCACTTCAATATCCCAGTCTACTTCAGTATCGATAACACCCCAGCCTCAAACACATCAGTATTGACCACACCCCAGCTTCAAACACATCAGTATTGACCACACCCCGGCCTCAAACACATCAGTATTGACCACACCCCACCCTCAAACACACCAGTATTGACCACACCCCATCCTCAAACACATCAGTATTGACCACACCCCAGCCTCAAACACATCAGTATCGACCACACCTACTTACACACCCCAGCCCCAACTCAACATTATACAGACTCAACAACAAATCCAACCATCACCCTCTTTCATTCCTTCCACTGCCACCTCCTCAGCCTTGCATCCACTGTCTCTTCCACACAGACATTGCCTCCAGTTTGGTCCACAAACCTAGTAACCCCTACAATATCCATTCACATACTCCGTAGGACCTACAGTTCCTATTCCGGAATCACCACTGGAGGCATTTGAACTTTTTTAAACACCTAACGTAGTGGAAGAGACAGTAGATCAGACAAACAAGTATGCTGAAGAAGTCATGGGTGCTGAAGCCTATGTTTCTTGGAAAGAAATTACCGAGGATGACATTCGAGCTTCATAGGCCTCAGGGAATTAACCACCAGCCATCCACAGACGACTATTGGAAGAGAGATCCCATCCACAACTATAAACCTACATCCAAAAGAATATCTAGGGATAGCTACAGGACTTACAAGATTTCTACATTTTGTAGATAACTCTACACTTTCCCCAACGGGCAGTGAAAATTATGACAGGCTGGGGAAAATCCGACCTCTTGTCAGCCATTTTCAAAACAAATTTTCATCGATATACAGGCCGAACTGCGAGATTGCAATCGATGAGGCTATGATCAACTTTCAAGGACATTCATCCCTGAAGCAATACATGCCAATGAAACCCATCAAGAGGAATCAAGGTGTGGGTTCGGGCTGATAGCCGAAACGGTTTTTTCACACAGTTCGAGATGTACACAGGGAAGAAGAAAGGTGCAGTTGAGCACCACTTGGGGGCAAGGCTCAAGGACCTAACTGAGGACCTACAGGGCAGGTGGCACCATGTCTATTTTGACAACTTTTTTACCTCCCATAGCCTGTTGGTTGACTTGGAGAGGAGAGGGATCTATGGAGGTGGGACTGCCAGGAAAAACAGGCGTGGTTTCCATGAGGAAGCCAAATTCAAGAAAAGGTACAATGTGCACTTGAGCACTAGATAAACACAAGTTAGTATAATGCCACAAACATTCTGGGATTGTATATCAGTTCATGCATGTGATTTACCACAACTATGAGATACTCATTATATGAACTTCTAAACATTTTTAGGGACCAGTCACTAACCACGCAATGTGGAAAAGTGTGTGCAAATGCATGGCAGGACCGAAAGATCGTCATGCTTATGTACACCAACAGCGACCCCAAGAGTGTCTCCTCAGTCATTAGGCATACGAGCAATGGCAGCAGAGAGGAAATAAGCTGCCCCCTAGCTATACAGTCCTACAATAAATACATGGGAGGCATGGACAAAGGGGATCAGATCAGAGGATATTATGGTTGTCGGGTGAAAAGCAGAAAGTTCTACAAATACATATTTAACTTTCTGGTCGATGTAGCTATCACAAACGTCTTAATTCTGCACAAAGGATGGTCAGGAAGCAGAAGTGAACTTACGATCAAGAAGTTCAGGATTCAGCTGGCCAAGGAGATAATCGGAAGTTATTGTAGCTGATGCAGAGCTGGGTGCAGCTCCATTATCAAGAGTCTTCCTTTCCTCCACTTCCCAATAAAGAACCCTGCAACATCTGGGAAGCGCAGTCGAGGACGTTGCACTTATTGCTACCAGCAACAGAAGCGATCTGACAGACAGTGGTACTGCCAGGAATGTGGCATATGGCTATGCCACAATGGAATCGCGAACACCGACTGCTACCTATTGTGGCACAAAAACAAATTATAGTCCTGTTATTGGAATATAACCTTCTCTCTCCATATGTACCAATGTACTGCATTGTATTCATATAAAATGATATGAAATACTGTGAGAAAGTGGGAAATTCAAAATGCCTCATACTTCAGGGGGTTAAGGCTTCTTGTTTCAGCTCCACTGCTCTCTCCTTTTCATGCCCCCCCCATGGGGGTGATGGAAGGTTAGTAGGACATTGTATTGAGAGTTGATAGACAAAAAACCTATGGATGCACGTACAAAACTCAGTACCATACTCGAGTTCAACTTAGCTGAGCTAGCAGCTACGCGTTTCAAATATAAAAATTGTTTATAGCGTACCTTTCTTTCTCCATTGCTAGCGCGTGGGGTCATCTTCTGTCCAGGGCTCAGGCAAGTGTAGCAGGACACGCCAACGAAAGTTTCTGAAGGGTCAAAGAACTCCGATCTTTAGCTGAACGTTCGATTATATTCTTTGGTAATTATACTCTTTGGTACTGGAAATTTGTTAACCACAGCGGGCACTAAAGCTTGCAAGACTAGTAATCAGGTAGCCAAGGCTCTGCTATCTCTTCAGGCAATATACCACTAAGGCTGAAAAGCCCTCAAGACAAATATCAAGCACGTTTTGTTTAGTACACACCACACCCTAAGGCTGCGACTTGGGGTTAAGGTTAGAGCTAACCAGGGGTTAAGGTTAGAGATAGAACTAGGGGTTAAGGTTAGAGTATGAACTAGAGGTTAATGTTAGAGTTAGAACTAGGGGTTAAGGTTAGAATTGGAACTAGGGATTAAGTTAGAGTTGGAACTAGGGGTTAAGGTTAGAGCTGGAACTAGGGGTTAAGGTTAGAGTTGGAACTAGGGGTTAAGGTTAGAGTTGGAACTAGGGGTTAAGGTTAGAGCTGGGACTAGGGGTTAAGGTTAGAGTTGGGACTAGGGGTTAAGGTTAGAGTTGGGACTAGGGGTTAAGGTTAGAGTTGGAACTAGGGGTTAAGGTTAGAGTTGGAACAAGGGGTTAAGGTTAGAGTTGGAACTAGGGGTTAAGGTTAGAGCTGGAACTAGGGGTTAAGGTTAGAGTTGGAACTAGGGGTTAAGGTAAGAGTTGGAACTAGGAGTTAAGGTTAGAGCTGGAACTAGGGATTAAGGTTAGAGCTGGAACTAGGGGTTAAGGTTAGAGCTGGAACTAGGAGTTAAGGTTAGAGCTGGAACTAGGGATTAAGGTTGGAGCTGGAACTAGGGGTTAAGGTTGGAGCTGGAACTAGGGGTTAAGGTTAGAGCTGGAACTAGGGGTTAAGGTTAGAGCTGGAACTAGGAGTTAAGGTTAGAGCTGGAACTAGGGATTAAGGTTGGAGCTGGAACTAGGGGTTAAGGTTAGAGCTGGAACTAGGGGTTAAGGTTAGAGCTGGAACTAGGAGTTAAGGTTAGAGCTGGAACTAGGGATTAAGGTTGGAGCTGGAACTAGGGGTTAAGGTTAGAGCTGGAACTAGGGGTTAAGGTTAGAGCTGGAACTAGGGGTTAAGGTTAGAGTTGGTATGTGTGTAGAAAAGCAAAAACTTGGTAGGCAGATGGCCCACATGTGTGTATGGAGACGAGGGAACCAAGTACATACTGTATGAGGCCAGGTAGACATTCAGTCTCCTGGGCCATGCTAGACAACAGCATCATGGGAACACTGATAAATGTTAGAACCATAGGAATAGCAGAGACCAGTTGAAGCTGGTAAGAAGTGAACTACATCATGTGATTATGTTCGTCTATCTGTGCCACTGTCTGTTTGCCTGTCTCTCTGTGCATCCGTGTGTGTGTTCCTCTTTGTTCCTAGGGGACTTCCAGTGGTCAGTCACCTCCTGTGCACATAGCAGTGAGGTACACTTACATCATCAGACAATGGAGTCTAGACGAATGGCCCATAGATCCTCTAGGTATAGCATGTGTTGCTACAGTGTGTGTCCCCATGCAGCAGTGAGTCAACCTACTTCAACCTGCCCCAACTCAGTGTGGTGTTGGTCCGGTGTGTGTCCCCATAGAGCTATTGTCAACCTACTTCAACCTGCCTCAACCCAGTGTGGTGTTGGTCCAGTGTGTGTCCCCATAGAGCTATTGTCAACCTACTTCAACCTGCCTCAACCCAGTCTGGTTTTGGTCCAGTGTGTGTCCCCATAGAGCAACCTATTTCAACCTGCCTCAACCCTGTGTGGTGTTGGTCCAGTATGTGTCCCCATAGAGCTATTGTCCATCTACTTCAACCCGCCTCAACCCAAGTGTGGTGTTGGTCCAGTGTGTGTCCCCATAGAGCTATTGTCAACCTACTTCAACCTGCCTCAACCCTTTGTGGTGTTGGTCTAGTGTGTATCCCCATAGAGCTATTGTCAACCTACTTCAACCTGCCTCAACCCAGTGTGGTGTTGGTCCAGTGTGTGCCCCCATAGAGCTATTATCAACCTACTTCAACCTCCCTCAACCCAGTGTGGTGTTGGTCCAGTGTGTGTCCCCATAGAGCTATTGTGTCAACCTACTTCAACCTGCCTCAACCCAGTGTGGTGTTGGTCCAGTGTGTGTCCCCATAGAGCTATTGTCAACCTACTTCAACCTGCCTCAACCCAGTGTGGTGTTGGTCCAGTGTCTGTCCCCATAGACCTATTGTCAACCTAATTCAACCTGCCTCAACCCAGTGTGGTGTTGGTCTCCAGTGTGTGTCCCCATAGAGCTATTGTCAACCTACTGTCTCTGATATTTACATGTACACATTTCTCATTAGTCACATGATGGTCATGTGATGCATATTTGTAATTCTAAATACCAACACAGAGGAAGAGGGTTTGGCTAAAGGTCTGGCGCATTATAAATCCCTCCCTATGGGAGCTTTCTCAGATCCCATCAAGTAAGTATGCTCGTTGGTGTGAACTTGTTGTTGTTGACTTGATGTTGTAGACTTGTTGCTGTGGGCTTGTTGATGTTGACTTGTTATTATTGTTCTCAATGAACTCTCAGTTGACATAATAACATTAAAATCACCTTCTCAATAATCAACTTCAAATTTTATTCACCAGACCTTTCGACTAGATGCTCTAGCCTTCATCAGGAATAATTCCTGACACACCAACTATCATTTTGGAATTATACTTTGTTGCACTGTTTATTTATCCAATATTTTCCAGATGAAGACTAGAGCATCTAGTCGAAAGGTCTGGTGAATAAAATTTGAAGTTGATTATTGAAAAGGTGGTTTTAATGTTATTATTGTTGTTGCTTGCTGGACAATCATCACATATGTTGCCTGTATGTTGTTGTGTGTTGCTACTGTGTTGCTCTGCCAGTGAGCTGCACCTCTCTGTGGTGTGGCCCAACCTGAGCGAAGAGGTCGTGATAGACAGAGACTCACAACACAGGTACATGCCACACACCTGTCATGGCCGCTTCCCTTCTCTCTCTTCCCCCCCCCCCCCACTTCTGACAGGAGGAGTGTGGAGAAGCCAGAAATGGAGGGAAGAAATGTAGAGTGGAGAGGGGAGCAGAGATAGGGAGGACAGATGGGGGAGAGGAGAGATGTGGATAGATGGATAGATGTGCAGAGGGGTGGTAGGAGAGATGTGTGGAGAGGGGGGGGGGGAGGAGAGATGTGCAGAGGGGTGGTAGGAGAGATGTGTGGAGAGGGGGGGGGGGGAGGAGAGATGTGCAGAGGGGTGGTAGGAGAGATGTGTGGAGAGGGGGGGGGGGGGGGGGTAGGAGAGATGTGTGGAGAGAGGGGGTGAGGAGAGATGTGCAGAGGGGGGGAGGGGTGGGGGAGAGAGAATAGGTTATGGAGAAGGCACATTTTGTCTTTCTTCCCCATATGTCCCCACTCCTACTATGTACAACTAGTGCCCTCTCATTACAGTGACCTCCATCCAAGCCACGCCCCTCTCTGGACCGTTGCCACCCATCTTGCTGACAGAACTGACTGTTTTCTCTCCGAGTGTTTGCAGAGTTTTCTGAAGATATGCTACAGAGAGGAAACTGTTGCACAGCTCATTGGCACCGAGAAGGAGGGCACAGGTGAGTGGGTGTACACATGCTTGATATCACATGCATGTCACATGACTATTATAATAGTACCTGCATGATGTTATCTATGATGGAAATGTTCTTCATGGATGATAGGGTGTACCATGCTCTTGCCTGTTTGTCACATGCCAGTCACATGACTATCATGTGTTCATTAAGTGTATATCACATGCCCTACACACATTTACTTACATGCCAGTCACATGCCTATCATATGTTCATTGGCTTCATGTCACATGCATGTTGACTCACATGCCAGTCACATGCCTATCATATGTTCATTAGCTTCATGTCACATGCACAACACACATGTTGACTCACATGCCAGTCTCACATGCCTATCATGTTCATTAGCTTCATGTCACATGCATGTTGACTCACATGCCAGTCACATGCCTATCATATGTTCATTAGCTTCATGTCACATGCACAACACACATGTTGACTCACATGCCAGTCACATGCCTATCATATGTTCATTAGCTTCATGTCACATGCACAACACACATGTTGACTCACATGCCAGTCACATGCCTATCATATGTTCATTAGCTTCATGTCACATGCATGTTGACTCACATGCCAGTCACATGCCTATCATATGTTCATTAGCTTCATGTCACATGCACAACACACGTGTTGACTCACATGCCAGTCACATGCATATTGCATGTTGATTATACCTACCCATCACAAGCACTATAAACATGTTTACCTCACGTCATATACCTCTCGCATGACAACCACATGCCTATCACATGACTGTCTCCAACCAGGTTCCACGTACCAATTCTCCCACGCGCTGGACAAACTGACCAATGTGTCTGTGCCCTCCATGCATCCTCCCTACCTCTCCTCCGTTGTCCACTCTGCATCTCAGAGGTTAGAGTTCGGCTTGAGGGGGTGGGGCAGTCTGTCCGACCGGAAACTTGATAGCATTCTCAAGGTGTGGTTGCCATGGTAATTGTTTCATTGTGTCATGTGATCTGTGATGTTTTTTGTCTGTTTTTTGTTGTTGTTGTTTGTTTGTTTGTTTGTTTTGTTTTGTTAACATGTACCTGAATCTCGTAATATACAGGAATATGAACCAGCTTTAATGGCCTAGTAATATACAGGAATATGAACACCTTTAATGTCCTAGTAATATACAGGAATATGAATACCTTTAATGGCCTAGTAATATACAGGAATATGAACCAGCTTTAATGGCCTAGTAATATACAGGAATATGAACACCTCTAATGACCTAATATACAGGAATATGAACCAGCTTTAATGACCTAGTAATATACAGGAATATGAACACCTTTAATGGCCTAGTAATATACAGGAATATGAACACCTTTAATGGCCTAGTAATATACAGGAATATGAACACCTTTAATGGCCTGGTAATATACAGGAATATGAACACCTTTAATGGCCTAGTAATATACAGGAATATGAACACCTTTAATGGCCTAGTAATATACAGGAATATGAACCAGCTTTAATGACCTAGTAATATACAGGAATATGAACCAGCTTTAATGACCTAGTAATATATAGGAATATGAACACCTAATGGCCTAGTAATATACAGGAATATGAACACCTTTAATGGCCTAGTAATATATAGGAATATGAACACCTTTAACGGCCTAGTAATATACAGGAATATGAACACCTTTAATGGCCTAGTAATATACAGGAATATGAACACCTTTAATGGCCTAGTAATATACAGGAATATGAACACCTTTAATGACCTAGTAATATACAGGAATATGAACCAGCGTTAATGACCTAGTAATATACAGGAATATGAACACCTTTAATGACCTAGTAATATACAGGAATATGAACACCTTTAATGGCCTAGTAATATACAGGAATATGAATACCTTTAATGGCCTAGTAATATACAGGAATATGAACCAGCTTTAATGAAGTAATATACAGGAATATGAACACCTTTAATGACCTAGTAATATACAGGAATATGAACCAGCGTTAATGACCTAGTAATATATAGGAATATGAACACCTTTAATGGCCTAGTAATATACAGGAATATGAACACCTTTAATGGCCTAGTAATATACAGGAATATGAACACCTTTAATGACCTAGTAATATACAGGAATATGAACCAGCTTTAATGGACTAGTAATATATAGGAATATGAACACCTTTAATGGCCTAGTAATATACAGGAATATGAACACCTTTAATGGCCTAGTAATATACAGGAATATGAACACCTCTAATGACCTAGTAATATGTAATATACAGGAATATGAACCAGCTTTAATGACCTAGTAATATACAGGAATATGAATACCTTTAATGGCCTAGTAATATACAGGAATATGAACACCTTTAATGGCCTAGTAATATACAGGAATATGAACACCTTTAATGGCCTAGTAATATACAGGAATATGAACACCTTTAATGGCCTAGTAATATACAGGAATATGAACACCTTTAATGACCTAGTAATATACAGGAATATGAACCAGCTTTAATGGCCTAGTAATATACAGGAATATGAACACCTTTAATGGCCTAGTAATATACAGGAATATGAACACCTTTAATGGCCTAGTAATATACAGGAATATGAACACCTTTAATGGCCTAGTAATATACAGGAATATGAACACCTTTAATGACCTAGTAATATACAGGAATATGAACCAGCTTTAATGGCCGAGTAATATACAGGAATATGAACACCTTTAATGGCCTAGTAATATACAGGAATATGAACCAGCTTTAATGGCCTAGTAATATACAGGAATATGAACACCTTTAATGACCTAGTAATATACAGGAATATGAACACCTTTAATGACCTAGTAATATACAGGAATATGAACACCTAATGACCTAGTAATATGTAATATACAGGAATATGAACCAGCTTTAATGACCTAGTAATATATAGGAATATGAACACCTTTAATGACCTAGTAATATACAGGAATATGAACACCTCTAATGACCTAGTAATATACAGAAATATGAACACCTTTAATGGCCTAGTAATATACAGGAATAGAACACATCTAATGACCTAGTAATATATAGGAATATGAACCACTTTAATGGCCTAGTAATATACAGCACTCTTTTAATAATATGAAATTGTTTTTATGCATAACAACCAATTTGAGCCAATGAAAAGATAAATCCAGCCATTCTTAATACAGTATAGCTGGTGTTAAAATATACCATTGATGATTTAAAAGCGGGCCATGATTAACTGGCATAAACTTTTAACACTTGTAACACTTCCTTTTCAGCAAAACCACATAATGCCAAGTATGCTAATAGCACTGCTCATTACACTTACCTACTCCAGCATGCAGAGCTCATTACATAACCACTTACTTGCTCCAGCATGCTGAGCTCATTACATGCCCACTTACCTACTCCAGCAGCAGAGCTATTGGAAGCTTAGGATCCAATCACTACACAGACTTGTCCTGGGGAAGCCACCAGACTAAATCCTAGGGTAGCCAGCAACTATACTAAATCCTAGGGTAGCCAGCAACTAGACTAAATCCTAGGGTAGCCAGCAACTAGACTAAATCCTAGGGAAGCCAGCAACTAGACTAAATCCTAGGGAAGCTAGCAACTAGACTAAATCCTAGGGAAGCCAGCAACTAGACTAAATCCTAGGGAAGCCAGCAACTAGACTAAATCCTAGGGAAGCCAGCAACTAGACTAAATCCTAGAGAAGTCAGCAACTGGACTAAATCCTAGGGAAGCCAGCAACTAGACTAAATCCTAGGGAAGTCAGCAACTGGACTAAATCCTAGGGAAGTCAGCAACTAGACTAAATCCTAGAGAAGCCAGCAACTCGACTAAATCCTACGGAAGCCAGCAACTGGACTAAATCCTAGGGAAGTCAGCAACTGGACTAAATCCTAGGGATGCCAGCAACTAGACTAAATCCTAGGGAAGCCAGCAACTAGACTAAATCCTAGGGAAGTCAGCAACTGGACTAAATCCTAGGGAAGCCAGCAACTAGACTAAATCCTAGGGTAGCCAGCAACTAGACTGAATCCTAGGGAAGCTAGCAACTAGACTAAATCCTAGGGAAGTCAGCAACTAGACTAAATCCTAGGGAAGCCAGCAACTAGACTAAATCCTAGGGAAGTCAGCAACTAGACTAAATCCTAGGGAAGCCAGCAACTAGACTAAATCCTAGGGAAGTCAGCAACTAGACTAAATCCTAGGGAAGCCAGCAACTAGACTAAATCCTAGGGAAGCCAGCAACTAGACTGAATCCTAGGGAAGCCAGCAACTAGACTAAATCCTAGGGAAGCCAGCAACTGGACTAAATCCTAGGGAAGCCAGCAACTAGACTAAATCCTAGAGAAGTCAGCAACTGGACTAAATCCTAGGGAAGCCAGCAACTAGACTAAATCCTAGGGAAGTCAGCAACTAGACTAAATCCTAGAGAAGTCAGCAACTGGACTAAATCCTAGGGAAGTCAGCAACTGGACTAAATCCTAGGGAAGCCAGCAACTAGACTAAATCCTAGAGAAGTCAGCAACTGGACTAAATCCTAGGGAAGTCAGCAACTGGACTAAATCCTAGGGAAGCCAGCAACTAGACTAAATCCTAGGGAAGCCAGCAACTAGACTGAATCCTAGGGAAGCCAGCAACTAGACTAAATCCTAGGGAAGTCAGCAACTAGACTAAATCCTAGGGAAGTCAGCAACTAGACTAAATCCTAGGGAAGTCAGCAACTAGACTAAATCCTAGGGAAGCCAGCAACTAGACTAAATCCTAGGGAAGCCAGCAACTAGACTAAATCCTAGGGTAGCCAGCAACTAGACTAAATAGCTTTCTTAGTGCGTCTGTCTTCATGTTTTGTTGTTTATTGTTATTTATAAATTTGATTATTTGTTGTTGTGAATTGTTATTATTCATTTACTTGTTGTTTATTGTTATTAATTGATTACTTGTTGTTTATTGTTATTAATTGATTACTTGTTGTTTATTGTTATTAATTGATTACTTGTTGTTGTTTGTCTTGTTTGTGTACTTCTGTTTGTTCAACTTGTTGTGTTTCTTCGCACGTAGTGTCTCTTCCCTGACGCGTACGACCTGCCGGAGGACATGGTGGCACAGAACAAAAGAGGAACAAAGATCAAGACAGCTCCCAGAGACTCCCTCAGCCGGCAGCTAGCTAGCACCCTCTGCATCGTCAATAATGACGGTGGTGAGGGAGGGGGGATGGAGGGGTTATGGTGTGGGTAGGTGAGAGTGGTGTGGGGTGAGGAGGTGGGGATGGAGGTGTGGGGGAGGAGGTGAGGATGGTGTGGGGTGAGGAGGTGGGAGTGTTGTGGGGGAAGAGGTGGGGATGGTGGTGTGGGGAGGAGGGGCGGATGGTGTGGGGGAGGTGGGAGTGTTGTGGGGGAAGAGGTGGGGATGGTGGTGTGGGGGAGGAGGTGAGGATGGTGTGGGGGAGGTGAGGATGGTGTTGTGTGTGGAAACATGGATAGAGAGGGAATGTTAAGAGGGAGAAGGAAAAAGTCAGTGGAGGGGAACAGTGTGTGTGTGTGTGTGTGTGTGTGCTAGCATAATAGAGTTGGGTGGGTGTGTGGATAAGGAGTGGGTGTAAAGTGAACATCATGTTTGGTGGAATGTGTGTGAGGTGTGAGGGTGCATGTAGGGAGGAGTGAGGGTGCATGTGGGGAGGAGTGAGGGTGCATGTGGGGAGGAGTGAGGGTGCATGTGGGGAGGAGTGAGGGTGCATGTGGGGAGGAGTGAGCAAGTGTTACGCGAGTGAGTGCTTCTTGTCTCTTTTTACTGTGTACAAACAGGACTGCGTGGGTTTGCGGAGGTCTGGAACGAGACTGTGCAGGAGTTGAGGTACAGGTGGGACCAGGGCATAGCCATCAACAGGTGAGTCACACACACACACACACACACACACACACACACACACACCACACACACACACACTCACACACACACACCACACACACACTCACACACACACATATATTCACCTGGGTTGTAGTTCATATACAGTACTTGATTGGTTGAACCTTGAGAATTAGTTTTATAATTAATTAAGAGACCTCTGCTGACCCTGCCTACTGTTAGGATCACATGGTTTCCTACTTACTCTTCCTAGACTTGCAGCGAAGTACTTGTAAACAGGTGCATAGCTCAGCACTTACTGCAGTATATTAGACATGCATGCCATAGCTATGAATCTCATTACACTGCATGACATAGCTATGTATCTCATTATATTACGGTTATTTGATATGACAGCACTTGTTTACTGGATCATGCCATAGCTATGAATATCATTACATCACTACTATACTAGCCACGCATGCCATAGCTATGAATCTCATTACAGCACTTCTTGTAGTATACTAGACACATATACTAGACACATAGGCCATGGCTGCCACAGGTACATGTATGTCCAATATTGCTCCCCTCAGCTTGCCACAGGGACCCCCTGACATGGGTAGCTGCTTGTTTCACCAGAAACTGCAGATGCTGAATTGCTGCATAAGACACAAGAATATAACTCGCCCACGAGCAACTGCCAGAGCCAAATCCAATTCCAGTTTACCTCGGTCCTGTTCTAGTGATACTAAGTCCCATTCCAGTGCAGATGAGGATGAAAATGTTGGTGGAACTGCTGCGGCCTCCAGATCTGAAGACAGCGATACTGATGATGAGTTCTTCGAGGCACTTGAATCTCAGGACCAATCATTTGCAGACGTCAGGAAGGGTCGAGATTTAACGGATAAGCAGTCATCGCCACTTCATTCCGAAGCTTCTGAAGTTGATTCTGAAAACAAACATGGAATGGAACTGGAAAGTGGAAGATCTGGGGTGTTGAAGAGGTGTGGGGATCTTCTATTGGTAGCTACTGGAGAACCACTATGTGTACCAATCACACAGGTAATGTTAACACAATGTGTGCCAGGCACACTAGTAGTTGTTAATATAACCAATCACACAGGTAATGTTAACACAATGTGTGCCAGGCACACCTGTAGGTGTTAATATAACCAATCACACAGGTAATGTTAACACAATGTGTACCAGTTACACTTGTAGGTGTTAATATAACCAATCACATGGGTAATGTTAACACAATGTGCGCCAGGCACACTAGTAGTTGTTAATATAACCAATCACATGGGTAATGTTAACACAATGTGTGCCAGGCACACTAGTAGTTGTTAATATAACCAATCACACAGTTAATGTTAACACAATGTGTGCCAGGCACACTAGTAGTTGTTAATATAACCAATCACATGAGTAATGTTAACACATTGTGTGCCAGTCACACTCGTAGTTGTTAATATAACCAATCACATGGGTAATGTTAACACAATGTGTGCCAGGCACACTAGTAGTTGTTAATATAACCAATCACACAGGTAATGTTAACACAATGTGTGCCAGGCACACTAGTAGTTGTTAATATAACCAATCACATGAGTAATGTTAACACAATGTGTGCCAGTCACACTCGTAGTTGTTAATATAACCAATCACACAGGTAATGTTAACACAATGTGTGCCAGGCACACTTGTAGTTGTTAATATAACCAATCACATAGGTAATGTTAACACAATGTGTGCCAGGCACACCTGTAGGTGTTAATATAACCAATCACATAGGTAATGTTAACACAATGTGTACCAGTCACACTCGTAGTTGTTAATATAACCAATCACACAGGTAATGTTAACACAATGTGTACCAGGCACACTCATAGTTGTTAATGTAACCAATCACACAGTTAATGTTAACACAATGTGTGCCAGTCACACTCGTAGTTGTTAATATAACCAATCACACAGGTAATGTTAACACAATGTGTACCAGGCACACTCATAGTTGTTAATGTAACCAATCACACAGTTAATGTTAACACAATGTGTGCCAGGCACACCTGTAGGTGTTAATATAACCAATCACACAGTTAATGTTAACACAATGTGTACCAGGCACACTAGTAGTTGTTAATATAACAATCACTTAAGATGTATGCAGGTCTAGTATATGCATGTAGGCTAGTACACAAATCTAATTATACAGGTATAAATCTACTGTATGCAGGTGACAATGGTTCAAAGGATCCGTAAACCTGGAAACTTCATGCAAAGCAATTTATAAGAAAATATTTTATGTAAACTATATTTTCGTGTAGTAGAATGAGGTTGTCGAATCTTAATACGTGATGACCAGGAGATAGTCCCCTACTTGGATGACCTCTGCACCTGGAAAGCCAGCGTGGAAGATGACCTCTGAACCTGGAAAGCCAGCGTGGAAGATGACCTCTGCACCTGGAAAGCCAGCATGGAAGATGACCTCTGCACCTGGAAAGCCAGCATGGAAGATGACCTCTGCACCTGGAAAGCCAGCGTGGAAGATGACCTCTGCACCTGAAAGCCAGTGTAAGATGACCTCTGCACCTGGAAAGCCAGCATGGAAGATGACCTCTGCACCTGAAAGCCAGCGTAAGATGACCTATGCACCTGGAAAGCCAGCATGGAAGATGACCTCTGGACCTGGAAAGCCAGCGTGGAAGATGACCTCTGCACCTGACAGCCAGCGTGGTCGATGACCTCTGTACCTGGAAAGCCAGCATGGAAGATGACCTCTGCACCTGAAAGCCAGCGTAATATGACCTCTGCACCTGGAAAGCCAGCGTGGAAGATGACCTGCACCTGGAAAGCCAGCATGGAAGATGACCTCTGCACCTGGAAAGCCAGCGTAAGATGACCTATGCACCTGGAAAGCCAGCATGGAAGATGACCTCTGGACCTGGAAATCCAGCGTGGAAGATGACCTCTGCACCTGAAAGCCAGCGTGGAAGATGACCTATGCACCTGGAAAGCCAGCGTGGAAGATGACCTCTGGACCTGGAAATCCAGCGTGGAAGATACCTCTGCACCTGAAAAGCCAGCGTGGAAGATGACCTCTGCACCTGAAAGCCAGCGTAATATGACCTCTGCACCTGGAAAGCCAGCGTGGAAGATGACCTGCACCTGGAAAGCCAGCATGGAAGATGACCTCTGCACCTGGAAAGCCAGCATGGAAGATGACCTATGCACCTCGAAAGCCAGCAAGGAAGATGACCTCTGCACCTGAAAAGCCAGCGTGGAAGATGACCTCTGCACCTGAAAGCCAGCGTGGAAGATGACCTCTGCACCTGGAAAGCCAGCGTGGAAGATGACCTCTGCACCTGGAAAGCCAGCGTGGAAGATGACCTCTGCACCTGGAAAGCCAGCGTGGATGAGGTTTTAGGCTGTTCTGTGTTAGAGGTTATTGAGATATTGAAAGCAACAGTTGGAGGAGCATTGAGTTACAAAATAGAGCCTATCAACCCCAGCGAGCGATCTAATAGCGGTGGGAAAAGATGGCAACTTCAAATGCATTAGTAGAGGCTTACTCCAGTGCTTGTCCAAACTTCCCCTCGCTCTCCCCACGCTGCCTCCCTAGCGGTAGTTCGTGTCCCTTCCAGCCGCAGCACCTGCTCGAGCAGCACTTAATTAATGAGCATATTTTTATATGTTTTGGGGTGTTTAATTTTAATTTTCTGTGTTTAATTTTTCACGTCTTTTTTGTTACACTTAATAGGACCATGAACGCAATGAAGATTTGTAAATTTATGGTGTTTACTATTAACTGTTTAGTGGTAGTTAAGTGAGTTGAGAGAGGTTCCCTGATGGCTACACTCGTAGTAGTACAGTTCTGTTACTTGCTTTCACTTTGAATTGAAACCTACCTGGAGCTGAACTCAAGCCTACCTGGAGCTAAACTCAAAGCCTACCTGGAGCTGAACTCAAAGCCTACCTGGAGCTGAACTCAAGCCAACCTGGAGCTGAACTCAAAGCCTACCTGGAGCTGAACTCAAGCCTACCTGGAGCTGAACTAAAAGCCTACCTGGAGCTGTACTCAAAGCCTACCTGGAGCTGAACTCAAGCCTACCTGGAGCTGAACTCAAGGCCTACCTGGAGCTGAACTCAAAGCCTACCTGGAGCTGAACTCAAGCCTACCTGGAGCTGACTCAAAGCCTACCTGGAGCCTGGAGCTGAACTCAAAACCTACCTGGAGCTGTACTCAAGCCCACCTGGAGCTGAACTCAAAGCCTACCTGGAGCTGAACTCAAAGCCTACCTGGAGCTGAACTCAAAGCCTACCTGGAGCTGAACTCAAAGCCTACCTGGAGCTGAACTCAAAACCTACCTGGAGCTGTACTCAAGCCCACCTGGAGCTGAACTCAAAGCCTACCTGGAACTGAACTCAAAGCCTACCTGGAGCTGAACTCAAAGCCTACCTTGAGCTGAACTCAAAGCCTACCTGGAGCTGAACTCAGAGCCTACCTGGAACTGAACTCAAAGCCTACCTGGAGCTGAAGTCAAAGCCTACCTGGAACTGAACTCAAAGCCTACCTGGAACTGAACTCAAAGCCTACCTGGAGCTGCCTACCTGGAGCTGAACTCAAAGCCTACCTGGAGCTGAATGTAGTAGCCGTGGGTTTGAAGGTCATTTAGTCCCTCTCAGACCAGCCGAGTGGAGATAAAATATAGTTTGCTCTAATTATAGGTGATTATTGCTCCAGATGCTTCTGGTTGGTGGTCATGCTGACTCAGCAGTTAATGGTGTTGGTTACTTGTAGAGAAAGGTTATTATGACTCAGGTCTGTGTTGTGTTGTTACTGGCTGTAGAAAGGTTATCATGACTCAGGTCTGTGTTGTGTGGTTACTTGGTTGTAGAGAAAGGTTATCATGACTCAGGTCTGTGGTGTGTGGTACTGGCTGGTAGAGAAAGGTTATCATGACTCAGGTCTGTGTTGTGTTGGTTACTGGTTGTAGAAAAAGGTTATCATGACTCAGGTCTGTGTTGTGTGATTACTGGTTGTAGAGAAAGGTTATCATGACTCAGGTCTTTGTTGTGTGATTACTGGTTGTAGAGAAAGGTTATCATGGCTCAGGTCTGTGTTGTGTTGTTACTTGGCTGTAGAGAAAGGTTATCATGGCGCAGGTCTGTGTTGTGTGGTTAAAGGTTATCATGACTCGACTCAGGTCTGTGTTGTGTGATTACTGGTTGTAGAGAAAGGTTATCATGACTCAGGTCTGTGTTGTGTTGTTACTTGGTTGTAGAGAAAGGTTATCATGGCTCAGGCCTTAAGGCAATGTTGCCATAATTTTTTTTGTAATTTCCAAATTACTCGCCTGTGTTATCTGTTATCCAAATTTTTTGGCAACACAAAATCCAACAATTTCATGAGAAATAACATACTAAAGTGTGTTCATAGCATTTACACATGTCTTTAATAGTTCAGTGTTCGGTTTAAATTCATAGCATTTTTGAGGAACATTGAATTGCACTATTAAAAGTGAATTTAATGTATTATTATAGAAATTCCTAGTAGAAATTCCTAGTCTGTTTCTGTGCTTCGTTTTGTTTAGACCAATGTGGCTGAATAAACGTTTGGTATCAGCATAGCCATGGGGTATAACTAGAATGGCTTTTGCGAGTTTTGCCAATGTGGAGTAGCGATACTCAGTTTCCAAGGGTTCTGGCTCTGCAGGTATATTCCTGCACAGACCTGGGTGAACACAGGACAGTCAGGAATATTCCTGCACAGACCAGGTGACCACATAATTACACAGGACTGTGCAGGAATATTCCTGCAAGTGACCACATGAATATTCCTCACAGACCAAGTGACCACAAAATGACCACACTCAGCTAATACCACAGAGAGTGGGTTTGAAATAGGTTGCACATGGTCTGATATGCATGAAATGTCAAACAATTTTCTAACATAAAAATTTAAGGGTCAAAAATCCAAACAGTTTGGATAAAATCCAAAACACTGCCTTAAGGGGTGTGGTTAGTTGCTTTACTTGTTTCTATCGGTGTTACTTTCCTTGGCTGCACTTGTTGTTATATGCTCCCACCACAGGACCACACCCCCATGACAGAAGACATGACCTTCGAGCAGCAGAAGATCTTGTCGAGGTTGGGTACATCCCAACAGGCAGCCAGGCTCCGGGCCAAGATGCAGACCACTTCTCTGCTCTCAGACATGCAGGCCTTCAAGGTGTGGCATTACGTGATATCATTGCATGTGATGTTTATTGGGCGTCGTGCATCATCACATCATAAATGTATGCTTAGTTGGTCATGTGGGTGTGCAGGTCATGTGACGATCACATGAGTGTCACATTGTAAATTATATTTTTTTACTTTTTTTACGGGACTATCGGCTATCACGTACAGAATGACCGATAGTTAATTTAAACATCACGTGATTTGTGTGTGATTGTCACATGACTTATGTGACTATCACATTTTACTCTTGGCTTCAGTACATACAATCGGACTAGACTGATGTGCATGATCACATGATACCAATAGAATCAATCAAAGACACTCTCCGCTCGACTTCAAGTTTTTTAAATCTCATGGTGTTTCAGTAGTTGCTCTCGCCGTCATCAAGTGAACTAACGAGTAAGAGAAAATCAAGTTCTCTCATTTTTGTCTCTTGTTGAACATGATGGCGGTGGCCAGGGCAGCTGCTGTAACAAGTGGGAAATAAAACTAAAACTATGCAGTTGATGTAACGAGGACCAGTTACTTGTAGCAGTGGCATGTCATGGAGAAGTGTGTGACATGTGCATGGCTAGTGACATGTCATGGAGAAGTGTGTGACATGTGCATGGTTAGTGGCATGTCATGGAGAAGTGTGTGGTATGGAGAAGTGTGTGACATGTGCATGTCATGGAGAAGTGTGTGACATGTGCATGGTTAGTGGCATGTCATGGAGAAGTGTGTGGCATGTGCATGGTTAGTGGCATGTCATGGAGAAGTGTGTGACATGTGCATGGCTAGTGGCATGTCATGGAGAAGTGTGGCATGTGCATGGCTAGTGACATGTCATGGAGATGTGTGTGACATGTGCATGGTTAGTGGCATGTCATGGAGAAGTGTGTGACATGTGCATGGCTAGTGGCATGTCATGGAGAAGTGTGTGACATGTGCATGGTTAGTGGCATGTCATGGAGAAGTGTGGCATGTGCATGGTTAGTGGCATGTCATGGGGAAGTGTGTGGCATGTGCATGGCTAGTGACATGTCATGGAGAAGTGTGTGACATGTGCATGGTTAGTGGCATGTCATGGGGAAGTGTGGCATGTGCATGGTTAGTGGCATGTCATGGGGAAGTGTGTGGCATGTGCATGGCTAGTGACATGTCATGGAGAAGTGTGTGACATGTGCATGGTTAGTGACATGTCATGGAGAAGTGTGTGACATGTGCATGGCTAGTGGCACGTCATGGAGAAGTGTGTGACATGTGCATGGCTAGTGGCACGTCATGGAGAAGTGTGTGGCATGTGCATGGCTAGTGGCATGTCATGGAGAAGTGTGTGACATGTGCATGGTTAGTGACATGTCATGGAGAAGTGTGTGGCATGTGCATGGCTAGTGACATGTCATGGAGAAGTGTGTGGCATGTGCATGGCTAGTGGCATGTCATGGAGAAGTGTGTGGCATGTGCATGGCTAGTGACATGTCATGGAGAAGTGTGTGACATGTGCATGGCTAGTGGCATGTCATGGAGAAGTGTGTGGCATGTGTATGGCTAGTGGCATGTCATGGAGAAGTGTGTGACATGTGCATGGCTAGTGGCACGTCATGGAGAAGTGTGTGACATGTGCATGGCTAGTGGCATGTCATGGAGAAGTGTGTGACATGTGCATGGCTAGTGGCATGTCATGGAGAAGTGTGTGACATGTGCATGGTTAGTGGCATGTCATGGAGAAGTGTGTGGCATGTGCATGGCTAGTGGCATGTCATGGAGAAGTGTGGGACATGTGCATGGCTAGTGGCATGTCATGGAGAAGTGTGTGACATGTCATGGAGAAGTGTGTGACATGTGCATGTTTAGTGACATGTCATGGAGAAGTGTGTGACATGTGCATGGTTAGTGGCATGTCATGGAGAAGTGTGTGACATGTGCATGTTTAGTGACATGTCATGGAGAAGTGTGTGACATGTGCATGGTTAGTGGCATGTCATGGAGAAGTGTGTGACATGTGCATGCTTATGAACTTAGGCGGCCAATCCAAGATGTCTTCTAGATGACTTTGTTCGCTGGTATTCTCCCCGGGACTGGGTGGAACAAACATCGCCTTCTCCTCTTCCTCCTCTAGGCCCTGATAGTTCCGGTGGACCTGAGGGAGAAGGAGATCTCGGTGATGATGGAGAGAGGCATGGAGTGTGTGATGGTGACGGTGATGGTGAGGAGGGAGGAGAGGGAGGGGAGGGAGGGGAGGGAGGGGAAGAGACGAGGAAGGAGGAGGAGTGTGACAGAGGAGAAGAGGATGAGAGGAGGAGAGTGGAGGGGAGGAAGGAAGAAGAAGAGGAGGAAGTGGCAGATGAGAGTGATGGAGCTGTGGAGGAGGAATGGGGAGGAGAAGGATGGGATCAGGATGACTGGAATGTGATCATCGATAAATCGGAGGATATGGACCGTACTGGGCGTGGAGAAGAATCCGAGGTGGCTCACCGGGTGAGACTTGTGTTTATGTGAGTAGATCAGTGGGAGCTTATCAGAGAGCATGCACTTATCTATCTATCTATCTATCTATCTATATATACATGTATATATATACATATGTGAGTAGATCAGTGGGAGCTTATCAGAGAGCATGCACTTATCTATCTATCTATCTATATATATATATATATATATACATAGGTGAGTAGATCAGTGGGAGCTTATAAGAGAGCATGTGCTTATAGCTTATAAACCAGAGTTGACCAGTGTGAGCTTATAAGAGAGATGTTTATAAACCAGAGTTGACCAGTGTGGGCTTATAAGAGAGCCTGAGCTTATAAACCAGAGTTGACCAGTGTGGGCTTATAAGAGAGCATGTGCTTATACCAGAGTTGATCAGTGTGAGCTTATAAGAGAGCATGTGCTTATAGTTTATAAACCAGATGTGAGCTTATAAGAGAGCATGTGCTTATAGCTTATAAATCATTAGTTGACCAGTGTGAACTTATAGGTAAGTGAACTTGTGTTGATCCAGTGTTTGAAAGTTGGACAAGCTAATCCTGGAAATGTTGATGTTCTTTACAAACCCAATAGCAAGAATTATTTCAACAGGAGCAAATTATCACTTCAGTAGCGAAGCATTTAGGTGAGCTGTAGAAGTTCATTAAGGTCATTAAGCAGTCCCATCACGACTTCACAGCCAAACAATCAGCTTGAGTGGTAGTCTCTCTCAAACACACCAGAGCTGCCTGCCAGTACAAGCAGCCCAGCCAAGTCTTTTCCTGCTTTTGTATGAAATTTTCAACCTCCAAATATTTGCCACTACATACATAATAGGGTGAACAATGTAACTCACATGTGTATATATATATATATATATAATATACTGCATAAAGTCATAATATGTCCCGTGTTGCCGGCATCAAATATGGGTGTCCAGCCTAGGGCTAGAGCTAGGGCTAGAACTAGAACTAGAGTTATGATTAGACTATAGGGTTATGGCTAAGGCTAGAGCTAGAGCTAGGACTAGAACTAGGGTTATGATTAGACTATAGGGTTAGGGCTATGGCTAAGGCTAGAGCTAGGACTAGAACTAGGGTTATGATTAGACTATAGGGTTATGGCTAAGGCTAGAGCTAGAGCTAGGACTAGAACTAGGGTTATGATTAGACTATAGGGTTAGGGCTATGGCTAAGGCTAGAGCTAGAGTTAGGACTAGAACTAGGGTTATGATTAGACTATAGAGTTAGGGCTATGGCTAAGGCTAGAGCTAGAGCTAGGACTAGAACTAGGGTTATGATTAGACTATAGGGTTAGGGCTATGGCTAAGGCTAGAGCTAGAGCTAGGACTAGAACTAGGGTTATGATTAGACTATAGGGTTAGGGCTATGGCTAAGGCTATAGAGCTAGAGCTAGGACTAGAACTAGGGTTATGATTAGACTATAGGGTTAGGGCTATGGCTAAGGCTAGAGCTAGGACTAGAACTAGGGTTATGATTAGACTATAGGGTTAGGGCTATGGCTAAGGCTAGAGCTAGAGCTAGGACTAGAACTAGGGTTATGATTAGACTATAGGGTTAGGGCTATGGCTAAGGCTAGAGCTAGAGCTAGGACTAGAACTAGGGTTATGATTAGACTATAGGGTTAGGGTTATGGCTAAGGCTAGAGCTAGAGCTAGGACTAGAACTAGGGTTATGATTAGACTATAGGGTTAGGGCTATGGCTAAGGCTAGAGCTAGAGCTAGGACTAGAACTAGGGTTATGATTAGACTATAGGGTTAGGGCTATGGCTAAGGCTAGAGCTAGAGTTAGGACTAGAACTAGGGTTATGATTAGACTATAGGGTTAGGGCTATGGCTAAGGCTAGAGCTAGGACTAGAACTAGGGTTATGATTAGACTATAGGGTTAGGGCTATGGCTAAGGCTAGAGCTAGAGCTAGGACTAGAACTAGGGTTATGATTAGACTATAGGGTTAGGGTTATGGCTAAGGCTAGAGCTAGAGCTAGGACTAGAACTAGGGTTATGATTAGACTATAGGGTTAGGGCTAAGGCTAGAGCTAGAGCTAGGACTAGAACTAGGGTTATGATTAGACTATAGGGTTAGGGCTATGGCTAAGGCTAGAGCTAGAGCTAGGACTAGAACTAGGGTTATGATTAGACTATAGGGTTAGGTCTAAGGCTAGAGCTAGAGCTGGGACAAGAACTAGGGTTATGATTAGGGCTATAGAGTTAGGGCTGGAGCCTCTAGGGCTACGACCAGAGCTAGGGCTAAAGCTAAGTCGATGGCTATAGATTAGGGCTAGAGTTAGGACAAGGGCTATAGATCTAGGGCTAGAGTTAGGACAATTGCTATACAGCTAGGGCTAGAGTTAGGACAATGGCTAGAGCTGGGCCTACAGGTCTAGCCTTCTTAGGTTTCTAGACTTTCCCAGATTATCCACTAACCGCCTTCCTGAATTAATAAAAGCTTTGTCTTATTAAATTTTGCGTGGAAGAACATCTGCTTCTCTATAGTACCTCTGAACTTTGTGATCACATGACTATCACATGACATCCCTCTCTTATTATAGTATGTGAAAGGACACATGAGTGAACGTATGCTACTCTCCGATAATTTATGGGTGGAGACTTGGAATCAAGCCACATCCCTCCCTGCACACAAGCAAACTAGATTGTTCAATGATACGAAAGAGGCAGAAAAGGTGTTGCATTTCTTCGCCAACCTCAAGCCGTGTGAACTGGCCCTAGCTCTGCTACCACTCCTACTTCACTCAGCTGTCGAGACTGTAGAGAAGCGGGAGAGAGAAGGGCGGTTGGAAGGAAAGAAATCACTGGCTAGGGTGGAAGGGTATCTGGGAGATGTGATGTCTATGTTGGCAACTGTGCAACAACCTTCGCTGGAAACACTTCCACTTTACCAGGTTGGTATCAAACTGCCTCAACCCAGTGTGGTGTTGTTCCTGGGTGTGTCTCCATAGAGCTATTGTCAACCTACTTCAACCTGCCTCAACCCAGCGTGGTGTTGGTCCAGTGTGTGTCCCCATAGAGCTATTGTCAACCTACTTCAACCTGCCTCAACCCAGTGTGGTGTTGGTCCAGTGCGCGTCCCCTGAGCTATTGTCAACCTACTTCAACCTGCCTCCACCCAGTGTGGTATTAGTCCAGTGTGTGTCCCCATATAGCTACTGTCAACCTACTTCAACCTGCCTCAACCCAGTGTGGTGTTGGTCCAGTGTGTGTCCCCATAGAGCTATTGTCAACCTACTTCAACCTGCCTCCACCCGGTGTGGTGTTGGTCCAGTGTGTGTCCCCATATAGCTACTGTCAACCTCCTTCAACCTGCCTCAACCCAGTGTGGTGTTGGTCCAGTGTGTATCCACATATAGCTACTGTCAACCTACTTCAACCTGCCTCCACCCGGTGTGGTGTTGGTCCAGTGTGTGTCCCCATATAGCTACTGTCAACCTCCTTCAACCTGCCTCAACCCAGTGTGGTGTTGGTCCAGTGTGTGTCCACATATAGCTACTGTCAACCTACTTCAACCTGCCTCCACCCAGTGTGGTGTTGGTCCAGTGTGTGTCCCCATAGAGCTATTGTCAACCTACTTCAACCTGCCTCCACCCGGTGTGGTGTTGGTCCAGTGTGTGTCCACATATAGCTACTGTCAACCTACTTCAACCTGCCTCCACCCAGTGTGGTGTTGGTCCAGTGTGTGTCCCCATATAGCTACTGTCAACCTCCTTCAACCTGCCTCAACCCAGTGTGGTGTTGGTCCAGTGTGTATCCACATATAGCTACTGTCAACCTACTTCAACCTGCCTCCACCCGGTGTGGTGTTGGTCCAGTGTGTGTCCCCATATAGCTACTGTCAACCTCCTTCAACCTGCCTCAACCCAGTGTGGTGTTGGTCCAGTGTGTGTCCACATATAGCTACTGTCAACCTACTTCAACCTGCCTCCACCCAGTGTGGTGTTGGTCCAGTGTGTGTCCCCATAGAGCTATTGTCAACCTACTTCAACCTGCCTCCACCCGGTGTGGTGTTGGTCCAGTGTGTGTCCACATATAGCTACTGTCAACCTACTTCAACCTGCCTCCACCCAGTGTGGTGTTGGTCCAGTGTGTGTCCCCATAGAGCTACTGTCAACCTACTTCAACCTGCCTCCACCCAGTGTGGTGTTGGTCAGTGTGTGGACTACACATCATGTGAATTTCGAGCTCATTTGTTTTTAATTGAATATATTTCCCCACATCTTCAGGAGTGTGTCGGTCTTCTCTCTCAAGCCGAGCACTTGGTAGCCTCCTCCCACTCTCTCCGGAGTAAACTCAGTCAGGGCATAGAGCTGGCAGGAGAGCATAGGAGGGAAGTGGGCGTGGCTGATGAGTTGCACGTGTGCACAGAGATGATGTTAGAAGGCCCAGAGCTGGTGATCCGAGACCCAATGAACAGTTTAGTGGGTGTGGCTATGAAGGGGCTCCTGGAAACCCAAGCCAATCACCAGGTATGCAAATATTACCACCTGATGTGTGAGTGTGCCAAGTGCCTGATGTGTGAGTGTGCCAAGTGGAGGTGGACACAAATAAATGACGTCATGCTTTGTTGTTGTTGTTGTTGTTGTATCGTGATAATTGGTGAAGATTTCCATTCATTGTAAAACTGTATTGTATAGTTTGTCAGTGTTTCACACCGAGGAAGGGGAGGAGTCTGGTGTTGGTCCAGTTTGTGCTCCCATAGAGCTATTGTCAACCTACTTCAACCTGCCTCAACCCAGTGTGGTGTTGGTCCAGTGTGTGTCCCCATAGAGCTATTGCCAACCTACTCCAACCTGCCTCAACCCAGTGTGGTGTTGGTCCAGTGTGTGTCCCCATAGAGCTATTGTCAACCTACTTCAACCTGCCCCAACCCAGTGTGGTGTTGGTCCAGTGTGTATCCCCATAGAGCTATTGCCAACCTACTCCAACCTGCCTCCACCCAGTGTGGTGTTGGTCCAGTGTGTGTCCCCATAGAGCTATTGTCAACCTACTTCAACCTGCCTCAACCCAGTGTGGTGTTGGTCCAGTGTGTGTCCCCATAGAGCTATTGTTAACCTACTTCAACCTGCCTCCACCCAGTGTGGTGTTGGTCCAGTGTGTGTCCCCATAGAGCTATTGCCAACCTACTTCTACCTGCCTCAACCCAGTGTGGTGTTGGTCCAGTTTGTGCTCCCATAGAGCTATTATAACCTACTCCAACCTGCCACAACCCGTGTGGTGTTGGTCCAGTGTGTGTCCCCATAGAGCTATTGCCAACCTACTTCAACCTGCCTCAACCCAGTGTGGTGTTGGTCCAGTGTGTGTCCCCATAGAGCTATTGTTAACCTACTTCAACCTGCCTCCACCCAGTGTGGTGTTGGTCCAGTGTGTGTCCCCATAGAGCTATCATCAACCTACTCCAACCTGCCACAACCCAGTGTGGTGTTGGTCCAGTGTGTGTCCCCATAGAGCTATTGTTAACCTACTTCAACCTGCCTCAACCCAGTGTGGTGTTGGTCCAGTGTGTGTTCCCATAGAGCTATTGTTAACCTACTTCAACCTGCCTCCACCCAGTGTGGTGTTGGTCCAGTGTGTGTCCCCATAGAGCTATTGCCAACCTACTTCAACCTGTCTCAACCCAGTGTGGTGTTGGTCCAGTGTGTGTCCCCATAGAGCTACTGTATTGTCAACCTACTTCAGCCTGCCTCCACCCAGTGTGGTGTTGGCCGTATGTTCTGAAGTCTTGGTAAGCACTGGTAGTTCCGCACATACTCTTCTGAACTGAAACACATTTCAGTTCCAATAATCGATAATAAGTGCTAAGAATAGACAGGGTTGCTGCCATGACTTCAAGGCAGATGACCGCTACGTTACCCGGAAATATCCCCTTCATGAAATGGCAATTAATTACTGGCTAAGCATCTCACGGCTAGGAAAGGCATTGATATTAGTTACAGTGTATACACACGCACCCTAACAGTGATTTAATCAGGAAGATCTAGTGGTTTGATCTCACAGTACCCCGACAGTATCCTGATTTGCATTGAACAGCTTTCGAGTGCATGTAGTTCCAATTGTTATGTCAATAGCTGAGATTTTATTATTGAAGTAACTTGAGCCTGGGTATAGCCACTATCCAAATAGTTCCCCAACTATTCCACTAATGGCTGAATTAGGAAGATGTGGTTGTTTACAGGAAGTCTTGGCCACAGGTGGTGGGAAGAGATGGAGCTCTAGTCAGCAAACATGTTGATCACCTTGAAAGGTGCTTGTGAATTGCATCCTTTTGCATGGTGGGAACTTTCCTCCGTTAGCCTTTAAGATGATGATCTCTTGCCCAGAAAATCAAACTGGAGGATGTAGAACTCAGTTCTCTGACAAATGCTTGTCAGGACTTTTAGAACAGCATTCGGGGTAAAAAAAAATTTTTTTAACGCCTAGCATTATATTGGTCATGACAATGGAATGGCATATCAACGCACAGGTGGGTGGAGTTTAAAATTTAAAAGAAAAGTTGTGAAATGTGAGTCATGTTAGTTTTGTTGGTTTTTGTAGTTTTGTTTTGTCGGGGAAGCTCGACCTCTTGTCAGGGAAGCTCGACCTTGTCAGAGAAGCTCAGCCTTGTCAGGAAACCTCGGCTTCTTGTCTGGAAAGCTTGGCCTCTTGTCAGGAAGGCTCGGCCTCTTGTCGGGAAACCTCAGCTTCTTGTCGGGAAAGCTTGGCCTCTTGACAAGAAAGCTCGGCCTCTTGTCGTAAGTGTCCAGTATTTCGCACCAAATGGAACTGGTACTTGGCATGTGCTGCAAAGGAAATTCTAAAATCCGACAATGATCAGTCGCTGGCAGGAGAAATTGTGGATGCCAATGAGCTTGCACCTCACTATTTTAGCAAATGTGACCTTTCTTGCTAGACTTGCCTGCATGGCTGATTGGCCTAAAGAAAGATGAGCACGCCCTTCAAGTGAGATGGACCCTGAGCATCTTTTTAGCCTTTGCTGGTGACTGCTAGAAGGTCATGTGACGCTCGTGGGTCATGTGACGCTCGTGTCAGGTTGCAACAAGTGTATCTGTTTCCTCAGGAAGTTTCCAGTTGCTCTATAATCATCCTCTTCCAGTATTTAGTCAGTACTTGAATCATCCTCTTCCAGTATTTAGTCAGTACTTGAATCATCCTCTTCCAGTATTTAGTCAGTACTTGAATCATCCTCTTCCAGTATTTAGTCAGTACTTGAATCATCCTCTTCCAGTATTTAGTCAGTACTTGAATCATCCTCTTCCAGTATTTAGTCAGTACTTGAATCATCCTCTTCCAGTACTATTTAGTGAGTACTTGAATCATCCTCTTCCAGTACTATTTAGTGTGTACTTGAATCATCCTCTTCCAGTAATATTTAGTGTGTACTTGAATCATCCTCTTCCAGTAATATTTAGTGAGTACTTGAATCATCCTCTTCCAGTACTATTTAGTCAGCACTTGAATCATCCTCTTCCAGTACTATTTAGTGAGTACTTGAATCATCATCTTCCTGTACTATTTAGTGAGCACTTGAATCATCCTCTTCCAGTACTATTTAGTGAGTACTTGAATCATCCTCTTCCAGTACTATTTAGTGAGTACTTGAATCATCCTCTTCCAGTACTATTTAGTCAGTACTTGAATCATCCTCTTCCAGTACTATTTAGTCAGCACTTGAATCATCCTCTTCCAGTACTATTTAGTGAGTACTTGAATCATCCTCTTCCAGTACTATTTAGTGAGTACTTGAATCATCCTCTTCCAGTACTATTTAGTGAGTACTTGAATCATCCTCTTCCAGTACTATTTAGTGTGTACTTGAATCATCCTCTTCCAGTACTATTTAGTGTGTACTTGAATCATCCTCTTCCAGTACTATTTAGTGTGTACTTGAATCATCCTCTTCCAGTACTATTTAGTATGTACTTGAATCATCCTCTTCCAGTACTATTTAGTGTGTACTTGAATCATCCTCTTCCAGTACTATTTAGTGTGTACTTGAATCATCCTCTTCCAGTACTATTTAGTGTGTACTTGAATCATCCTCTTCCAGTAATATTTAGTAAGCATTTGAATCATCCTCTTCCAGTACTATTTAGTGAGCACTTGAATCATCCTCTTCCAGTAATATTTAGTAAGCACTTGAATCATCCTCTTCCAGTACTATTTAGTCAGCACTTGAATCATCCTCTTCCAGTAATATTGAGTAAGCACTTGAATCATCCTCTTCCAGTACTATTTAGTGAGCACTTGAATCATCATCTTCCAGTACTATTTAGTAAGCACTTGAATCATCCTCTTCCAGTACTGTTTAGTGAGTATTTGTGGAGTATTTGCGAGTCAAGCCTTTTCTCTTCTCCTTAGATTGTCCAGGCACAACTGCAATAATGATTTCTGCATCTGATCAGAGCTGTGGATTCTTGCACACTCGCCCTAATCAGTAATCAAGTGGAGTAGTTGATGTCTTGCTCAAGACTGGCCTATCAAAACTGGACAGTGAGCCAACTGTTCAGCTCTGTAGCTAAACATCGTGACTTGCCATATTCTGTGCCGCATAATAGTGCGCTGGGTTTGGCATTAATCCACGAGGTTGGACATGCTCTGTGTCCTGGCTACACTCTGCTCATGTGTCAGTGTTACTTACATCACTGGGGACCAGGCAGATGTGTGGTCGACGTATGACACTCTCCAGGTAGTTATGCTCTCAACCAGCCACTTCATTTCTACCCTGTGTAGGGGGGACTAGTACAAAAGCCAGGCTCCCAATATGCGCTCGCATTAGGGACGCGGCGTGTCAATGTAGTGATTATTGTGAACATGTAGTCGCGTTGCTTCGCTTGAATAGGCTCGCTTTCTATTCTAGTTCCTGTTGAGATGCGTCAGTCCACACGTGTTGGTGTGCTTTATTTATGTTTTGGTAATACATTTTAAAAGGTTCTGCAAGGAAGAGGTGAATGAGAAAGGTTGATAGAGGCAGTGAGGAAAGGTTGATAGAGGCAGCGAGGAAAGGTTGATAGAGGCAGCGAGGAAAGGTTGATAGAGGGGAAAGGTTGATAGAGGCAGTGAGGAAAGGTTGATAGAGGCAGTGAGGAAAGGTTGATAGAGGCAGCGAGGAAAGGTTGATAGAGGCAGCGAGGAAAGGTTGATAGAGGCAGCGAGGAAAGGTTGATAGAGGCAGTGAGGAAAGGTTGATAGAGGCAGTGAGGAAAGGTTGATAGAGGCAGTGAGGAAAGGTTGATAGAGGCAGTGAGGAAAGGTTGATAGAGGCAGCGAGGAAAGGTTGATAGAGGCAGCGAGGAAAGGTTGATAGAGGCAGCGAGGAAGGTTGATAGAGGCAGTGAGGAAAGGTTGATAGAGGCAGTGAGGAAAGGTTGATAGAGGCAGTGAGGAAAGGTTGATAGAGGCAGTGAGGAAAGGTTGATAGAGGCAGCGAGGAACTTTCCTCATGTATGACTGCATCTGGCAAGTCATTTAGAGATTAAAGACTCACTAATTAATGGGTGGAGTTTCGTAATTGGTACATTGATCTGACCAGGCAGATATTGTGAGCCGACGCGAAGGCCTCGTGACATATTACGAACTGCTGATAATTCATATACTTGGCCAGTTAATTTATGATAATGCAAACGATTTGTGGTATTGAGATATATATCCAACATTTACGGTAGAATAATTGTGGTTTTAATTAACATTGCATTTATTATGTAGAGCACTGAGGACAGCAGGCCACATGGTCATCACATGACCTCTCAGCCTGCTCAACTTCCCTCCTCCACCTTCCCCCCAGCTACTAAGCGAGAGTTTATTCTACGAAGCTCCACCCCATGTTCCACCCCGCACTCTCGGATCTGTCCCCAGCGCATGTTCTGTGCACTACAGGAAGGTGTGGAATTCAGAATAGCCGGTGCATTTTCATCTGACACCAATTTCCACTAACTTGTATTCAATTATGAATTAATTATGGAATGCTTCTGAAATCTGATCACTAATCATCATCTGTGCACTGTAATTATATTTTATAGGGTTTGTGGGTGATACTGTGAGTGCTTGACGGTATAAGGGTCATCATCATAATTGCTTAGTAGCAGAGTATGGGTTTGGGGGGGAGGGGCTTCACTCCTGGTGGATCACCCTGGGGCAGTGGAGCTATCATTGAGGCTAGCATAGAGGCCCATCACTATGGCCAGGTGCTAGCATAGAAGCTCATCACTGTGGCCATGGACTAGCATAGAGGCTCATCACTGTGGCCAGGGACTAGCATAGAGGCTCATCACTGTGGCCAGGGACTAGCATAGAGGCTCATCACTGTGGGCATAGAGGCCCATCACTGTGGCCAGGTGCTAGCATAGAGGCTCATCACTGTGGCCAGGGACTAGCATAGAGGCCCATCACTGTGGCCAGGGACTAGCATAGAGGCTCATCACTGTGGCCAGGGACTAGCATAGAGGCTCATCACTGTGGGCATAGAGGCCCATCACTGTGGCCAGGTGCTAGCATAGAGGCCCATCACTGTGGCCAGGTGCTAGCATAGAAGCTCATCACTGTGGCCATGGACTAGCATAGAGGCTCATCACTGTGGGCCAGGGACTAGCATAGAGGCTCATCACTGTGGCCAGGTGCTAGCATAGAGGCTCATTACTGTGGGGCCAGGTGCTAGCATAGAGGCTCATCACTGTGGCCATGGACTAGCATAGAGGCTCATCACTGTGGCCATGGACTAGCATAGAGGCTCATCACTGTGGCCAGGGGCTAGCATAGAGACCCATCACTGTGGCCAGGGACTACATAGAGGCCCATTGCTGTGGCCAGGGGTTATCATAGAGGCTCATAACTGTGGCCAGGGACTAGCATAGAGGCTCATCACTGTGGGCATAGAGGCCCATCACTGTGGCCAGGTGCTAGCATAGAGGCTCATCACTGTGGCCAGGGACTAGCATAGAGGCCCATCACTGTGGCCAGGGACTAGCATAGAGGCTCATCACTGTGGCCATGGTGCTAGCATAGAGGCTCATCACTGTGGCCAGGGACTAGCATAGAGGCCCATCACTGTGGCCAGGGACTAGCATAGAGGCTCATCACTGTGGCCATGGACTAGCATAGAGGCTCATCACTGTGGCCAGGGGCTAGCATAGAGACCCATCACTGTGGCCAGGGACTACATAGAGGCCCATTGCTGTGGCCAGGGGTTATCATAGAGGCTCATCACTGTGGCCAGGGACTAGCATAGAGGCTCATCACTGTGGGCATAGAGGCCCATCACTGTGGCCAGGTGCTAGCATAGAGGCTCATCACTGTGGCCAGGGACTAGCATAGAGGCCCATCACTGTGGCCAGGGACTAGCATAGAGGCTCATCACTGTGGCCAGGGACTAGCATAGAGGCTCATCACTGTGGGCATAGAGGCCCATCACTGTGGCCAGGTGCTAGCATAGAGGCTCATCACTGTGGCCAGGGACTAGCATAGAGGCTCATCACTGTGGGCATAGAGGCCCATCACTGTGGCCAGGTGCTAGCATAGAGGCTCATCACTGTGGCCAGGGACTAGCATAGAGGCCCATCACTGTAGCCAGGGACTAGCATAGAGGCTCATCACTATGGCCAGGGGCTAACATTGAGGCCCATCACTGTGGCCATGGACTAGCATAGAGGCTCATCACTATGGCCAGGGGCTAACATTGAGGCCCATTACTGTGGGAGTCTGATCACGGATGACCTGAACAATAGATTTTGCCATGTTCTGCTGCAGCTTCCAAATTACTATTGTTATTTGTGGCACTGAAGAGGGTCTTTCTTCTACTTACTCAAAGCAGCATAGCTCCTTCGAAGATTGTGTGTGTTGAAAGTTGAAGTAGCAATGCTACTGAAGTATAGCAATTTCTAACTGACCCGTCTAATCCAACATTATTACACACACTGGACCGTATAAAATATATGAGCCTAATGGTATATAGGCAAAATACAGGTTAAAATGGATATATCATAATAGGGGTTAAAATGCTTAATAGTAGGGATTAAAATGGACAGGGCATAATAGGGGTTAAATGCTTAATGATGGGGGTAAAATGCTTAATAATGGGAATTAAAATGGACAGGCATAATAGGGGTTAAATGCTTAATGATGGGGTTGATGGGGTTAAAATGCTTAATAATGGGAATTAAAATGGACAGGCATAATAGGGGTTAAATGCTTAATGATGGGGTTAAAATTAAAATGGACAGGCATAATAGGGGTTAAATGCTGTAATGATGGGATTTAAATGGATGGTATAATAGGGGTTAAAATGCTTAATAATGGGGATAGGGCACAATACAGGTTAAAGTGGAGCAAATGGGAGCATCTGCATAGGCCCACTCAGCAGTGATTACAATCTCTCTCTGTTACACGTGACCTGCTGTAATGTTAGGCCCACTAGGCAGTGATTACAATCTCTCTCTGTTACATGTGACCTGTTGTAATGTTAGGCCCACTAGGCAGACAATCTCTCTCTGTTACATGTGACCTGCTGTAATGTTAGGCCCACTAGGTAGTGATTACAATCTCTCTCTGTTACATGTGACCTGCTGTATTAGGCCAACTAGGCAGTGATTACAATCTCTCTCTGTTACTGTTACATGTGCCCTGTTGTAATGTTAGGCCAACTAGGCAGTGATCACAATCTCTCTCTGTTACACGTGACCTGCTGTAATGTTAGGCCCACTCAGCAGTGATCACAATCTCTCTCTGTTACATGTGACCTGCTGTAATGTTAGGCCCACTAGGCAGTGATCACAATCTCTCTCTGTTACATGTGACCTGCTGTAATGTTAGGCCCACTAGGCAGTGATTACAATCTCTCTCTGTTACATGTGACCTGCTGTAATGTTAGGCCAACTAGGCAGTGATTACAATCTCTCTCTGTTACATGTGACCTGCTGTAATGTTAGGCCAACTAGGCAGTGATCACAATCTCTCTCTGTTACATGTGACCTGCTGTAATGTTAGGCCAACTAGGCAGTGATCACAATCTCTCTCTGTTACATGTGACCTGCTGTAATGTTAGGCCCACAAGGCAGTGATTACAATCTCTCTCTGTTACATGTGACCTGCTGTAATGTTAGGCTCACTAGGCAGTGATTACAATCTCTCTCTGTTACATGTGACCTGCTGTATTAGGCCAACTAGGCAGTGATTACAATCTCTCTCTGTTACACGTGACCTGCTGTGATGTTAGCAGTGATTACAATCTCTCTCTGTTACACGTGGCCTGCTGTAATATTAGGCCAACTAGGCAGTGATCACAATCTCTCTCTGTTACATGTGACCTGTTGTAATGTTAGGCCCACTAGGCATTGATTACAATCTCTCTGTGTTACATGTAATGTTAGGCCCACTAGGTAGTGATTACAATCTCTCTCTGTTACATGTGACCTGCTGTAATGTTAGGCCAACTAGGCAGTGATCACAATCTCTCTCTGTTACATGTGACCTGCTGTAATGTTAGGCCCACAAGGCAGTGATTACAATCTCTCTCTGTTACACGTGACCTGCTGTGATGTTAGCAGTGATTACAATCTCTCTCTGTTACACGTGACCTGCTGTAATGTTAGGCCAACTAGGCAGTGATCACAATCTCTCTCTGTTACATGTGACCTGTTGTAATGTTAGGCCCACTAGGCAGTGATTACAATCTCTCTCTGTTACATGTGACCTGTTGTAATGTTAGGCCCACTAGGTAGTGATTACAATCTCTCTGTTACACGTGACCTGCTGTAATGTTAGGCCCACAAGGCAGTGATTACAATCTCTCTGTTACACGTGACCTGCTGTGATGTTAGGCCAACTAGGCAGTGATCACAATCTCTCTGTTACACGTGACCTGCTGTAATGTTAGGCTCACTAGGCAGTGATCACAATTTATCTCTGTTACATGTGACCTGTTGTAATGTTAGGCCCACTAGGCAGTGATTACAATCTCTCTCTGTTACATGTGACCTGCTGTAATGTTAGGCCCACTAGGTAGTGATTACAATCTCTCTGTTGCACGTGACCTGCTGTAATGTTAGGCCCACTAGGCAGTGATTACAATCTCTCTCTGTTACATGTGACCTGCTGTAATGTTAGGCCCACTAGGCAGTGATTACAATCTCTCTCTGTTACATGTGACCTGCTGTAATGTTAGGCCAACTAGGCAGTGATTACAATCTCTCTCTGTTACACGTGACCTGCTGTAATGTATTGGAACTACAATTGGAACTACAGGTGCTGTAGACCCACTTACTTGTGTGTGTTTCTACAACCATTTTTAATTATAAGACTGTTGTTTGGGGCAGTTGATAACTCCATTATAAATAGATATAAATAGATGATCTTCCTCAACAATGCAACTATAAATTTTGTGGGTCGAGTAAAAAATAAAAAAATCGAATAAAAAACGACCAACTAGGAGAAGCAAAGTTCATAGTACACAATTTAGCAAGCAAATTGCAGTTGCAGGGTTTCTCCCTATTGTAGAGGGTGTGGTTCATACTGGAGAATACCAGGGCCTTTTAATCACTTCTTAACTTGAACTTGGATTACATTTCTACCATGGGAAAACAAATGACATAAGAAAGCCTTAGATGTCAAACCAGACACAACATGACGGACCTTCCTTTGGACTTCAAGGGGTATATACTCCACTCAAACCCCACACTAGCTGACATTGAATGAGCTCATTAATTACCTGAGGTTTGAAAACTTTGTGCTATTTCCTTTAGCATCATGATCTGCAGATGCAGTGTATATGGAATAGATCTTTGCACGTTACATATTTAAAAGGCCAAGACGTTTCCCAGACCAGGGCTGTAAGAATGGAAAATAAACCTGTGCGGCCCTAGTGCCCACCTGACAATGACCACACCCACCTTAATGACCACACCCATTTTAATGACCACATGCAATTGGCATTGTGTTGAAAATATGGGTAATGCAGAAAAAATTATTAAAACTTAAAACTTTCCAAATACAGAGGATCTATGATCGTTCACAGATATAAATTCATTTAAACAAGATTCTAATTTAAGATTGTCTTTATGCACATGAAGGAGCAACAAATTGTTGAGTCACATCTGGTCATTGTGGAGCGAAGGTACGTTTTAACTCTTCTCACTCTGGAAGCACTCGCTCACTCACAGCATTAGTTGCAGGAACTACCACAATTTCAGTAGGTGCAAACTTCTGACATGCAACCTCTTTGAGCTGGTGACACTGATTTGAAGTGATCCCTCGCATTCTTGAGGGTAGGCTTCTCTTGATTACTGAAAGATGTAGCTAGCAGTTCAAGCTTAAGCTTAAGTGAGGACCATTCAAAATCATCATGATAAAAGGCTGAACAAATTCCAGTTCTGGAGTATAGTCTCATCATTATTTGCTGCTATCTTCGACATTCTTTAAAACGGTATAACCTGGTTGATTAAACCTTTCTTTAGTGCAGCTCACACACATATCAAAACATTCAAAATACTGATGATCATAAAACTCCTTGGGGGAAGTAGTGGGATGATAACCCAAGCCAGCTGACCATTCCTCGTACCTAGCAGGAGCCTTTCATTTTCATGGTAAACGGGTTCATTTACTTCAAGTTCCTCTTGTAGTAATAATAAATTTGGCCTAAACAAATCGAAGGCCTCAACTGCTGTAACATTTCGATGGTCAGCTGAGCAATCTGTTGACCCTCTGAAGCAGTTAAAGAAGGGTTCTGCAGAGTTTTACTCAGGTTATCGGTGCGCTTCAGTAGACATTCTCTAAGAACCATTCCAAACAAATAATCAAACGTTTTCATAGTAGACTGTCCCCCAATGACTCTAGCCCTAATTTCAAGTTCCCTGGCCTCATCCCAGAACAAGTGAAAAACATTATAATTTAGCCGAAAACTCTCCAGAGAACTACCTCTTATGGTCCATCGTGTGGGACAAATGGTTCTAAATCCTGGTGAGTCAGGTGCTATTTCTGCCTTGACTTTCTCAAAAAGAGCATCTTGCCTCGGGGAATACTGTACATTAGTAGTTTTTTGAATTTTCATATGTGGTGTTAAGAGTGTCACGAAGAATTTTGTTCCCCTTGATCGTGTCTCCAATGGTCAAGTTGAGGGCGTGGCCATAACAATGAATAAAGATGGCCCGAGATGCAAGACATCTTATCTGAGATGCCACACCATTTTTCGACCCACACATATTGGCTGCCCCACCATAACACTGACCTCTGCAATCACTCGTGCTCAGCTTCATCCCTAACATTGTATCCTTGAAAACACCAACAAGCACATCTGATTCAATAGAGTCAACTACATGAGGGCCAACAAAATCTTCATGTGGTTCCAAATTTTTATCAACATGAATGTAAGGTTGAAAAGACAAAGTTATATATATATCTTGACAATACCTCGGACACATGCGTACATCATGATACATGTCTGTTAGAATGTAGGGATGGGCATGGCAAGGGCAAGAGGGAGGTGGGGTAGAAATGCAATTATATTTTAAAGAAAAGTTAGATAGTTACGTTAGCAAAGGTTTATATTCATTCCATTTTTGGAGCTTGTGGGCGGCAAATATTTGCTGAGAGCAAGATATTGCTAGTTGTGAGGCCTTCACAAGGATGGGTACGGATTGTTTAGTGTGTTCTATTGGTAGGACATCAATTAGGGAATCTGTGGATTCGGTTGTGAAATGGCCAAGGGATCCAATCTCAATGGTGTACAACTTGCTCCATACTGAGTATTCGAAATATCTGTAACTTCACCTGCCATTAAAGAAAATAATTTTGAATTTTGAATTGAAACAGAAACAGGTATATCTCGCTGACCATTTGATTTTGGACTTGGGGGCAGACATACTTGTCAGTCCTACGCTGAAGGTAAGTGGCAATCCTCTGATCATCAAATGCATGCAACTTCATTAGCTGTGTAAAATTACCATCATCTCCATTGCCACGTAAAGAAATAGCCTGTCTTGCCAAGAATCGTATACTCTGTGCAACCTTGAGTAAATACTGACGGTTAGCATGCTTCTCTGCTGAAATGGTTGATAAAGCATTTCACAACAATGCCTGTCGTTTTTGGCTGTTTGAGCATGACTCCAAAAGCTAGTTTGTGAGTAGAAGTGCTTGCATGAGCATTAAAATTCCTGGTGGCATCTTTCCAGTTAGAGTACCCTCTAGTAATAAATAACCACTAGTAATAAAAGTTGAATCTTGTTACATTTCCAGATGTACTTTTCATATTTCCAAGTTTTACAAAAAAAACTAGATTTCTTGTGAATCATAGTGAAGCCACTTCCACCTATCAAGCCATGAACTTTGAAAACTACGGTAACTACCTTTGTTTTTCCAAAAGGACCCTTGGGGAAGGAGTAATCAACAGGTTGATGCAGAACTTCATCAATGTCAGGTAGAGAATTACCCAGAGCCTCAGCCATATTACACTTGCTAGCAGAACATGAGACTGCCAGCAAAGACCATGTGGTCAAAAGTGACTGAGAGGTCACTTGATAAGAGGTCAGTTCAGAGATCAGTCATTAGTGGTGAACTAATTGTTGTGGTCATTAATTTAATTAATCAGTGTGGCAACTAGGGTCACCAAGGTGCTGAAAATTATTAATTATTTAGTAAATGCAAGGTTAAAGCTCAAACTTGCAACAACAACAACCTATGCGGCCACCGCAGAGCACTGCAAACATGTTAATGCACTTTTCTATGCTCTGCTTTGTAGCATAACTTGAATATTTGCCATGAGTACAACAGGTGCTTTCAAACAATATACAGTGTAATAATAACTATAAACTATATGAATAAGTGCATTTTTAAATTATTTATGTATTTTAATTAATTTATGATTTAATGTTGCTATTGCTGAGTCCATCACATATATATTACAGCTATTTAATATATTTTATTATATAATAATAATAATAATAATAATAATAATAATAATAATAATAATAATAATAATAATAATAATAATAATAATAATAATAATAATAATAATAATAATAATAATAATAATAATAATAATAATAATAATAATAATAATAATAATAATAATAATAATAATAATAATAATAATAATAATAATAATAATAATAATAATAATAATAATAATAATAATAATAATAATAATAATAATAATAATAATAATAATAATAATAATAATAATAATAATAATAATAATAATAATAATAATAATAATAATAATAATAATAATAATAATAATAATAATAATAATAATAATAATAATAATAATAATGTTTTCCAGCATAACATGACAAATACTCAGTTATGAGATGATAGTGATATATAATTGATGTATTGAATACTGATGGCTTACCAGCTCTGTCACTGGCAGCCATGATTACTTAGTACTATAGTTGTTTGAGGGATAGGGCTACTATAGTTGTTTGAGGGATAGGGCTAGTTAGGGGTATCGTGGAATAAACTTTGTATGGTTAAATTTATTTTATCTCCCACAGTTGCCTATTACAGGTCAAGCAAGCATCATTGAATGTTCTACAATGATTTGATTTTCTCTCCCACTGTCTGGCCATACGTGAATTGTATCCAAGGTGTTGATGTTGTCGTTGCCGCATGCGGGGGGGGGGGGGGGGGGGGGGGGTTACGTATTGACCCCGTGCCACTATTATGCTAAAACACGTCATCAAAAAGCGTCGTTACTAGTATTTAATACTGGAAACCTTAATGCTTAGATTGTGTTTAATAATAATAAGATGTTGTCTTCTGCTACCGTCAAGCCGACTGATCTCAGACTAACACTTGAGTCCTCGAACCTGTACGAAAATGAAAATGGCTCAGAGACTCTTGAAGATGTTGATTTGGACCAAGACCTGACACCCACGGACGATAAAGCTGATGCTTCGTCGAACAATAGCTACAGTTTTCATTGTAGAGAAGATCGTCCAGAGGCTGCTACGCGGTCTCTTTCCACTGCCCCTAGCGTCAGTCCGCAGTGGAAAGGAATGAGTAATCCTAGGGAAGAGGAGACGCACGGTGAAAAAGCGAACGCAGTGCAGATGCAGCCTAGAAGGACAAGGAATTTATCAGAGGCAGATATAATTCTCCTGCCTTCTCAAGTTGAAGATTTGTTGGATCAGAACTCTGTTGTTGAGCTTTGCAATAGCAAGAGTGTAGAGGGCCATCATAAGATGACACCAAGAGGTGGTGTGCGTCCCTTTTCCTTCTCTCCTCCTCAACCTCTTTCTTCCCCACTTCTTCCCAGACGGGCGAGCTGGTGGGACGGACTAAGAACATGTCTACATCCTGTCGTAGGCTTGCTAAAAAAAGAGAAGAAACCAATCAAGAAGAGGGAAGATTATGTGATTCCTTTCGCCGATATTCGGGACCTTAATTTCATTGGGTCAGGTGCACAAGGTGCAGTGTTTGTTGGAGATTATTTAGGGGAAAGAGTGGCAGTGAAGAAGGTGAAGGATGTAGCCTACTGCCAGGAGGCTGTTCACATGCGGAAACTCTCCCATGCAAACATCGTGAAATTCAAGTAAGTTTTTCCCTTTTTTACGTAAGTTTTGGAGGGTTTTGTTTTACGAAAACTAGTGGGTATATTCATTTCCCCATCTTCCCCCTCCCTCCCTCCATCCCTCTCCCCTTTGTCTATCAACTGGGATAGCAGTGGAAAATCAGCCATTGTTATATGGGTTTTGTTAACCATGGCTAGGATATCATTGGACAAAACCATTCCATACACATATAGCTTTGATGGCTTCCATTGCTATGGGGATGTGATGGTTGCATGATGAGATGGTTGCATGATGTCTATCAACAGCTGCATGCTAATGTTGATTGCAACACAGTCATAGGAAATAAATATGATATTTATTTTTATTTTTCAAAACTGCTGATAAATACTTTTTTCTCTCCGTCGCTGTTCTGTGTACAAATATGGCTTAAATATTTGTCAGGAATTCCAGTGTCTTAAGAGACTCCCCCGTCTCCCACCCATGTGACTGGACAGTTGTGTTGTCACCTCACACATCTGAGGCTTCTTGCTTGTTCATGCACGCATCATCTGATAGTGAGGGTGTCGATCGATCGCTAACCAGAGAAGTGTGAACGACGAAAGAAGTGGTAAAGCGACATAAGCTAGCTCTGCATCCGTTTAGTCAGCGCCTGAAATGTTGTGAAAGACTGCCTGGAACAAGCTGACAACTGTGTCACGATAGTGCTGCATGTTCTTGGCTTGTATGAATATTTGTCCATAAGATACTTGAAGGACATCCCTGGACCCCCAGGATTGGTGGGACTATGCAGCATGTCGGTGGTGAGAGTGACCGACTATACAGCATGGATGCAGAATACTTGGAATACTCCATTTCTTTCTAGCCCCTAGAATATTCAAGCTATAGCTAGTCGTTGAATATCCAAACTATAGCCCTAGTCCTAGAATATCCAAACTATAGCCCTAGTCCTAGAATATCCAAACTATAGCCCTAGTCCTAGAATATCCAAACTATAGCCCTAGTTCTAGAATATCCAAACTATAGCTAGTCGTAGAATATCCAAACTATAGCCCTAGTCCTAGAATACCCAAACTATAACCCTAGTCTACTCTTAGAATACCCAAGCTGTAATATCACATATCTCTGATAATTATACTCAGACACTCACTGGATCAACATTACACATTAATTTATTGTTAGCCTGTATCCATGGAGACTCACTGGATCAATATCACTTTGTACAGGTTCAATGAATTTCTCGATAATCAACTTAAAATTGCTCACTCAACCAGTTAGATGCTCCAGCCTTCATCAGTAGTAATAATTATTAACATAGCAGAGGCAGTAGTGGGGAAAGTCAGGTGGGCAATGGTAACTTCAATTCTGCATACCCTTAACTCCATGCAGAGGGGTGTGCACTAGCTCACCGTGCTACTGCGTCGTCATGGAGTATTGCCCCCGGGGGACCCTCTATGACTACATCCACCTGGACCTGGAGATCCTTCCCCCGCAGGTAGTGAGCTGGGCCAGGCAGATAGCATCCGGCATGCAATACCTTCACTCCAAGAAGATCATCCACAGAGACCTCAAATCACTCAAGTAAGTGGGAGAAGCTGTGACTATTATTATTACTACTATTATTATTATTATTACTACTACAGTACTAGTATTATTATTATTATGTACTACTATTATTATTACTACTACTATTATTATTATTACTACTATTATTACTACTACTATTATTATTACTACTACTACTACTATTATTATTACTACTACTATTACTACTATTACTACTACTATTACTACTACTATTACTACTACTATTATTATTATTACTACTACTAGTATTACTACTATTATTATTACTACTACTAGTATTACTACTATTATTATTATTACTCTAGTATTACTACTACTACTACTACTTCTACTATTATTATTACTACTACTAGTATTATTATTATTACTACTACTACTATTACTACTACTATTACTACTACTATTACTACTACTATTATTATTATTACTACTATTATTATTATTACTACTACTATTATTATTACTACTACTAGTATTATTATTACTACTATTATTATTACTACTACTACTATTATTACTACTACTACTAGTATTATTATTACTATTATTATTATTATTACTACTACTATTATATTACTACTACTACTACTATTATTATTACTACTACTACTAGTATTATTATTACTACTATTATTATTATTACTACTACTATTATTACTACTACTATTATTATTATTACTACTACTACTATTATTATTATTACTACTACTACTATTATTATTATTACTACTACTACTATTATTATTATTACTACTACTACTATTATTATTATTACTACTACTACTATTATTATTATTACTACTACTACTATTATTATTATTACTACTACTACTATTATTATTATTACTACTACTACTATTATTATTATTACTACTACTACTATTATTATTATTACTACTACTACTATTACTATTACTACTAGTATTATTATTATTACTATTACTATTATTATTACTATTATATTATTACTATACTATTATTATTACTACTATTATTATTACTACTACTACTACTACTACTATTATTATTATTATTATTACTATTATACTATTATTATTATTACTATATATTATTACTATACTATTATTATTACTACTAGTATTATTATTATTATTACTGCTACTATTACTACTTTACTATTATTGCTACTACTATTATTATTAATGCTACTATTATTATTAATGCTACTATTATTATTACTGCTACTATTACTACTACTACTACTTTACTATTATACTATTATTGCTACTACTACTGTTATTATTACTACTACTACTACTACTACTACTACTAGTATTATTATTATTATTATTAAATAAGACGTGGAATATGTATAGTCGGTGTTTATTTAAGGGAGGTATTTAGGAGTTTATTTAATTAAGCGAGGCACTTCTCGCCGATTCCAAGCTTGCTTACTGCACTCACTCTCATCACAATACAATCTCCCTCAAACTTGAAGGCCATGGGTGTTGCATCTCTTTATCCCTCTGCTCTCGAGGCCAGCTCCTCCAGCCTCACCTGGCAGCTACTACCACTGTCAAGAATGGTGTCTGCTACAGTGCAGACATGTGTGTGGATGCAGCGCTGCATAATGTCAGAGTTAAGTCTGGAGGTTCACAACACGACGCAACTCAATCCGTTCAGTGTGTTCCATCCTTTCGATAAGTTGCGCTGATATTGTAACCAGTAACGCAACGGACTACGGATCTAACGGATGGTAACGGATACGAAACGCATGAGTAGGGTTCAATTCAACTCTTGCGTCCAATCCGTTGCATCGGACCAATCAGAATCGTAGAGCATATCACGTGTTGAACTTTTACACTCTATCCATGATGTCTCTAGAATTATTGAAGCGGTGAGGAGCTTTCCTAACCTCTGGCAGGTCTCGGCTAGAGACGATAAAGATCTTGGGGCCAAAGAAAATGCCTGGAAGGAAGTGGCTCTCCGGGTACAATGTAACTAGCTAGCTCTTATTACCAGCTATAGAAATATTTCAGCTAGTGATTCCTCTCTCTCTCTGCGCTTGCTCGCTGCTAGTCCTGCCGTCCATTGTGATGGTCAAAGTTCAAATGCAGTGGACTCAACGCAAATATTGTGAACCATGGAATGGAACGTGCAACGCATGCAACGGAATGGATTGCCATCCCTCATGCTGGGAACCGGCTTTTGTAGAGCGGAATGTTCTTATAAGGTCAGCTGTCATTATTCCAAATGAAATCAGTTGGCAGGCGCTCACTCAGCGCTGAAATAAGCCAATATTTTTTATGTGCCACGTAATTAAAATTAACTTTCGTACTCCACACACAGCATCCTGATATCCGACAAGAACATTTTGAAGATCTCTGACTTTGGAGTGAGTCGCCTCTTCGGAGATCGCAGCACGAAGATGACCTTCGTGGGGACGGTGGCGTGGATGGCCCCAGAGATGATTCGCCATGAGCTCTGCTCTGAGAAGGTGGACATCTGGTCGTATGGAGTATTGCTGTGGGAGATTCTCATGCAGGAGAGACCTTATGGTGTGAGTACATTATTATTAGTACACACACACACCACACACACACACACACCACACACACATGCACACCACACACACACACACACCACACACACCACACACACACATGCACACCAGGGTGTCATACAAGATTTTGGATAGGGGGTGACTCAAAAGTGTCAAGCTTAGAATTTTTCTATGCCCAGTTTTCTATTGTATGGTACTAGCTGGAAAGTGCTAGCCTGACCTACAGTCAGATGAAGATTGTAAGATGTGTCTTTGGAATAGACCAATCCCTTGTCAGGCTCATGAGAACACAATTGAAGGGCCGGAACTGATTTCAGTGGAAATGAAATTTTGGACGTATTCAAGGTAACTGATTTCAGTGGAAATGAAATTTTGGACGTATTCAAGGTGGAAAAAAAGTCCTATCATCTGCTAATTGTCAAGTTTTATTATTAACTCTATTCTGTCTCTCTTCATTTACTGCTTTATTGAGAATTGAATTAACTGACAGTAGCTAACACTTGATGTGATGCATTGCGGGCAGTAGGATCTGAAGTGCAGAGAGAGTGCTCTACTGTGCCATGGAAACTAAAGTGCAGAGAGAGAGCTCTGCTGTGCCATGGAAACTAAAGTGCAGAGAGAGAGCTCTGCTGTGCCATGGAAACTAAAGTGCAGAGAGAGAGCTCTGCTGTGCCATGGAAACTAAATGCAGAGAGAGAGCTCTGCTGTGCCATGAAAACTAAAATGCAGAGAGAGAGCTCTGCTGTGCCATGGAAACTAAAATGCAGAGAGAGTGCCATGGAAACTAAAATGCAGAGAGAGTGCTCTGCTTGCCATGGAAACTAAAGTGCAGAGAGAGAGCTCTGCTGTGCCATGGAAACTAAAATGCAGAGAGAGTGCTCTGCTGTGCCATAGAAACTAAAGTGCAGAGAGAGAGCTCTGCTGTGCTATGGAATCTGAAGTGCAGAGAGAGAGCTCTGCTGCTCTGCTGAACTGTAGCTTCTTTGAGCCAGCTATCTACAGCTTAGCCTGCCTGTGTGTGATGGAACAAGATTTCCAAATATTACACAGGAAAGCCAGCCACATTTAGGGTGTGGCTTGTCCCAGGTGTGATCTTACAGCCCAGCCAACAGGGCATTATATAGTGAGAGGGTAAGTGGGAGCAGGAGATGTGTGAACCCTGCTAGGGATAGAGATATAGATAGGGCTAGATGTGGATGGTATGTACTAGGACTAGATGAGGATGGTATGTGCTAGGAGATGGTATGTGCTAGGACTAGGGTTGTGCTATCACTATGTGGGTGTGGTACATACCGTTCAGCTTCCTGTGGGAAAATATAACCAGACCCACTACTTGATGTGGTGATGTATTGTGTACACGGGATCATTGCGGGGGAAATTCTATTCTGTTCAAGCCGCATTCACAGCTAGCTGTTGTGATGTTCATACACACACATACCTGGTGTAGAGAAGTTGGTTGCTGGGTTGAAGTTGTCAGTATCTATACATATACACTGTCTGCACAGACCATGGCAACCAGAGCTCTGACCATGTGGTATCTGTGTAGTCATGTGATATTGTATGCTGGATCAACTGTTAGCTGTACTGTGTCAGAGTGTGGCAGCTCTGGCTCCTGTGGCTAGTGCTCCAACTCTGACACTCTAGCTAGCAGTGTCAGTGTGTGGCAGCTCTGGCTCCTGTGGCTAGTGCTCCAACTCTGACACTCTAGCTAGCAGTGTCAGTGTGTGGCAGCTCCTGTGGCTAGTGCTTCAACTCTGACACTCTAGCTAGCAGTGTCAGTGTGTGGCAGCTCTGGCTCCTGTGGCTAGTGTTCCAACTCTGACACTCTAGCTAGCAGTGTCAGTGTGTGGCAGCTCTGGCTCCTGTGGCTAGTGCTCCAACTCTGACACTCTAGCTAGCAGTGTCAGTGTGTGGCAGCTCTGGCTCCTGTGGCTAGTGCTCCAACTCTGACACTCTAGCTAGCAGTGTCAGTGTGTGGCAGCTCCTGTGGCTAGTGCTTCAACTCTGACACTCTAGCTAGCAGTGTCAGTGTGTGGCAGCTCTGGCTCCTGTGGCTAGTGTTCCAACTCTGACACTCTAGCTAGCAGTGTCAGTGTGTGGCAGCTCCTGTGGCTAGTGCTTCAACTCTGACACTCTAGCTAGCAGTGTCAGTGTGTGGCAACACTAGCTCCTGTGGCCAGTGCTCCAACTCTGACACTCTAGCTAGCAGTGTCAGTGTGTGGCAGCTCTAGCTCCTGTGGCTAGTGTTCCAACTCTGACACTCTAGCTAGCAGTGTCAGTGTGTGGCAACACTAGCTCCTGTGGCCAGTGCTCCAACTCTGACACTCTAGCTAGCAGTGTCAGTGTGTGGCAGCTCTAGCTCCTGTGGCTAGTGTTCCAACTCTGACACTCTAGCTAGCAGTGTCAGTGTGTGGCAACACTAGCTCCTGTGGCTAGTGCTTCAACTCTGACACTCTAGCTAGCAGTGTCAGTGTGTGGCAGCTCCTGTGGCTAGTGTTCCAACTCTGACACTCTAGCTAGCAGTGTCAGTGTGTGGCAGCTCTGGCTTCTGTGGCTAGTGTTCCAACTCTGACACTCTAGCTAGCAGTGTCAGTGTGTGGCAAAACTAGGACTGTGTCATATCAAATGTTTTTGAATTATAAATGCTGTTGGTTGTGTGAATCTGTCCCTAGTTGGCAGCAATGGCTTCACGGCACTTCCATTCCAGTACTCTCCCCATCATCAGCCTGGCTGATTTCATCACACACCATCTTATTTTTTCAGCATGCACATTATTAAATCAATTAACCGCCCAAAAAATGAACTTGTATATTTTAACTATATTAAATATATATAACTTCCCTTGGAATTATCTTTTCAAACTAGTGCTATTTTTAGAATACTAATACAATGATAAGCTGAAGTTTGTTAGAAATATGAACTCCGTTGAGGAAAGCGAGGAAAGCAAACAAAAGCTATGCAGCCTTACATCGCGCTACGCAGCCTTACATCACGCGATGTCTTCAACAAAGAAATCCATCCAGGAGCAGCTTCCTTCTGAAGAGTGAAGGGATTCAGAGTGTCTCCCAGTAAGCATAGCTGCCCATGCAGCCTTCCTCAGCTGTTTCTCAAGAGTGAAGGAATTCAGAGTGTCTCCCAGTAAGCATAGCTGCCTGTGCAGCCTTCCTCAGCTGTTTCTCAAGAGTGAAGGGATTCAGAGTGTCTCCCAGTAAGCATAGCTGCCTGTGCAGCCTTCCTCAGCTGTTTCTCAAGAGTGAAGGGATTCAGAGTGTCTCCAGCAGGCATAGCTGCCTGTGCAGCCTTCCTCAGCTTCCAGAAACACCCGGACAAGCCTGGAAGGAAAAAAATCCAACATGAAAGTTTCTATCGTGGCCAAATAAATTAAACTGCCTGCAGCCTCCTGAACAAATTATGTGTAAGTACCGCAGTGTCTCACAGGTTCGGCAGTCTATTGGGCATGTGCAGGGAAGACTCGGGTGCTTAGCCTCGACTCTTCATTCTTCTTGACGTCCTCCTGATGAAGGCTAGAGCATCTAGCCGAAATGTTGAGAGAGGAAATTTCTTAAGTTGATTATTGAGACAATCAAAATTGTCCTCGAACTCTCAGTTGACATAACAAAATTACAATGACCTTCTCAATAATCAACTTGTAGAATTTTACTCTCTTCATCAGGAATGATGACTAGATGCTCTAGCCTTCATCAGGAATAATGACTAGATGCTCTAGCCTTCATCAGGAATAATGACTAGATGCTCTAGCCTTCATCAGGAATAGTGACTAGATGCTCTAGCCTTCATCAGGAATAATGACTAGATGCTCTAGCCTTCATCAGGAATAATGACTAGATGCTCTAGCCTTCATCAGGAATAATGACTAGATGCTCTAGCCTTCATCAGGAATAGTGACTAGATGCTCTAGCCTTCATCAGGAATAATGACTAGATGCTCTAGCCTTCATCAGGAATAATGACTAGATGCTCTAGCCTTCATCAGGAATAGTGACTAGATGCTCTAGCCTTCATCAGGAATAATGACTAGATGCTCTAGCCTTCATCAGGAATAATGACTAGATGCTCTAGCCTTCATCAGGAATAATGACTAGATGCTCTAGCCTTCATCAGGAATAGTGACTAGATGCTCTAGCCTTCATCAGGAATAATGACTAGATGCTCTAGCCTTCATCAGGAATAATGACTAGATGCTCTAGCCTTCATCAGGAATAATGACTAGATGCTCTAGCCTTCACCAGGAATAATGACTAGATGCTCTAGCCTTCACCAGGAATAATGACTAGATGCTCTAGCCTTCACCAGGAATAATGCTAGATGCTCTAGCCTTCATCAGGAATAATGACTAGATGCTCTAGCCTTCATCAGGAATAATGACTAGATGCTCTAGCCTTCATCAGGAATAATGACTAGGAGCTATAGCCTTTATCAGGAATAATGACTAGGAGCATAGCCTCCATCAGGAATAATGACTAGATGCTCTAGCCTTCATCAGGAATAATGTCTAGATGCTCTAGCCTTCATCAGGAATAATGACTAGATGCTCTAGCCTTCATCAGGAATAATGACTAGATGCTCTAGCCTTCATCAGGAATAATGACTAGATGCTCTAGCCTTCATCAGGAATAATGACTAGATGCTCTAGCCTTCATCAGTAATAATGACTAGATGCTCTAGCCTTCATCAGGAATAATGACTGGATACTCGAGCCTTCATCAGGAATAATGACTAGATACTCAAGCCTTCATCAGGAATAATGACTAGATACTCTACCCTTCATCAGGAATAATGAGATGCTAAGACTCGTCTGAGCTTGTTATATACTGGTAGCTAGCTATCCAGATACAAACCACACCCTTGCACACATGTCTGGCACGTCTACCAGATGTGGAAAAATAAAGATATTTAATAAAAAATTAAATGAACACCAAATATATATATATATATATATATATATATAATATAAGAGTATATATAATATATATAAGAGATATAAGAGTAAAAATTAATAAATTTATATATATATATACAAATAAAAATTTAAAAATAATAAATATATATATATATATATATATTTAAGTAATAATAAGTAATAATAATAATGTAATAATAATGTTATAATAATAATAATAATAGTAGTAGTAGTAGTAGTAGTAGTAGTAGTAATAATAATAATAATAATAATAATAATAATAATAATAATAATAATAATAATAATAATAATAATAAATATATATATATACAGTGCCTGCACATATATATTACATGTACAAGCATGTATATTATACATTCCAATGTAAGTATGTACTTCTTGGCCCCTCCAACAGAGTATCAACATGTCGGCAGTGATCTGGGGCGTGGGCAGTAACAACCTTCACCTCCCCATCCCCTCGGGGTGTCCTGTGGGGCTCAAGATCTTGATGGAGATGTGTTGGTATGTTAATAACAAATAACTGGGACCCGTTGATGTCATGACAACAAAGTGAATATGCAGAAGTAGGCGGGGCTATGATTGCCTTTGATTAGAGCAGACCCTGTTTTTACAGACCAGCCTTGTCACTTAGCAAGGAGGCTAGTGCACATGTGTTGTGTTCAGGGCAATCGCTGCTCACAGATCTCCTCCCACATAAAGTCAACAGATTAGTATTAAAATAAATCACTACCTTTATTGGCTCGTCGCTACACCAAAGGTGAGCATAGATGCATGTGCAGCTTTCCAGGTGGGCATGGATGCATGTGCAGCTTTCCAGGTGGGCATAGATGCATGTGCAGCTTTCCAGGTGAGCATGGATGCATGTGCAGCTTTCCAGGTGGGCATAGATGCATGTGCAGCTCTCCAGGTGAGCATAGATGCATGTACAGCTTTCCAGGTGGGCATAGATGCATGTGCAGCTTTCTAGGTGGGCATAGATGCATGTGCAGCTTTCCAGGTGGGCATAGATGCATGTGCAGCTTTCCAGGTGGGCATAGATGCATGTACAGCTTTCCAGGTGAGCATAGATGCATATGCAGCTTTCCAGGTGGGCATAGATGCATGTGCAGCTTTCCAGGTGGGCATAGATGCATGTGCAGCTTTCCAGGTGGGCATAGATGCATGTGCAGCTTTCCTGGTGGGCATAGATGCATGTGCAGCTCTCCAGGTGAGCATAGATGCATGTGCAGCTTTCCAGGTGGGCATAGATGCATGTGCAGCTTTCCAGGTGGGCATAGATGCATGTGCAGCTTTCCAGGTGAGCATAGATGCATGTGTAGCTTTCCAGGTGGGCATAGATGCATGTGCAGCTCTCCAGGTGGGCATAGATGCATGTGCAGCTTTCCAGGTGGGCATAGATGCATGTGCAGCTTTCCAGGTGAGCATAGATGCATGTGCAGCTCTCCAGGTGGGCATAGATGCATGTGCAGCTTTCCAGGTGGGCATGGATGCATGTGCAGCTTTCCAGGTGGGCATAGATGCATGTGCAGCTTTCCAGGTGGGCATAGATGCATGTGTAGCTTTCCAGGTGGGCATAGATGCATGTGCAGCTCTCCAGGTGGGCATAGATGCATGTGCAGCTTTCCAGGTGGGCATAGATGCATGTGCAGCTTTCCAGGTGGGCATAGATGCATGTGCAGCTCTCCAGGTAGGCATAGATGCATGTGCAGCTTTCCAGGTGGGCATAGATGCATGTGCAGCTTTCCAGGTGGGCATAGATGCATGTGCAGCTTTCCAGGTGGGCATAGATGCATGTTCAGCTCTCCAGGTGGGCATAGATGCATGTGTAGCTCTCCAGGTGGGCATAGATGCATGTGTAGCTCTCCAGGTGGGCATAGATGCATGTGCAGCTCTCCAGGTGGGCATAGATGCATGTGCAGCTCTCCAGGTGAGCATAGATGCATGTACAGCTCTCCAGGTGAGCATAGATGAATGTACAGCTCTCCAGGTGAGCATAGATGCATGTGCAGCTCTCCAGGTGAGCATAGATGCATGTGCAGCTTTCAAGGTGGGCATAGATGCATGTGCAGCTTTCCAGGTGAGCATAGATGAATGTGCAGCTTTCCATGCTGGCTGGACAGGACTAGCCCTAACCCTAGCCCTAGCCCTAGATGAAGATGCTGGCTGGACAGGACTAAAATGTTCCAGGGCATTTCCAAGCTTGCATGTGGTTATGGAGACCACAAAAAAGAATTTATAACTATTAGAATTACATTTTCATGGAAAAATTAGTTGTAGTTCACCTTTGACCTATGATTAAAATAGTAGACTATGACCCCAAATGAACTCTTGTTCAATTATTTTGTGCTAGCAGTAGCTGAGAAAGTTATTTGCTGTGCATTATATAGCACTGCTAGCTGATTGGAAGGCGGGGCAACTGCCACTTACTCGAAGAGGTAAAGTTCATGCCTGGAAGGATAGTATTGTGGGCATGGCCTGCAGGATTACTAGGGGGGGCATGATAAGTGAATGAGACCCCTCAGCAAGCAGTGGCAGTCATGAGCAGGTGGCAACGGGAGGGAGGCTCCGGCAGCAGCGGCAGTCATGAGCAGGTGGCAAGAGGCTCTGGCAGCAGCAGCAGTCGTGATCAGGTGGCAAGGGGAGGGAGGCTCCGGCAGCAGCGGCAGTCATGATCAGGTAGCAAGGGGAGGGAGGCTCCGGCAGCAGCGGCAGTCATGAGCAGGTAGCAAGGGGAGGGAGGCTCTGGCAGCAGCGGCAGTCATGAGCAGGTGGCAAGGGGAGGGAGGCTCCGGCAGCAGTGGCAGTCATCAGATGTCGAGCTAGTATTCTGAGTCGACCAACCATCACTGAACACAGACTCATCCCCAAGAGTAGAGAATATGCAATTATGTGGCACAATCAACCACAGGAATGTGCCAGTTATTGAAGCCAAGCTAGCCGGTGTTTATGCACCAATAAACAAGCTTTCATGGCTCATTAGGAAGTTGAGGTGTGCATGATAACACTTCCTGCTTGGGAATCTTCCTTCTTGTCTGGGCTCCAGTGAAATGTTCACACCAGCTGTAGCTCAAGCTGTTTCCAATGTGCACTAATTAGCATGTGCATAATTGGCTGCTGGGAAATAACAATAACTATTAATGTGCTGCAAAGTCAGCGATGTGCTGATGAGGCAGTATGTATGTGTGTTTGAGTGTATGTGGTGTACATGTGTATGGTGTACATGTGAGTGTATGTGATGTACATGTGTGTGGTGTACATGTGAGTGTACATGTGTATGTGAGGTACATGTATATGTGTGATGTAAATGTGTGTAGTGTACATGTGTGTGCATGTGATATACGTCTGTGTGTGGTGTCGTGTACATGTGTGTGTGGGTGCAGACAGGATCACTGGTTAAGTGCTCTGGTATTTGCTGTGCTAGCACTTCCAGCCAATTAATTCTCATATTGGACCACACCCTTCATTGTGATTATCAGCTCGCTTGGTTTTGTTGTTTGCAGGCAGCCCAAGGCCAGGAATAGACCCTCCTTCAGGCAGATATTAATCCACCTTGATCTGGCAGCTGGGGCTCTCCTAGCTATCCCGCCAGACACCTACCTCATGACACAGGTAACGTGTGCGTGTTGTCAGCTGAAGTGATTATTGTGTACACTTCATCATCATGTAGCCTAAACACTATAATTATTATGATAGTGGCAGCAGGTTGAAGTGCAATTAGCTCTATGGGGACACACACATGACCAGCACCACACTGGGTTGAGGCAGGTTGAAGCAGGTTGACAATAGCTCTATGGGGACACACACTGGACCAACATGGGTTGAGGCAGGTTGAAGTAGGTTAACAATAGCTCTATAGGGACACACACTGGACCAACACCACACTGGGTTGAGGCTGGTTGAAGTAGGTTGACAATAGCTCTATGGGGTCACACACTGGCCCAACACCACACTGGGTTGACAATAGCTCTATGGCGGCACACACTGGACCAACACCACACTGGGTGGAGGCAGGTTAAAGTAGGTTGACAATAGCTCTATGGCGGCACACACTGGACCAACACCACACTCAGGTTGAAGTAGGTTGACAATAGCTCTATGGGGACACACACTGGACCAACACCACACTGGGTTGAGGCAGGTTGAAGTAAGTTGACAAGAGCTCTATGGCGGCACACACTGGACCAACACCACCCTGGGTGGAGGCAGGTTGACCATGGCTATGCTCTCTTGTTAGAGTCCTCTGGATTTCCCCCCCCCTCCCCCTTTTTTGTCATCACAGAAAGCAAACAAAAAGGGCGGGAAATTAAACAATACTGGCAGAGGTCAAGGTCCGTATCATAGCAAGCCTTTTCGTTGGCCATGTTGCATAATTCTTGAGCTATCGTCAATGCAAAAGTCACATATTCATAACATCTCTGGACAAAATGGCTGACAACACCAAGTGCTGTGCCATTTCTGGAGATGGTGACTCCACCAATATTTAAATGATCTTTGAGGCCAAATTGGAGGCCATCACTGACTCTGGCAGGTCATGTTGTTCTTAGACTCTTCTTTGCCTCATGTTGCAGCCCTGCAGCAGACCCGAGGGCATATTATTATTTATTATTAATTATAATTATAATATTATTATTATTATTATTATTATTATTATTATTATTATTATTATTATTATTATTATTATTATTATTATTATTATTATTATTATTATTATTATTATTATTATTATTATTATTATTATTATTATTATTATTATTATTATTATTATTATTATTATTATTATTATTATTATTATTATTATTATTATTATTATTATTATTATTATTATTATTATTATTATTATTATTATTATTATTATTATTATTATTATTATTATTATTATTATTATTATTATTATTATTATTATTATTATTATTATTATTATTATTATTATTTATATTATTATTTATATTATTAATATTATTATTATTAATATTATTATTATTAGTAGTAGTAGTAGTAGTAGTAGTATTTATTATTATTATTTATTAATATTATTATTTATTATAGTAGTAATATTTATTATTGTTATTATTATTTGTTGTTGTTATTATTATTGCTAATAATATCATTAATATTATAAAATCTTAATTAAAATCTTAACAAAAACAACAAATATTAGTAGTAATATTTATTATTGTTATTATTATTTGTTGTTGTTATTATTATTGCTAATAATATCATTAATATTATAAAATCTTAATTAAAATCTTAACAAAAACAACAAATATTGATTATTAATTAACTGGAACACTTGACTGGAACACTTGATAATAATTATTTATATATAAATTGAATTATAGTATTATTATTACTATTATATTAGTACTACTACTGCTGCTGCTGTTGTTATTGTACTGACCTGTTTTGTTAATGGTTTCGAGCCAGTTACCCATTGTCTAAAATGCATCGTTAATTGACTGTGTGTAGGAGAGCTGGAGAACAGAAGTGGAGCAATGTCTGGGAAAACTCCGCATGGGTGGCATCCCCAACGACTCTGAGCTAATTCACAAGAGGGAGGAGGAGTTAAGACATGCCCAGGACGTGCGGGAGATGTACGAGCAGAAGCTCCAGACTGCGGACAAGCTCTATAAAGACCTCAAGTCATGCAAGAACCACTTGGAGGCCAAAGAGATCGAGCTGCAAAGGTGAGTGTGGTTTTGGGAGTGGAGAAGTGGTTTAAATACAGTCAAGAAATGATTCTAGAAGGCGATATTTGAGTCTGCTTGCTTTAACTTTCCCTCACTCTTGGGAGAAGATGAATGCAGTGACAAACCTCGAGGATGGCTGAAATATCAGTCCCGACAATAGTTTCTTGCAAGCTTATATATATAGAGAACATAATATGTCGCAGCATCTTGTTATAATCCCTCCCCTCCCCGGCTTCAGGAAGGAGAAACTGCTGAATGACTTTGCCTACAAGATGAAGAGAGGAAGAGCAATTACTGGAGGAGGAATCTTTCCATCCCCGTTGGTCGCAACTCCCATGAACCCTCTGACCTCTGACACTAGTGACTACCAAGACGGCAGCTACCCCCCGCCTCACCATGTGGGAGGAGTCAGCAAGACGGCATCGTCGATGCAAGAAAAGTGCCAGGACTCGGGACGACGGAAGGTCTCGAGGCGGAAGAGAAGAGAGAGCGCCTGCAAGGACGACAGGTTGAAGGAATGCGATTTCTCGGAAAAGATATTGAACTCCAATTGGCTCTCCCGACGACGTCAGTCCCACCCTCCCCTGAGCACCTTCCGCCTCTCTTTCAGTACTCCTTCTTCTCGCCTGGATCAAGATCCGACGTCACCCGTGCTATTAGGAGCGGACGAATGGGCAAAGAGCAAGGAGGGAGATGACGTGGATGGCGGTGGATTACTCAGTCGAGACTCCACCCCTCGGCCTAACCATTCGGGTACCCCTATTAGCCCCAATGGTACTCTTTCTCCGGAAGTTACGGCATTGATCGAGAGCGTCCGAAGCTCATTCCGGCACACACACAGACGAAGTGGCTCCACGGGGTCTATCGGAGTTTGGCGGTCTGGATCGAACTTCGTTAAAACAGCCTCCCTCCTCGAGACCAGCCCTCTCAAGACCCAATTCCAAGCCGACACCAAGTTCCACTCCATGCTGTTGTCAAACAAAGTGGAATCGAAATTCCCTGTAGGATCCAGTTCCGAAATTCCATTCTCAAACGTAGACACATCTGGTTCTGATACTGATAACAATGAGGATTCACCAGTCCAGTTGCAGGATCCGATTCCAAATTTGCATTTTGACCTTAATGAAGGAAGTGGTTACCCGGTAGGTGTGGCCTCAAAGGCGGCTGTGACGTGCCTTCCTGTCAAGGACTTGTACAGCAACGAGAGCAGTGTGGACACTCGTGGATCAGATGAGGGAGGGAATGAGGCGGACGGCGAGTCGACCAGCGGCACTGAACTAACCAATGAAGCAGCGTCATCTCCTCGGGCAGAAAGTGATGAAGTTGTTTCCTGTTCCACTCCAGAATCATCCGACAATCTCGTCTCCAACATTCATTTCCATTCTAGTTCCGTGGCAGGTCAGGCATTGAATCTGACGGGTGTCAGGAGTGTACCTGTTGAGAACCACTCATGTGACAGTTGCTCGAGGTCACATGACCACTCATGTGATAGTCACTCGAGGTCACACAACCCTATCTCCCCTTTTGCAAATTTTAACAATTCCTTCGGTCTGCACTACCCAGTCTCGGACAATAACCTACTTAACCCTTCCACCTTGCGTTCTGGAAGCTGGCATGACGACACATGCATCAGCCACACCCATGACCCTGCCCATGCTGTGGACGACCCTTCTGATTATGGCGAAGCTAAGACTGGTTTGAGGATTCCTGTTCACATTCGACGACCAACAAATCCAGAGAGGAAAAATGATGGTGGTAAGATAATTGTTGCTGTTAGAGTACCTCGACGTACATATGTATGTTTGCTTGTAAGTATGATTTTCTTAAGTTGGTGATCCTTTACCATACCAGAAATATTGTGAGGTGGTATACATTCAGAGAGGCACTGTCTAGGGGTAGCCAGAGATGGTCAGGAAAGCGAGGGTTAGCTAGAGGTATCCATAGGGATAGCTAGGGGTAGCCAAAAGGATAGCTGGGGGTAGTGAATAAAGGTAGCCTGGGATACCTGGGATAGCTATAGATGGCTCGAGTTAGCAAAGAGTAGTCGGGGGTGTTCAGGGTTGCTAGGGGTAGCCAGGCATAGCTATGGATAGGTAGATAGGGGTAGACAGGTATAACTATGGATAGCTAGGGTAGCTAGGGGTGGTCGGTGTTGCTAGGGATAACTATGGATAGCTAGGCAGTGCTAGGGGTAGTCAAGGTTGTTGCTAAGGGTAGCCAGGGGTTGCTAGGGGTAGCCAGGGCTAGGTGGTAGGCCAAAGCTAGGGCAAGGCAGGGGCTAGGTGGTGGTAGGCTAGGCCAAGGCAAGGGCTAGGTGGTGGTAGGCCAGAGCTAGGGCAAGGCAAGGGCTAGGTGGTGGTAGGCCAGAGCTAGAGCAAGGGGAGACTAACTTTGATCCGAGACCATATTTTTTGTAGCAGGTCTAATGAGGGTGGGCATTTAACAACCAATTCAAATCAGAATAATTATTTATCAAGCAAGTGCTCCGTAAGTGCACCGGTAGATAGGTGGAAGCTAAAGGGTAAATAAAGCTCACCATAGGCTGGTTTGATGGGCAGTGAAAGTTACTATTTTCATAACAGCATAATACAGCAACAATGTTATTATTATTATTATTGGTGGCCTGTGTGTGTGTGTGTATCCAGCAACCCGTACTTCACTGAAGCCTCACCAGCTCTCCTCCGCGACCAACACCACCATTATTCGCTCCTTCTTCGAGAACGTGTCCAGCAAGCCCAAGCACAACTTATCTCTACCTCACCATCATGGGTTCTCTGAGCTAGATGACAGCGGCTTCCAGGTAGGGGGTAAAGCTCGCTGGGGGTGGAGGGAGGAGGCAGATTGATGATGTATAATTATGAGCTTATGACTGTTGAGAGGAAGGAGGGAGAAGTGGTTACATATCGGTGTCTACAGCAGTCGCATCTTACTCTAACTCTAATGTTAATGTTGTGTGTTTGTTTGTAGAGTCCTCAAGCTGGCCTCCTTGCCTAGCTACTCGACTCCTGCAATGAGGAAGACGGCATTATCTATGTACATATGTATGAATGTTCCAAGACACTTCTAAAATTCGCATTTCAAATTTGCCTCTTCACAAAAATGTAATATTTGTGTATATTATTGAAATTATCCAATGTTATTCATTTCATTAAGGACTTAGGGGGGGGTAATAACTTAATTCAGATCAATTAGGGAACATTCAAGAGGAACTGCTAATTATCTTAAAAGCAAATATACATAAAGCAAGCCAACATTACTGTGGGGCAGGGCAGGGCTCCCCCGTACATAACTGTGTGGGGTGTGGCTCCCCCATACATATCTGCAGAGGGGTTTCCCCATACATAACTGTTGGGTGTGGCTCCTCATATCTGCAGAGAGGGGTTCCCCCCATACATAACTGTGGGGTGTGGCTCCCCCATACATATCTGCAGGGAGGGGTTCAGGAGTTTTCACTATATACTGGCAGTTTATATATTTATATATCGCCATAGCACAGATGACTTGTATATACACATTCAAAACTCGACCAACTTTTATTAACGATTGAGAACATGATATAGCTACTTGGATAATGTGAAGCTGTTGTATGTAATATAATTATATACACATGCAAAATTCTGTAAAAAGCCACAGTGCTCGATTGAAGTCTGTGAGCATGTAAGGTTCTCATTAGCTCTCTCAGCAGTAGAGGTACTCTGAACTTCCAAAAGAAGAAGTTGGTATAAATCCATTCCTCTCCTTGACTGCAAGTAATATATATATATATAATTATGTTGACTGCAAGTAATATATATATATAAATATATATAATTACAGTAGGATGTAAGTTATCCGGACTCCAGTTATCCGGAAACTTCACCAGAACAGGTGTACATGTACATACACTGTACCATGTACATACACTGTACATGTACTTTGGTCCCAAGCAACAATCATCACATTAGGGTACTAATCAACACATGATCTGAGATGCAGCTGCTCATTTCTTGCTAGGTAAGCTCACAGTCTGAGGAGACTACTGCTCCCACTGTTTCACATGCACAGGCTTGCCAGGCATGTGAAACTGTCCTGCTGTACCTGGAACAGCAACCTCATGTACCCATGAATGCTACAGTGCTAATTAATGGCCTTTTCATGGAAGCAGTGAAGAAGAGATATGAAACACAAAAACAGACAAAAATCAGTGATTACATGCACTGTAAACATGACTAATGCACATTATACATGTGTACATTCACTCTTTTAACATTATATTTATGTACACATTTGTGTACAACTAGTGACTTCAGTTATCCAGAAATTTCAGTTATCCGGACACCTTCCGGTCCCAACCTGTCCGGATAACTGACATCCTACTGTATGTATGTGTGTATATGTATATACGTACTGGGGAATGTGTAGCATTCCCTATAATTGGTTTGACACGTATTTTGAAATGGCAGACTCAAAAATACACAACACGCACCAAAATATCTCTGAGCATGGTTTAGTATCCTAAGCAGAGGTTTTAGTATCCTGAGAAGTGGTTTTAGTATCCCGAGCATCTTACCTTCATGTGTTCCTAAAATTTGCACATGCATTGATCCCGAGCAGTTGTTTTAGTATCCTGAGCAGTTGTTTTAGTGTCCTGCAGAGATTTTAGTCCTATATATATAGGCAGTGAGTGGTTTTGGGTGATTTTGGCTCCATGGACTCTCCTTCTCTTGGGTAGTCCACAATGATGTACTCAGTGATTTTAATACAGTGGAAAGTGTGGCTCCACCTAGTGAACCTTCTTCAAATGGAAATTGGTAATGATTGTCCCTACCCCACGCACAGCAGTTATACCCCACTCATGGCAGTTATACCCCACACACAGCAGTTATACCCCACTCACAGCAGTTATACCCCACACAGCAGTAATACCCCACACACAGCAGTTATACCCCACTCACAGCAGTTATACCCCACTCATAGCAGTTATACCCCACACATAGCAGTTATACCCCACGCACATCAGTTATACCCCACACACATCAGTTATACCCCACTCACATCAGTGATACCCCACACACAGCAGTTATACCCCACACACAGCAGTTATACCCCACACACAGCAGTTATACCCGACTCACATCAGTTATACCTGCTCACCAGCAGCTATACATTGTCTTCTATATGGGGCAGCTTAGTTACAAACTTTCTTGAAACTTCCACAAGTTCCAGTTGCTAGATAATAACAACCGACTCAGCAATAAAAGTAATCATGTGGACAGCAAAACCAGTAAATGTTGTCATATGATGCCCACCATGAAATTGATTCCTCTGAATCATGGCTGCTTCCAAACGTGATAGAGAGGAGTCGGAGTGTGAAAGCATACTGAACTCTGCCGCAGCAAAAAGTTTTAAAAACTGCTTCCACTTCAGAAGTGAATAGAAGAGAGACCTTTACTCTCCATGAAGCAGGAGAGCAAGTGAGACCTTTACTCTCCATGAAGCAGGAGAGCAAGTGAGACCCTTACTCTCCATGAAGCAGGAGAGCAAGTGAGACCTTTACTCTCCATGAAGCAGGAGAGCAAGTGAGACCTTTACTCTCCATGAAGCAGGAGAGCAAGAGAGACCTTTACTCTCCATGAAGCAGGAGAGCAAGAGTGAGACTCCATGAAGCAGGAGAGCAAGTGAGACCTTTACTCTCCATGAAGCAGGAGGGCAAGTGAGACCTTTACTCTCCATGAAGCGGGAGAGCAAGTGAGACCTTTACTCTCCATGAAGCAGGAGAGCAAGTGAGACCTTTACTCTCCATGAAGCAGGAGAGCAAGTGAGACCTTTACTCTCCATGAAGCAGGAGAGCAAGTGAGACCTTTACTCTCCATGAAGCAGGAGAGCAAGTGAGACCTTTACTCTCCATGAAGCAGGAGAGCAAGTGAGACCTTTACTCTCCATGAAGCAGGAGAGCAAGAGAGACCTTTACTCTCCATGAAGCAGGAGAGCAAGTGAGACCTTTACTCTCCATGAAGCAGGAGAGCAAGTGAGACCTTTACTCTCCATGAAGCAGGAGAGCAAGAGAGACCTTTACTCTCCATGAAGCAGGAGAGCAAGTGAGATCTTTACTCTCCATGAAGCAGGAGAGCAAGAGTGAGACCTTTACTCTCCATGAAGCAGGAGAGCAAGTGAGATCTTTACTCTCCATGAAGCAGGAGAGCAAGTGAGACCTTTACTCTCCATGAAGCAGGAGAGCAAGTGAGACCTTTACTCTCCATGAAGCAGGAGAGCAAGTGAGACCTTTACTCTCCATGAAGCAGGAGAGCAAGAGAGACCTTTACTCTCCATGAAGCAGGAGAGCAAGTGAGACCTTTACTCTCCATGAAGCAGGAGAGCAAGAGTGAGACCTTTACTCTCCATGAAGCAGGAGAGCAAGTGAGACCTTTACTCTCCATGAAGCAGGAGAGCAAGAGTGAGATCTTTACTCTCCATGAAGCAGGAGAGCAAGTGAGACCTTTACTCTCCATGAAGCAGGAGAGCAAGTGAGACCTTTACTCTCCATGAAGCAGGAGAGCAAGAGTGAGACCTTTACTCTCCATGAAGCAAGAGAGCAAGTGAGACCTTTACTCTCCATGAAGCAGGAGAGCAAGTAAGACCTTTACTCTCCATGAAGCAGGAGAGCAAGTGAGACCTTTACTCTCCATGAAGCAGGAGAGCAAGTGAGACCTTTACTCTCCATGAAGCAGGAGAGCAAGTGAGACCTTTACTCTCCATGAAGCAGGAGAGCAAGAGTGAGACCTTTACTCTCCATGAAGCAGGAGAGCAAGTGAGACCTTTACTCTCCATGAAGCAGGAGAGCAAGTGAGACCTTTACTCTCCATGAAGCAGGAGAGCAAGTGAGACCTTTACTCTCCATGAAGCAGGAGAGCAAGTGAGACCTTTACTCTCCATGAAGCAGGAGAGCAAGTGAGATCTTTACTCTCCATGAAGCAGGAGAGCAAGTGAGACCTTTACTCTCCATGAAGCAGGAGAGCAAGTGAGACCTTTACTCTCCATGAAGCAGGAGAGCAAGTGAGACCTTTACTCTCCATGAAGCAGGAGGGCAAGTGAGATCTTTACTCTCCATGAAGCAGGAGAGCAAGTGAGACCTTTACTCTCCATGAAGCAGGAGAGCAAGTGAGACCTTTAAGTAGGAGAGCAAGTGAGACCTTTACTCTCCATGAAGCAGGAGAGCAAGTGAGATCTTTACTCTCCATGAAGCAGGAGAGCAAGTGAGACCTTTACTCTCCATGAAGCAGGAGAGCAAGTGAGACCTTTACTCTCCATGAAGCAGGAGAGCAAGAGTGAGACCTTTACTCTCCATGAAGCAGGAGAGCAAGTGAGATCTTTACTCTCCATGAAGCAGGAGAGCAAGTGAGACCTTTACTCTCCATGAAGCAGGAGAGCAAGAGAGACCTTTACTCTCCATGAAGCAGGAGAGCAAGTGAGACCTTTACTCTCCATGAAGCAGGAGAGCAAGAGTGAGACCTTTACTCTCCATGAAGCAGGAGAGCAAGTGAGACCTTTACTCTCCATGAAGCAGGAGAGCAAGAGTGAGATCTTTACTCTCCATGAAGCAGGAGAGCAAGTGAGACCTTTACTCTCCATGAAGCAGGAGAGCAAGTGAGACCTTTACTCTCCATGAAGCAGGAGAGCAAGAGTGAGACCTTTACTCTCCATGAAGCAAGAGAGCAAGTGAGACCTTTACTCTCCATGAAGCAGGAGAGCAAGTAAGACCTTTACTCTCCATGAAGCAGGAGAGCAAGTGAGACCTTTACTCTCCATGAAGCAGGAGAGCAAGTGAGACCTTTACTCTCCATGAAGCAGGAGAGCAAGTGAGACCTTTACTCTCCATGAAGCAGGAGAGCAAGAGTGAGACCTTTACTCTCCATGAAGCAGGAGAGCAAGTGAGACCTTTACTCTCCATGAAGCAGGAGAGCAAGTGAGACCTTTACTCTCCATGAAGCAGGAGAGCAAGTGAGACCTTTACTCTCCATGAAGCAGGAGAGCAAGTGAGACCTTTACTCTCCATGAAGCAGGAGAGCAAGTGAGATCTTTACTCTCCATGAAGCAGGAGAGCAAGTGAGACCTTTACTCTCCATGAAGCAGGAGAGCAAGTGAGACCTTTACTCTCCATGAAGCAGGAGAGCAAGTGAGACCTTTACTCTCCATGAAGCAGGAGGGCAAGTGAGATCTTTACTCTCCATGAAGCAGGAGAGCAAGTGAGACCTTTACTCTCCATGAAGCAGGAGAGCAAGTGAGACCTTTAAGTAGGAGAGCAAGTGAGACCTTTACTCTCCATGAAGCAGGAGAGCAAGTGAGATCTTTACTCTCCATGAAGCAGGAGAGCAAGTGAGACCTTTACTCTCCATGAAGCAGGAGAGCAAGTGAGACCTTTACTCTCCATGAAGCAGGAGAGCAAGAGTGAGACCTTTACTCTCCATGAAGCAGGAGAGCAAGTGAGACCTTTACTCTCCATGAAGCAGGAGAGCAAGTGAGACCTTTACTCTCCATGAAGCAGGAGAGCAAGTGAGACCTTTACTCTCCATGAAGCAGGAGAGCAAGTGAGACCTTTACTCTCCATGAAGCAGGAGAGCAAGTGAGACCTTTACTCTCCATGAAGCAGGAGAGCAAGTGAGACCTTTACTCTCCATGAAGCAGGAGAGCAAGTGAGACCTTTACTCTCCATGAAGCAGGAGAGCAAGTGAGACCTTTACTCTCCATGAAGCAGGAGAGCAAGTGAGACCTTTACTCTCCATGAAGCAGGAGAGCAAGTGAGACCTTTACTCTCCATGAAGCAGGAGAGCAAGTGAGACCTTTACTCTCCATGAAGCAGGAGAGCAAGTGAGACCTTTACTCTCCATGAAGCAGGAGAGCAAGAGTGAGATCTTTACTCTCCATGAAGCAGGAGAGCAAGTGAGACCTTTACTCTCCATGAAGCAGGAGAGCAAGTGAGACCTTTACTCTCCATGAAGCAGGAGAGCAAGTGAGACCTTTACTCTCCATGAAGCAGGAGAGCAAGAGTGAGACCTTTACTCTCCATGAAGCAGGAGAGCAAGTGAGACCTTTACTCTCCATGAAGCAGGAGAGCAAGTGACACCTTTACTCTCCATGAAGCAGGAGAGCAAGTGAGACCTTTACTCTCCATGAAGCAGGAGAGCAAGTGAGACCTTTACTCTCCATGAAGCAGGAGAGCAAGAGAGACCTTTACTCTCCATGAAGCAGGAGAGCAAGTGAGATCTTTACTCTCCATGAAGCAGGAGAGCAAGAGTGAGACCTTTACTCTCCATGAAGCAGGAGAGCAAGTGAGATCTTTACTCTCCATGAAGCAGGAGAGCAAGTGAGACCTTTACTCTCCATGAAGCAGGAGAGCAAGTGAGACCTTTACTCTCCATGAAGCAGGAGAGCAAGTGAGACCTTTACTCTCCATGAAGCAGGAGAGCAAGTGAGACCTTTACTCTCCATGAAGCAGGAGAGCAAGTGAGACCTTTACTCTCCATGAAGCAGGAGAGCAAGTGAGACCTTCTCCATGAAGCAGGAGAGCAAGTGAGACCTTTACTCTCCATGAAGCAGGAGAGCAAGTGAGACCTTTACTCTCCATGAAGCAGGAGAGCAAGTGAGACCTTTACTCTCCATGAAGCAGGAGAGCAAGTGAGACCTTTACTCTCCATGAAGCAGGAGAGCAAGAGAGACCTTTACTCTCCATGAAGCAGGAGAGCAAGTGAGACCTTTACTCTCCATGAAGCAGGAGAGCAAGTGAGACCTTTACTCTCCATGAAGCAGGAGAGCAAGAGAGACCTTTACTCTCCATGAAGCAGGAGAGCAAGTGAGATCTTTACTCTCCATGAAGCAGGAGAGCAAGAGTGAGACCTTTACTCTCCATGAAGCAGGAGAGCAAGTGAGATCTTTACTCTCCATGAAGCAGGAGAGCAAGTGAGACCTTTACTCTCCATGAAGCAGGAGAGCAAGTGAGACCTTTACTCTCCATGAAGCAGGAGAGCAAGTGAGACCTTTACTCTCCATGAAGCAGGAGAGCAAGTGAGACCTTTACTCTCCATGAAGCAGGAGAGCAAGTGAGACCTTTACTCTCCATGAAGCAGGAGAGCAAGTGAGACCTTTACTCTCCATGAAGCAGGAGAGCAAGTGACACCTTTACTCTCCATGAAGCAGGAGAGCAAGTGAGACCTTTACTCTCCATGAAGCAGGAGAGCAAGTGAGACCTTTACTCTCCATGAAGCAGGAGAGCAAGTGAGACCTTTACTCTCCATGAAGCAGGAGAGCAAGTGAGACCTTTACTCTCCATGAAGCAGGAGAGCAAGTGAGACCTTTACTCTCCATGAAGCAGGAGAGCAAGTGAGACCTTTACTCTCCATGAAGCAGGAGAGCAAGAGTGAGATCTTTACTCTCCATGAAGCAGGAGAGCAAGTGAGACCTTTACTCTCCATGAAGCAGGAGAGCAAGTGAGACCTTTACTCTCCATGAAGCAGGAGAGCAAGTGAGACCTTTACTCTCCATGAAGCAGGAGAGCAAGTGAGACCTTTACTCTCCATGAAGCAGGAGAGCAAGTGAGACCTTTACTCTCCATGAAGCAGGAGAGCAAGTGAGACCTTTACTCTCCATGAAGCAGGAGAGCAAGAGTGAGATCTTTACTCTCCATGAAGCAGGAGAGCAAGTGAGACCTTTACTCTCCATGAAGCAGGAGAGCAAGTGAGACCTTTACTCTCCATGAAGCAGGAGAGCAAGTGAGACCTTTACTCTCCATGAAGCAGGAGAGCAAGTGAGACCTTTACTCTCCATGAAGCAGGAGAGCAAGAGTGAGACCTTTACTCTCCATGAAGCAGGAGAGCAAGAGTGAGATCTTTACTCTCCATGAAGCAGGAGAGCAAGAGGGAGACCTTTACTCTCCATGAAGCAGGAGGGCAAGTGAGACCTTTACTCTCCATGAAGCAGGAGAGCAAGTGAGACCTTTACTCTCCATGAAGCAGGAGAGCAAGTGAGACCTTTACTCTCCATGAAGCAGGAGAGCAAGTGAGACCTTTACTCTCCATGAAGCAGGAGAGCAAGACAGCAGTTCTCTGGAGACTTCCTTTTAGGTAAAGAAGGTGGGAATAGTATTGTTCGGTCTGTAATAGCAATTTTTTGGTGAAATAAGAGGTAGAAATGATGTACTAAAGCAGAGATTCTCAACCAGGGGTAAATTTACCCCCTGGGGGTAAAAAATGACATGGCATGGGGTTAATTGCGTACCTGATAATTGAATAAGAATATAAGGCTTATAGACCTCTAAGCAGGTTGGTATATATAACTTACTGAGGTTACTATTCTGTACACTATTGCCTTTGGTCTGTGATTGTGTGATTGTTTTCATTGTTTTACTAGATACTATGCCTGGGAAAGTTTTCATTGATTCAGCATAATGTCCCTTCCACTGGCATATCCCTTCATGAAAAACTCAATTACAAATTAAAATTTCTATTGGCTATAGCTAGTTAGCTCATTATACATGTAGCTCAGAGAAAATAGCTAGTTTAAGCTAGCTCACAATAGCTCAATAGTTCAGCTGCTGGAGATCAGAGAACAACCAAGGTATATATGTAACATATGAACTATGGCTACTAGGTCTATTCAACTAATATACTACCTTTGTTGGTATTAGTTGAATAGACCTAGTAGCCATAGTTTATATATTACATAATTATTTCTTTTCATATTTTGCCATGTCCAAGAAACGTACATACCTGGATTCTTATGTACAATATGGCTTTGACTTCGTTGTTGTGGATGGTGTGGAGAAGCCTCAGTGTCTGCTGTGCTCAAAACTTCTTGGAAATGGGTCAGCATCTGGAAGCTACACATCCTGTCCATGCATCTAATGACCGTGCTAAATTTGAGGTAAAGAGAGCTAGGTTTAGGGCTTGCAGGAACACTGCCTACACTTGGCTTCGTATCTAAGAAGAAACCAATGCTTGCAGCTTCCTATCATGTAGCGCAGCAAATAGCAACGGCAATGAAACCTCATGACATTGCCGAGAAGCTGATTAAACCTTGTCCTTAGACATGGTTGAACATGTATGTGGGAAAGAAGCAAAACAGAAGATTCAAGACATTCCCCTTTCTAATGACACAAATTCATCGACGTATTATTTAAATATCTCAAGATATTTGTCAACAAGTTATTGAACAGATCAAATCTAGCCCAGCAAAAATTTCTTTGCAACTTGATGAATCCTGTGACGTTGCAAATGTGTCACAACTTCTTGTTTTTGGTTACATATGTGGAAAAGAACTGAAGAATGAATTTCTCTTCTGTGAACATCTCCAACAAACCACAAAGGCTTCTGATATAATGCAGAAAACACAAGACTTCTTTGAAAGGAACAATCTCACATGAGACATTGTTGGTTGAATATGTACTGATGGAGCCCCAGCCATGATGGGAGTGAGATCAGGCTTCACTACACTTGTGAAGCAAAAGGCACCCAATGTAATAATAACACAGTGTTCTTCACAGGCATGCATTGGCTGCAAAAACACTTCCTGAAAATCTGAAAATGGTTTTGCAGAAAGTTGTCGAGGCTGTTAATTTCAAACGTGCCTGAGCACTGAATCACCGTTTGTTCAAAGCTTTTTGTGATGAGATGGGTTCTAAGCATTCAACTCTTTTGCTTCACACTGAGGTGAGGTGGCTTTCACGTGGACTTATACTTAATCGTGTGTTTGAGCTCTGTACTGAGGTAGAGATTTTTCTTCGTGACCGGGATTCAAAGCTGTGTGAAAACTTTGCTGATCTCAAGTTCATCGCCTGTTTAGGGTGTACCTCTCAGATATATTTACCCATCTTAACCAAGTCAACAAACAACTCCAGGGAACATTGTTGAAGCCAGTGAAAAGATGACAGCATTGCAGACAAAGCTGGACTTATGGGCACGAAGAGTTCATCAAAGTAACTTGGCAAATTTTCCAAACTTGGATGAGGTCATTAGTGAAAGACCTAGTGTGTTACCAGAGATAAATGAAGACATCACAGATCATTTGAAAATCTTGAAGGAAAACTTCATTGGCTACGTTTCAAAAGACATGATTCCTACAGAGAGATGGACAATAAGACCTTTTACCACTGAACTGTCAGATGACGACACAGCAAAAGATGAGCTGATTGATCTTCAATCCTCTGCTAATCTTAGAGAAGAATTTGAAAAGGTTGGTGTTGATTTTTGGATAAAACTCACAGATTCATTCCCACTTCTTACTCAGCATGCCTTACAAGTGCTTCTTCCTTTTGTCACTACATACTTATGTGAATCAGGGTTCTCAACTTAAATGAAGACAAAGGCCAGGAATCGTGTGAAAATCGATGACGATATGAGAGTAGCATTGTCATCAACAGATCCTCGAATAAATAAACTGGTTGACTCAATGGATCAGCAGTGTTCCCAATGATAATGCTTCTGGTGTTTCTGTTTGATTTTTTTTGGTGATACGAATGGAGTATATAATTTGTTTATTTATCAAAGTATATATATTACTATATTTTATGTGTTTTCTTATCTTCTTACTTTTCTGTGCCTTTATGATGGCTATGCATTTTTGTATGGGAGGAGTAAGGGGGTAAATGTCGAAATACATCAGGCTGAGGGGGTAAATGATGGAGGAACGGTTGAGAATCCCTGTACTAAAGCATCTCAAGTGATAGTCATCAGAAAGCTCTGATGCCTAGTCCAGTGCCTTTCCTTAGCTAAATTTTGGTTTGGGACACAGTGAAGCAGCCAAAGAAGCTAGAGAGAAACAAGATACCTTGGGACACAGTGAAGTAGCCAAAGAAGCTAGAGAGAAGCAAGATACCTTGGGACACAGTGAAGCAGTCAAAGAAGCTAGAGAGAAGCAAGATACCTTGGGGACACAGTGAAGCAGCCAAAGAGGCTAGAGAGAAGCAAGATACCTTGGGACACAGTGAAGCAGCCAAAGAAGCTAGAGAGAAGCAAGATACCTTGGGACACAGTGAAGCAGCCAAACAAGCTAGAGAGAAGCAAGATACCTTGGGACACAGTGAAGCAGCCAAAGAAGCTAGAGAGAAGCAAGATACCTTGGGACACAGTGAAGCAGCCAAAGAAGCTAGAGAGAAGCAAGATACCTTGGGACACAGTGAAGCAGCCAAACAAGCTAGAGAGAAGCAAGATACCTTGGGACACAGTGAAGCAGCCAAAGAAGCTAGAGAGAAGCAAGATACCTTGGGACACAGTGAAGTAGCCAAAGAAGCTAGAGAGAAGCAAGATACCTTGGGACACAGTGAAGTAGCCAAAGAAGCTAGAGAGAAGCAAGATACCTTGGGACACAGTGAAGCAGTCAAAGAAGCTAGAGAGAAGCAAGATACCTTGGGGACACAGTGAAGCAGCCAAAGAGGCTAGAGAGAAGCAAGATACCTTGGGACACAGTGAAGCAGCCAAAGAAGCTAGAGAGAAGCAAGATACCTTGGGACACAGTGAAGCAGCCAAAGAAGCTAGAGAGAAGCAAGATACCTTGGGACACAGTGAAGCAGCCAAACAAGCTAGAGAGAAGCAAGATACCTTGGGACACAGTGAAGCAGCCAAAGAAGCTAGAGAGAAGCAAGATACCTTGGGACACAGTGAAGCAGCCAAAGAAGCTAGAGAGAAGCAAGATACCTTGGGACACAGTGAAGCAGCCAAACAAGCTAGAGAGAAGCAAGATACCTTGGGACACAGTGAAGCAGCCAAAGAAGCTAGAGAGAAGCAAGATACCTTGGGACACAGTGAAGCAGCCAAAGAAGCTAGAGAGAAGTAAGATACCTTGGGACACAGTGAAGCAGTCAAAGAAGCTAGAGAGAAGCAAGATACCTTGGGACACAGTGAAGCAGCCAAAGAAGCTAGAGAGAAGCAAGATACCTTGGGACACAGTGAAGCAGCCAAAGAAGCTAGAGAGAAGCAAGATACCTTGGGACACAGTGAAGCAGTCAAAGAAGCTAGAGAGAAGCAAGATACCTTGGGATACAGTGAAGCAGTCAAAGAAACTAGAGAGAAGCAAGATACCTTGGGACACAGTGAAGCAGTCAAAGAAGCTAGAGAGAAGCAAGATACCTTGGGATACAGTGAAGCAGCCAAAGAGGCTAGAGAGAAGCAAGATACCTTGGGACACAGTGAAGCAGTCAAAGAAGCTAGAGAGAAGCAAGATACCTTGGGACACAGTGAAGCAGCCAAAGAAGCTAGAGAGAAGCAAGATACTTTGGGACACAGTGAAGCAGCCAAAGAGGCTAGAGAGAAGCAAGATACCTTGGGACACAGTGAAGCAGCCAAAGAAGCTAGAGAGAAGCAAGATACCTTGGGACACAGTGAAGCAGCCAAAGAGGCTGGAGAGAAGCAAGATACTTTGGGACACAGTGAAGCAGTCAAAGAAGCTAGAGAGAAGCAAGATACCTTGGGACACAGTGAAGCAGCCAAAGAAGCTAGAGAGAAGCAAGATACCTTGGGACACAGTGAAGCAGCCAAAGAGACTAGAGAGAAGTAAGATACCTTGGGATACAGTGAAGCAGTCAAAGAGGTGGGACACAGTGAAGCAGCCAAAGCTAGAGAGAAGCAAGATACCTACACCAACAGCAAGTTCAGAAAGCTGACACTGTCTTTACACAGTCTGTAGCAGAATATAATCTTGACTTTAGGACTGGGACCATTTCACTAAAGTAGTCGATGGTTATGTTCAAGGCTCGGATATTGCAAAGCGGTTCCACTGCTCAAGGACTAAGATATCAGTTCTCATGGAAACGGAGAATTCTGCCAAGATCAACTTGCAATGAAGTTAAACATACTGAAGAGTGTGTACAGCAACATGAACTTCCCGAGCTCAACAAGTAATGTACATGGTAGTTATAGCAACAAAACAACTGATGTGTTTTTAAATGAAAATGAAAAGAAACCAGTTTGCTAGCATAACCCTGGGCACAGATTGGCTAAGTGGGAGTGTAACACTGGTAGCTGAATGTTTGTCCTGTGCTTTCCTTGCTTGGACAGTCACTGACGTGGTCCACTCCTCTGTAAGGAGATATACAAATAATATATAACTAGCGTAAGTTGCCAATCACCGGCATGGCTCAATTATCACACCAATTATCGGCAAACTTACGTCACTCATGATATCGAAGTTTCCGGAAGTTTCCGGAACATTTCCCAACATTGAGCAGTACTTGTTCGTCCAACAAGGCTGCTCATTTCTTTGGTTCTCCGAGGTTATTGCACTTGCTAGATAAGTTTGTCTTAGCATTTCGTTTCTGGTTAGATGCTGTCGTAGTTGTGCTGACTAGAAGCATAATGATGCACGACTACTCGTCTTCATGGAACTGGCTGATTGCTAAATAGCTACTTTATCCAGCTAGTGACATATCTTCCATTAGGATGCCACTGGGTAGGAAGAAGGTCAGAAGATCCCTCAGGTTTTGTTGAACACACCCAGGAGCAAGGAAAGAAGGCAATGGCCAGATGAGTCATGCAAACTGCTCTTGCAGCAGGTAAGGATGGCGGACCTGTCCAGCATGCAGCCATTGAGCGTGACAATACAGAGATCTTGGCGAGGATCAACTTCCTGGACTGCACCTGCAGTGAGTTCCATTCGCAGAACTGTTTGTGTGCCGATAATTGGCAGCTTCCACTACAAATTATAAATGCATTAATTTTGTACAGGGGATAATGATCAAATCCCTATTGGGTGTTTAGAAAGTTGGGCAGGCTGCCATAGATTGGACATAGAGCTAGCTGCAGTCAGTTACAGAGTTCCTGGTCGCTATTATTGTCAACGAGGAGTTTGTTCATTTCAATCTCTTCTTCTTCCTCTTCCTCCAGGAGGGAGGATGGATACTCTCCATCACTATCAATCTTCTCAACAGCTGGCAAGTAGCTTCAGCAATGGCTGCAACAGCTACAGCTGCTACTCTACCATCCTCGAAGCAGTGAATCTCTCTGCCTTCAGACACTTCCACCTTCACAGACTCTCTGCAGCACAGAAGAGTTTTTTTATCAACCTGGCAGCTTTTATAGAGTAGTACAAGAAGATTCTCTGACTATGCTGGAGGCAGACATCAGTAATCAACTAGGCGTGTACGATTGGAAAACTAATTTTTCGAGTGTGACTTTTATTCAGGCTGTGACTTCTATTCGCATCAATACAGTATATAGCTATGGTTCAGCAGATTTGATGTCCTTTACCACATTCAATATTCCTCGTACTACGCTTCGGCCGTTTTGCTGGAGACTCAAGTGTTATCACTTCATTGGACTTCACCAAGCTTATGAGCTTTCCATATTCTGTAGCTCATGTTTGGAACCACTTACGTTTCATATCTCATTCCCATGCACCAGCCCCTCTGGCCCTTAATAATTCCTTTACCCCTTTACCATTGGTTGCTGACGACGATTGCTCGTGACCTTTGCACTTTACATGTCCTGTTGTTTCGCATTCAAGGCGTGGCAATTCAGAATAGCATTAGAGCCTCACTGAAAGAGAACCTTAATTAAAAGTATTGCATGTCAGCTGGGGAAAAATCGCACAAATTTGAGTATTAGTATTATATACATGTATAAGAAAAGCTAGTTGTTAAAGCAGGTATTTGTAGTCTCCACCTACACTTTGTTAAGCACCTATTTCACTGTTGGTTCTAGCCTCTTTTTGTTACCCGACTGACTGCCAACTTTATTTGTGTTTAAAATATATATATATATATATATTTATATACTCTCAATGAACTCTTTGTTGACATAATAACATTACAATAACCTTCTCAATAATCAACTTGAAATTGTATTCTCTCGACGTTTCGACTAGATGCTCTAGCCTTCACCAGGAATAATGACTAGATGCTCTAGCCTTCATCAGGAATAATGACTAGATGCTCTAGCCTTCATCATCGGCTAGAGCATCTAGATAGGGAAAGAGGGTAGCCACTGTTTAGGGAGAGAGGTTCCTTTCCAGCGAGCCAGAGGTTGACTGTGTGAAAGAGAACTCCCTCAAACTCTCCAAGACTCTAAGGTGATGTACATACTGCTAGGATATGAAACTGGCGCTAGATATGAAACTGGCGCTAGATATACTACTGGAGCTCGTCAACTTCTTTTGCAAGACATGTTTGAACAGGCCTCTCTCTACTGCCACCGAGTGGTGAATGAGATGACTGGTGTTGTTGCACGAAATTCTGTCCCACCAAACAACATGTGTTAGCACTACAGGATTCCATTAGCAACAAGCAACAATAACAAAACATGGGAGGAGCGTGCCAAGACGGTGGGCTCGATGTCATCAGCTTGTCGTGGCAACAGGTTGCCGCACAGAAAGTTACCACTCCAGACAATCACTGAAGGAGCTCCACTCCTTTCATGGTGCAAGAGGGACCGATGTCAGCCAATGACAGTGCATCACACATGGGGAACGCTTAGCCGGATATTTTAAGTCCAACAAATTGGACATGGCCTGACATGTGACGGTGTTACAACTCGGCAGCCCTTGATGAATGTCCTCCATATATGGTAATGCGTGTATATTTAGCATTTCATCTTGCAGTTGTAGTCTTTGACTGGCAATTAATTCTTCAGCAACATTTCCGGCTGTACAGTATGCAGCAAGAGCGTTGTGCACCCAACACCACTTCCTGCCAGAGGAAAGAGCACTCGAAATAGCACCTAGCGACACTGATGTCTGGCTGAACCTGCCAGAAGACATGCCCCTAGTAACATACGATACACCCCTTGTAATGTACAATACACCCTAGTGATATAAATACACCCTTGTGATGGCAATAAGAAACATAGAGGAGACGTCGTATTGCCTGTACCAGAAATGTTGACAGATAAACTCCACGTCTTAGTTGTCAAATAACATACACCCATATAAGATTACCACCAATTAAAGCACGCCCAATCTACGCATGATGATCATTGCTGATCAAAAGTGGCGCATGCACAGAGATTTTCTCTGACGCCTCTGTTAAATAATAATAACAACAACAACAACAACAACAACAACAACAATAATAATAATAATAATAATAATAATAATAATAATAATAATAATAATAATAATAATAATAATAATAATATACGATGGTATACATGTGGCCTAACTGTCACCAAGCTCTGCTCGATCTGGCCATACCTACTGGACCCATCGTCATGTCCATTAATAACTGAATCATCAAAATATTTTGACTGTGCATATTTCCGGCTATTTGCTATTACATGTAGCATCAAGCAGCCTCTTTAACGTAAGTACAGATCACACTGGGTAAAGTAGGTTGACAATAGCTCTATGGGGACACACACTGGACCAACACCACACTGGGTTGAAGCAGGTTGAAGTAGGTTAACAACAGCTCTATGGGGACACGCACTGGACCAACACCACACTGGGTTGAGGCAGGTTGAAGTAGGTTGACAATAGCTCTATGGGGACACACACTGGACCAACACCACACTGGGTTGAAGCAGGTTGAAGTAGGTTGACAATAGCTCTATGGGGACACACACTGGACCAACACCACACAAGTTGAAGTAGGGCTCTATGGGGACACACACTGGACCAACACCACACTGGGTTGAAGCAGGTTGAAGTAGGTTAACAACAGCTCTATGGGGACACGCACTGGACCAACACCACACTGGGTTGAGGCAAGTTGAAGTAGGTTGACAATAGCTCTATGGGGACACACACTGGACCAACACCACACAAGTTGAAGTAGGTTGACAATAGCTCTATGGGGCACACACTGGACCAACACCACACTGGGTTGAAGCAGGTTGAAGTAGGTTAACAACAGCTCTATGGGGACACGCACTGGACCAACACCACACTGGGTTGAGGCAAGTTGAAGTAGGTTGACAATAGCTCTATGGGGACACACACTGGACCATCACCACACTGGGTTGAGGCAGGTTAAAGTAGGTTGGCAACAGCACGTCTGCATAAGAATGTGTCACTCACTTTTGGCAATGCACTGATTGACGGCATATTTGGGCCCGTAGACGCCCAGTACCACACTACTGATGACAATGGCCAGGACAAGACCAAGCACCACTGCAACAAAGATTAGGTATGCTGCAGTCATGCCTTGACTTCGAGCCACTGTGATGTTCCCAATCTTTGAGGCGGATTCGCTCTGAAAGTAAAAGTCAGTCAGGATACTAACACTTGCACACATGCCCAGTGTAATACTAGTCAGGATACTAACACTTGCACACATGCCCAGTGTAATACTGTTACAATTAGACTTAGCAGCTCACCAGCCCACAGAAACAATCTCACTATTAGAAACACAATGTTTCCATCCTCACCCAGGCTTAACTAATGTTGCCATGGTAACCCAGAGCAACTGTCACGACAGAATACCTCTTATACAAAAACAAAACTTAATATTATAATCTATATCATGTAGAGCATCACTTAATGACCCTTTACCATTCCTTTACCATTTAACGGTCATCTAACTGGGTGTGGTCTACATGGGTACCATAGACCCCTGACCTTCAAAACGGGATTAGAAACTCATCCACCCTTTCATGTTATACAGTACTACGTCAGCAAAACTGCTAACAAAACCTCTCTAAGTGCGCGTGCTAGTAGAGGTTTCACAGTTGTTTAAAAGAGCCACCAAGCTGTAGATGCAGAAGGAACTCTGACCTTTTGGAATGAACTCTGACCTGTTGGAAGGAACTCTGGCATGTTGGAAGGAACTCAAACCTGTTGGAAGGAACTCTGACCTGTTAACATAAAGTCACACTCAGACCACACCCACTTCCTGGCCTGACCACTTTCAAATTGCCCAAGCTAACTCTGTTGAGTGCCTCAATTGTTTTTTTTTATGCAGAGAGAGGAACGAGCCACATTCTTGTGCTGCTCACTAGCTCTAGATAGCAAACCCTCGCTCGGCCCAACAGACACTTCTCATCCACTTCCTTCTGTTCCCGATGAACATGTTCATTCAACAGGCCCAACAAGTCGTGCGGTTTACATCTACCGACCAAGTTGACTTCCCTGGAACTGCCCACTGGCTGCAATTCATAGCAAGTGCTGCCTCCATTTAAATTTAAAAGGTTACACCTTAGAAACTCTGGACTCTTCCAAGAGCTCATCTAGCCTCTGAAGCACTCGCCACTTGACCAGCAAAGAAGGCCTGACCTTATATGTCGCCTCCTGGAATCTGTTTGGGTACTATCATGAAGCACAAGGCACACAGTCCTGTGGTAGTCGACGACGATGTCACACTCGGTACATGCTCGTTGCCTCTCCTGTCAACCCAATATGGTCGGGTTGTTTTGCTGTTGTTGTTGACACTTTATTTGTTGCTGTTGTTGTTTACACTTTATTTGTTGTTGTTTGTTGTTGTTGTTGTTTACACTTATTTGTTTTATTTTTCCTGTTGAGGGTCATCGTAGGCATTGTGGCAGGGGAGAACTCCACAAGCAAACTACTTTATCAACTCTTTCTCACTGTTGTATACTGCACCCGTCAGCACATACTACACCTTGTAGTTGTTTTGTTATTAGAGTCAGCCAGGGATCAGCTAGTCTCCTTCAAGGACCTGCTGTAAGTGCACAGGAGAACAACATAACTCTCAACAAACTCTCAATTGATATAACGAAATTACAACGACCTTCTCAATAATAATCAATAATAATCATGAAATTTCCTCTATCTCAGAGAGTAAATTTTAAGTTGATTATGAGATCATTGTAACAACAGAACTGAGTCGTGGATTTGAGAATGACCATCCTTACCCATCTCTGGGTCAGCTTGCTCGATAGCATCATCGATGACCACATATACCACACTACTTTTCAGTTAGTCGAGGGTGTGTTTTGGAGTTTTCTGGTACTAAAGTTTTTATGAATGGACCTTGTAACATAGAAACATAGAAACAGAAACATAGGAACATAGGAACATAGGAACATAGAAACATAGGAAAATAGAAACATAGAAACATAGATCCTTGAAGATGAATTTTTCAAAAGTTTTAGGTCTGCTGGTTGACTGCTGAGTCTTTAGTTAGCCAAGGATTCAAGGCACGCTGGGAGTCTTTAGTTAGCCAAGGATTCAAGGCACGCTGGGAGTCTTTAGTTAGCCAAGGATTCAAGGCAGGCTCGGAGTCTTTAGTTAGCCAAGGATTCAAGGCACGCTGGGAGTCTTTAGTTAGCCAAGGACTCAAGGCACGCTGGGAGTCTTTAGTTAGCCAAGGATTCAAGGCACGCTGGGAGTCTTTAGTTAGCCAAGGATTCAAGGCATGCTGGGAGTCTTTAGTTAGCCAAGGACTCAAGGCACGCTGGGAGTCTTTAGTTAGCCAAGGATTCAAGGCACGCTGGGAGTCTTTAGTTAGCCAAGGATTCAAGGCATGCTCGGAGTCTTTAGTTAGCCAAGGATTCAAGGCACGCTGGGAGTCTTTAGTTAGCCAAGGATTCAAGGCATGCTGGGAGTCTTTAGTTAGCCAAGGACTCAAGGCACGCTGGGAGTCTTTAGTTAGCCAAGGATTCAAGGCACGCTGGGAGTCTTTAGTTAGCCAAGGACTCAAGGCACGCTGGGAGTCTTTAGTTAGCCAAGGATTCAAGGCACGCTGGGAGTCTTTAGTTAGCCAAGGATTCAAGGCACGCTGGGAGTCTTTAGTTAGCCAAGGATTCAAGGCGCACGCTGGGAGTCTTTAGTTAGCCAAGGATTCAAGGCACGCTGGGAGTCTTTAGTTAGCCAAGGACTCAAGGCATGCTGGGAGTCTTTAGTTAGCCAAGGATTCAAGGCATGCTGGGAGTCTTTAGTTAGCCAAGGATTCAAGGCATGCTGGGAGTCTTTAGTTAGCCAAGGATTCAAGGCACTCTGGGAGTCTTTAGTTAGCCAAGGATTCAAGGCATGCTGGGAGTCTTTAGTTAGCCAAGGATTCAAGGCATGCTGGGAGTCTTTAGTTAGCCAAGGATTCAAGGCATGCTGGGAGTCTTTAGTTAGCCAAGGACTCAAGGCACGCTGGGAGTCTTTAGTTAGCCAAGGATTCAAGGCATGCTGGGAGTCTTTAGTTAGCCAAGGATTCAAGGCATGCTGGGAGTCTTTAGTTAGCCAAGGATTCAAGGCATGCTGGGAGTCTTTAGTTAGCCAAGGATTCAAGGCATGCTGGGAGTCTTTAGTTAGCCAAGGATTCAAGGCATGCTGGGAGTCTTTAGTTAGCCAAGGACTCAAGGCACGCTGGGAGTCTTTAGTTAGCCAAGGATTCAAGGCATGCTGGGAGTCTTTAGTTAGCCAAGGACTCAAGGCACGCTGGGAGTCTTTAGTTAGCCAAGGATTCAAAGCACGCTGGGAGTCTTTAGTTAGCCAAGGATTCAAGGCATGCTCGGAGTCCAAGGATTCAAGGCACGCTGGGAGTCTTTAGTTGGCCAAGAATTCAAGGCATGCTCGGAGTCTTTAGTTAGCCAAGGATTCAAGGCACACTGGGAGTCTTTAGTTAGCCAAGGATTCAAGGCATGCTGGGAGTCTTTAGTTAGCCAAAGATTCAAGGCACGCTGGGAGTCTTTAGTTAGCCAAGGACTCAAGGCACGCTGGGAGTCTTTAGTTAGCCAAGGATTCAAGGCATGCTGGGAGTCTTTAGTTAGCCAAGGATTCAAGGCAAGCTGGGAGTCTTTAGTTAGCCAAGGACTCAAGGCATGCTGGTAGTCTTTAGTTAGCCAAGGAAGGCACGCTGGGAGTCTTTAGTTAGCCAAGGATTCAAGGCACGCTTGGAGTCTTTAGTTAGCCAAGGATTCAAGGCACGCTGGTAGTCTTTAGTTAGCCAAGGATTCAAGGCACGCTGGGAGTCTTTAGTTAGCCAAGGATTCAAGGCACGCTGGGAGTCTTTAGTTAGCCACGGACTCAAGGCACGCTGGGAGTCTTTAGTTAGCCAAGGATTCAAGGCACGCTAGGAGTCTTTAGTTAGCCAAGGACTCAAGGCACGCTGGGAGTCTTTAGTTAGCCAAGGATTCAAGGCACGCTGGGAGTCTATAGTTAGCCAAGGATTCAAGGCACGCTGGGAGTCTTTAGTTAGCCAAGGATTCAAGGCACGCTGGGAGTCTTTAGTTAGCCAAGGATTCAAGGCATGCTGGGAGTCTTTAGTTAGCCAAGGATTCAAGGCATGCTGGCTTTAGTTAGCCAAGGATTCCAGGCATGCTGGGAGTCTTTAGTTAGCCAAGGACTCAAGGCACGCTGGGAGTCTTTAGTTAGCCAAGGATTCAAGGCACGCTGGGAGTCTTTAGTTAGCCAAGGATTCAAGGCACGCTGGGAGTCTTTAGTTAGCCAAGGACTCAAGGCATGCTGGGAGTCTTTAGTTAGCCAAGGATTCAAGGCACGCTGGGAGTCTTTAGTTAGCCAAGGACTCAAGGCGCTGGGAGGCTTCCAGGAGCTACAGCTGGAAACACTCAGGCAGCCAAGAAGCTGTCAATGTGAGCTTTAGCTGAGATATGAGACTCGTGTTGCGTGGGATTTTTCTGCCAACCATTAAAAAAAAAAGTGGGTCAGACCAATAGAGATTACTAGAGTACGTCCAATTATATCATCTTTACTTGCAACTCTCTCCACACACCTCCTTTCCTCACTCCTCAAACTCCTTCCCTCACTCCTCACTCCACACACCAACCCCACTCCTCATCCCACTTCCCCATTCCAACCTCCCCTCACCTAACCTTACCCACTCCTCCCTTCCCCCAACCCACTCTCTCAACTCCCTCTCTGCACCTCACTCTCCTGACCTCCCCCCCCCCCCCCCCCCCCCCCCCACTTCCCTCTACCGCCTCTACCCTCTTCACATCCCTACGCCCACATCCTTTCTCCCCTCAGACCTCTCCTCCACCAACCCCTCGTTCTTCTCTTCTACTAAATTCCCTCCCCACTAACTTTACCTTGTTGGCGAAGAACACAGCAGGGATCGTAAAAGCAAGGGTGAGGGGGGAAAACAAGCCCAAGAGGACGAGGACCACCACCGACAGCGTCTTGAAGCTGCTGGGAGTATAGTCGTACACAGGCACACTTTGCTGAACTCCACCCTGGGAATAACATGTCAACATAGCAACCAGGAATGGTATCAGTGTACGGTACCAGAAATACATAAGGGAAGTGGGTGGAGGGGGAGTGGGGGTGCGGGGTTGAACCTTTCCCTTAAAGCGGCAGGCCTTCCCCCCCCCCCCCCCTTTCCTATACACCTACCACACATCCTCGTAAAGAAACATTTGTGAGCATGCTCTATTGTCTTATACAGCACACCGACAATAGCTGCAGTTGTGCGACTATTGATCACCTTTCCTCTTCTTTCTTGCCAGCTTTGTCCCCTGCAAAAAATGATCATCGACCTCCTCTACAGACTTGCATGCTGGCAATCTCAGCAGCGAGAAGTGCTTCTGCAGGACTGGAGAGGCAGGTTGATGATCAGATGCAGATTGGAGGGAGGTGGTTATTTTATGGGCCACCTGCCTGTACAGACAAGCCAATTATTAGAGAAACTCACGCTACGTCTCTGGCTGTTCCTCACGTGTGCTCACAGATCCCCCCACCCCCCTCACCCCCGGTAACTTCATTTATTATATATTGTATGAGTTTCGTACTACTGGGATGGATTCAGATTCAGTTAGTGTGCACACTGCCATGTTATAGGTGGGCAAGTGCCCGGTCTTCCGAGGGTACTTCACTTGAGATAGCAAACCATATGGGTTTGAGGGTGTGGTCTATTCAAGTGCACACAATATTTATTGTGGGTGATCACTGATCACAGATCGCACCTCACTGTGAACCATGCCCCCTCCCCCTTCTTAGAGAGGTGTAAGGCGAGATGGGGCTTCAAGCAATAAGTACACATATTTGTGGGGGTGGGGAGCTGGCAACTAATGCGCCACTTCCTGTCACAAGGTCATGAAAGCTGAGATTGCATTACTCTGCCCTAGCCCTTGCCCTAGCCAATGCCCTAGCTCTAACCCTAGTCACACTGCCACAGCCCTAACCCTGTCCTTTAACCCTGCCACTGCCCTGGCCTTAACCCTATAGCCACTGCCTTGGCCCTAACCCTATAGCCACTGCCCTGACCCTAACCCTAGTCACCGGCCTGGCCATAACCCTGTAGCCACTGCCCTGGCCCTATCCCCATAGCCACTAACCCTAGTTACTGCCCTAACCCTGTAGCCACTGCCCTGGCCCTAACTCTACAGCCACTCTGCCTTAGCCAATGCCTAACTCTAACCCTTGCCATGGCTTTAACTTTATAGCCACTGCATTGAACACTGCCGTGGGCTTACCTGCAGCGACTTCCCTGGCCCTCAACCTATCTACTGCCATAGCACTGCTCCTAACCTTAGCTACCATAGCCCTAACCCTAGCAACTGCCCTGGCTCTAAAATAGCCACTGTCTTAGCCACTGCCATGGTACTAACCATAGCCACTCTCCTGGCCACTTCCCTGCTCTAAACATAGCCATTGTCTAGCCACTGCCATGGTACTAACCATAGCCACTCTCCTGGCCACTTCCCTGCTCTAAACATAGCCATTGTCTAGCCACTGCCATGGTACTAACCATAGCCACTCTCCTGGTCAGTTCCCTGCTCTAAACATAGCCATTGTCTAGCCACTGCCATGGTACTAACCATAGCCACTCTCATGGTCACTTCCCTGCTCTAAACATAGCCATTGTCTAGCCACTGCCATGGTACTAACCATAGCCACTCTCCTAGCTACTTCCCTGCTCTAAACATAGCCATTGTCTAGCCACTGCCATGGTACTAACCATAGCCACTCTCCTGGTCACTTCCCTGCTCTAAACATAGCCATTGTCTAGCCACTGCCATGGTACTCAGAGCTAGAAATAAGGTTTAATGTTGGTAGGACATGATGTCCTAGCATAATAAGATTTGCTAGGTCATTTTCTAATATTGGTCAGTCATTATACTTCTACTAAATGTTGGTATACTTGCAATAATAATAGTATTATTCATAAAAACAAAAACAAATGACAATACAGCATGAAAAGTTAAGTAGGACAAAAATGTCACTGCATGTTCTCCATCCAGTTATCCCAGTCTTCTAAAGGAAGATTGTCACCAGACTCACTACTTCTGTCTGACTCATTCTCTTCATCTTCATTCACTACCAATGCTGAGGTGCTTGGTATAGCAGTAGCAGGTCCTGTACTTCCTCCTGGCCACTGGTTTGGAGTCTATTTGTACTTTCCCACCATAACTCAATGCTACTATCAGCATTGAAATCATTTGTACCTAGCTCAGCTGTTTCCTACAATCACCAGACCTCAGCCTGTACATTGCAATTAGCCTAGGGTTACAATTAGCCAAGGGCACCAATTAGCCAAGGGCACGCACTGCATGCTATTAGCTAATCACACTACATGTATGTTTTTCCCCCCTCCTTTTTCTTTTTCACAACTAAGTGAATTTTACTTCTTGATAACCACTGCAGCTGCAACACTAAGCAGCTGACTAGTAGTAGCCACTTAGCTTGTTATTTGCTGTTAGGACAATCTGGCCGAGGACAAATTGGTGAAATGCTCAGAAAATGACCAATGACCGCCTGTTATTTCTAGCTCTGGGTACTAACCATAGCCACTCTCCTAGCTACTTCCCTGCTCTAAAGATAGCCACTGTCTAGCCACTGCCATGGTACTAACCATAGCCATTCTCCTAGCCACTTCCCTGCTCTAAACATAGCCACTGTCTAGCCACTGCCATGGTACTAACCATAGCCACTCTCCTGGCCACTTCCCTGCTCTAAACATAGCCATTGTCTAGCCACTGCCATGGTACTAACCATAGCCACTCTCCTGGTCACTTCCCTGCTCTAAACATAGCCATTGTCTAGCCACTGCCATGGTACTAACCATAGCCACTCTCCTGGTCACTTCCCTGCTCTAAACATAGCCATTGTCTAGCCACTGCCATGGTACTAACCATAGCCACTCTCCTAGCTACTTCCCTGCTCTAAACATAGCCATTGTCTAGCCACTGCCATGGTACTAACCATAGCCACTCTCATGGTCACTTCCCTGCTCTAAACATAGCCATTGTCTAGCCACTGCCATGGTACTAACCATAGCCACTCTCCTGGTCACTTCCCTGCTCTAAACATAGCCATTGTCTAGCCACTGCCATGGTACTAACCATAGCCACTCTCCTGGTCACTTCCCTGCTCTAAACATAGCCATTGTCTAGCCACTGCCATGGTACTAACCATAGCCACTCTCATGGTCACTTCCCTGCTCTAAACATAGCCATTGTCTAGCCACTGCCATGGTACTAACCATAGCCACTCTCCTAGCTACTTCTCTGCTCTAAACATAGCCATTGTCTAGCCACTGCCATGGTACTAACCATAGCCACTCTCCTGGTCACTTCCCTGCTCTAAACATAGCCATTGTCTAGCCACTGCCATGGTACTAACCATAGCCACTCTCCTGGTCACTTCCCTGCTCTAAACATAGCCATTGTCTAGCCACTGCCATGGTACTAACCATAGCCACTCTCCTGGTCACTTCCCTGCTCTAAACATAGCCATTGTCTAGCCACTGCCATGGTACTAACCATAGCCACTCTCCTGGCCACTTCCCTGCTCTAAACATAGCCACTGTCTAGCCACTGCCATGGTACTAACCATAGCCACTCTCCTAGCTGCTCTAAACATAGCCATTGTCTAGCTACTGCCATGGTACTAACCATAGCCATGCTCTTAGCCACTTCCCTGCTCTAAACACAGCCATTGTCTTAGCCACTGCCCTGAACCTAACCCTAGACATGCCCTAGCCACTTCCCTGGCCCCAACCTAGCTTGCCCTAACCTTGGTAACCTTAGACATGCACTAGCCACTTCCCTGGCCCAAACCCTAGCTTGCCCTAACCTTGGTAACCTTAGACATGCCCTAGCCACTTCCCTGGCCCCAACCCTAGCTTGCCCTAACCTTGGTAACCTTAGACATGCCCTAGCCACTTCCCTGGCTGCAACCCTAACTTGCCCTAACCTTAGCCATTGCCCTGGCCCTAGCTAAAGGCAGAGTGTTGATGATGTAATACTAGGAATGTTGACAAGAGGAAGTGGTCGGTTATTTCACACATACATCACATTTCACTGTAAAAGCACATGCTTTGCTCACAGACAACTAGAACACGCAGTGTCAAGGGTCATGGGTCCAGGCTATGAGAATTCATTGTTCACTGTCAACTCTCATGGAAGAGAAGGTGATTCAAGTGTGTAGTAGCAACACATGCAACGCAGGAAAGCAAGTCCAATACAGCACGCCACTTTCACCAGAGTTTTCCAATGCTGGTTGCACAAGTTTTCAGCCTGTGATGAGCTCACCCCACACCATTGCTTGCTGACATGCTCGGCAGTTCCCTGACTGGCACCACTCGCACCGCCGGTTTGTTGACAGGCACAATTGGCGTAAAAATGGATAGCAAAGGGGTTTGATCATTGCAAATATTGTTTAAGAAAGGCGTGACTCTCACAAGAGGTGAATGGCAGCCAATCAAGTTCCCAGTCAGAGTAAGTGCAGTGGAAGTTCTGAGAGGAACTTCTGCATAAGAAGGTCTTTATGATGTTAATCCAGTGGTATTTTAATGCAGGTATGTCTAGCCAGGGAGAGAGGACCATCATAGGTAACTATCTGTGTGGGGTGTCATCCCCCCACTTCTCACATGCTGCTTCTGATTTGCATAAGTTGAGGAATCTAAGAAGCTCTAATCAGATATGTACTACTGAAGGATAATGTTTTTTAACTGATGGGTGCCTACTAGATCAGTTAAAAATCATTATCTACCCTTCAGTGCATATGGACTGGGATCTGACTAGAGCTTCTTACATTCCTCAACTTATGTAACCATAGGAGTATAAACATAGGGATGTAACCATTGGAGTGTAACCATAGGGATGGGATGTAATCATAAGGATGTAACCATAGGGATGTAACCATAGGGATGTAACCATAGGGATGTAACCATAGGGATGTAACCATAGGGATGTAACCATAGGGATGTAACCATGGGGATGTAACCATAGGGATGTAACCATAGGGATGTAACCATAGGGATGTAACCATGGGGATGTAACCATGGGGATGGATGTAACCATAGGGATGTAACCATGGGGATGGATGTAGCCATAGGGATGTAACCATAGGGATATAACCATAGGGAAGTAACCATAAGGATGTAACCATAGGGATGTAACCATGGTGATATAACCACAGGGATATAACCATAAGGAAGTAACCATAAGGATGTAACCATAGGGCTGTAACCATGGCAATGTAACCATGGGGATGTAACCATAAGGATGTAACCATAAGGATGTAACCATAAGGATGTAACCATAAGGAAGTAACCATAAGGATGTAACCATAAGGAAGTAACCATAAGGATGTAACCATAGGGATGTAACCATGGTGATATAATCACAGGGATGTAACCATAAGGAAGTAACCATAAGGATGTAACCATAGGGATGTAACCATGGCAATGTAACCATTGGGATGTAACCATAAGGATGTAACCATAAGGATGTAACCATAAGGATGTAACCATAAGGATGTAACCATAAGGATTGGGATGTAACCATAAGGATGTAACCATAAGGATGTAACCATAAGGATGTAACCATAAGGATGTAACCATAAGGATGTAACCATAAGGATGTAACCATAAGGATGTAACCATAAGGATGTAACCATAAGGATGTAACCATAAGGAAGTAACCATAAGGATGTAACCATAGGGATGTAACCATGGCGATGTAACCACGGGGATGTAACCATAAGAATGTAACCATAAGGATGTAACCATAGGGATGTAACCATAGGGATGTAACCATAGGGATGTAACCATAGGAATGTAACCATAGGGATGTAACCATAGGGATGTAACCATAGGGATGTAACCATAGGGATGTAACCATAGGGATGTAACCATAGGGATGTAACCATAGGGATGTAACCATAGGGAAGTAACCATAAGGATGTAACCATAGGGATGTAACCATAGGGATGTAACAATAGGGGTGTAACCATAGGGATGTAACCATAGGGATGTAACCATAGGGATGTAACCATAGGGATGTAACCATAGGGATGTAACCATAGGGATGTAACCATAGGGATGTAACCATAGGGAAGTAACCATAAGGATGTAACCATAAGGATGTAACCATAAGGATGTGTAACCATAAGGATGTAACCATAAGGATGTAACCATAAGGATGTAACCATAAGGATGTAACAATAAGGATGTAACCATAAGGATGTAACCATAAGGATGTAACCATAAGGATGTAACCATAAGGATGTAACCATAAGGATGTAACCATAAGGAAGTAACCAAAATGATGTAACCATGGGGATGTAACCATGGGGATGTAACCATAAGGATGTAACCATAAGGATGTAACCATAAGGATGTAACCATAAGGATGTAACCATAAGGATGTAACCATAAGGATGTAACCATAAGGATGTAACCATAAGGATGTAACCATAAGGATGTAACCATAGGGATGTAACCATAAGGATGTAACCATAAGGATGTAACCATAAGGATGTAACCATAGGGATGTAACCATAGGGATATGTGACTGGATTTTAAAAACCAGTGGAATAATTTAGATAGGCAGATTTATTAATTTATATGATCAATATATTTTCCCACTAATGATAGAACTGTCCTTCATATATAGACCTGTGGCAGGCACAAGCCCAAGTGCCCATTCTAGAATAGTGAGCTAGGTTGATGCATTTAGCCTTCGTGAACGGAACATTGTTATGAATATTTGAGTGCACACATTGAGCACACTTTCTTCAGCTACAATTTCTTCAAGTTATCCTTGATTTACAGAGATGGCTTGTAGAGACGACATAACCAGTGCTCGCAACATATGGGCCAGAGAAGGCCTCGACATGGTGGGAGGCTCTGACGGTCACACACTTAAGTAAAGTTAAAGCTTCACCTCACACACACCCTAGCAACACGTTTGGAATGCAATTACTCCAGTGATTAAAAAAATTGAAGTGCTTGCTAGAGAATAACTGTTTCATGTCATAGCTCATTATCAGACTTTCTGGACATATAATATGTGCAAAAAAGAATGAAGGTTTTGATAAAAACAGTTCCTGATGAAGGTTAGAGCATCTAGTCAAAACGTCGAGAGAATTCAATTTCAAGTTGATTATTGAGAAGGTTATTGTAATGTTATATGTCAACTGAGAGTTCATTGAGAGCATTTAGGAGTTTTTTCTTTTCAAATCTGGTCACATATATTCATGAACACACACACACACATGCACACTTGTGTGTTACAATTGTTAGTCGCTCAATCACATAGCTACTCTATAATTGGTGCTATATTTCCAGCAATTTGTCCATGTTACTTATAAATCTCAGACTCGCGCACTCCATTTTCTTTCTCCTTTTCTTTCTCCTTCACTATCCTTCACTAACTTATAGCAAGGTAAGTTACAGCACTGACAAGAACCTATAATACTTGGAGTAGGTTGAGCCATAATTACCTATATTATAGACATATCTAGCCTGGAGAGCTAAAGAATCTCCTAGCTTGAAACCATTCTCCATTGAATCACACATTGCAAGCTCAGGAGGGTTGAGTGGCAAAAGCAGAGGGAAGCTAGCTAACAAGAAGGATTTTTGACTCAACTGAAGTATGCTGAAGCAACTGTGCTTGAAGGAAAAGATACCCAATGTATTATGAGCAGTTGGAGAGCAGTTGGAAGTGTAGTAAAGGTAAGATTGTGTAAGAAACTACTCAGTTTAGTTCCTTGTAATACTTGGACAACATTATTCCTACCACTTGGATATTAGTGGCTTAAACCACCTATATATATATATTTAAATATATATATATATATTTATATATATATTTTATAATGAGTTTGTTTTCACAGTGAAAACAAGGCACACACAAAACAATATTAGCTCTGAGCACCCACCATCATCACTTGAGGAACAGCACCGGCGACTTGAGTGCCAGGGTAGTAAGCTACAGCTCCTGGTGGAACCTGCTGGACGAACTGTTGTTGCTGTCCAGGAGGGTAAACTACAGTTCCTGGTGGAGCTTGCTGGACATACTGTTGTGGCTGTCCAGGAGGGTAAGCTACAGTTCCTGGTGGAGCTTGCTGGACGAACTGTTGTGGCTGTCCAGGAGGGTAAGCTACAGTTCCTGGTGGAGCTTGCTGGACGAACTGTGGTTGTTGTCCGGGCGGATAAACTTGACCCTGGACCGGGGCAGGTTGTCCCTGGAAGAGTGGTTGAGACTGAGACATTGTAGCGGTGAAGAAGTAAGTTTACCACAGCCAAAATAAGTCCGACTTTTTTCAGCCACACTTGCCCTTCCCTTTTTCATCCGGGGGCGGGGGGAATGGGTGGGGAATGGGGGGGGGGGGGGGGGGGGGGGGGGGGAGCAGTGCAGTGGAAATCATGCCCAGACATCTTGTCGGGGGGTTCCCCTAAAAAAACACATTTTTCAAGGGCATGAAAAGCAGTAACGAAGTTTAGGCTGCTATACACTGCCTCAATACTTTTTAATTTTTTTAAAATGTATCAGACATACATAGAGATGTGCATTGTATTACAGAGGAAATGAGACACTAGCAATAGAAGATGTCCATGTTGTGCTGGATACCATTCTTGTGTTGGCCTCTTCCTGTCTTGCTCTGAGAGACTGAGGAAACATCATTTGATGACTGAACTTCAAGTTGAAATCCTCCTGCTGTTATTATCATCGTGTGAAACATTTGAGAGGTATTTTTCTGAAAAGATTTATTTAGATCTGCCATGTTTTCATGAAGGGCCATGAAATTTGCCCAGTTCCTTGGTAAGGGAATATCATCCCCTGACTCTGTGTCTTGCACTTCATTGACACATGTCAGGGTGTAGATAAGTTTTCCCTAAGTGTACAATGTGTGCTTCTTGTGTTGCATGAAATGGATCAATGCTCATTATGTATTGCTAACAGTGTAGTAGCTAGCGACATTTGCACTGACTTGGAAAAGGAAGAAGGGAAGGGCAAGAGGGAGAACGAATAAAGGCGGGGGGATAGAGAAATGTTTCTAGCAATTAAGAACACTACACGACACGTTCTTCTTGTACGCACGCAACCAGCACGTGCCATAATACCCGGGGATTGGGTTCAATGACTTAGTTAACACTTACACACGAGAACTCGGCAAACATGCTTTGTAGAGGATCAGCTACAGCCTCCTTGACTTGGTAAGCAATTTTCCAGGAAGAGCACTCAAACAGCTGGACTGAGCATGGGTTATTGCACACGCAAGAGTGTCTATAATAATAATAATTTAATTGTTCTTGAGATAGGCCAGCACACAATGGCTACTAGAGGGGAAAAACGTGAATTAACTGATTATTATAGCAAAATAATGATTACAAAGAGTAAAGTGAATACAAAAGGTTTGGGGGGAGGTGCCAAACATTAACAATCACTGGAAAACTCCCCACAGTACACCAAGAAATGCACAATATCTTCCACAACACCTTCGTCACATAGCTCACATCTACCAACCATCCCGACACACACCACACCTCACCTTGCCACCCAAGAGTCCTGCTGATATCATCCTTAACCTAAATCTCGATCTCACTTCCCCTGTGTTACTAAATTCTTTTACATGTCTTTCTTGTCCAAACTCTTCTTTAGCTAACTTATACCACTTGAGGCTAGATCTCCCTCCTACTTCTTCCCCCTTATGAACATCCCTTACACAATTCCTCCATGTCACACTTGAGCCTACTATTTCCAACACTCCTTCACCTCAAAACTTCCTTTTCAGCTCACAAAACTCTTCCCACCAACCTGGACAATCACTCCAGTGGCACAACTTTTTCACTAGCCTATCTTCACTCATTCTCTGCAACCTCCATTCAAATAACACTTTCTTTTCTTCCTTTCTCTGCTCCAGCCTCCTCCAGCCCAGGTCCCCTCTTACTGCCACCCCTGCAACTGTATTACTCCCTCCAACCAGTTTCCTCCCATGTTCTCTTGAATTCTTTCCAAATTCTTGCAGGCTGTCTTCCCTCCTGTCCACCACACTTCAGATGCATGTTCTAGACATGGCCTAGCTAGCAGCTCCCTATTAGTTTACTTCTGTCTGTCTTGAATCTCTCTGTTTACCCTGCTCATATAACCAATTCTTGCCTTATTTCTCTGCCTTTTCCTTGATCTTCTCCAAAAGAATGTTTCCTCTCATCCTCCTGTCAAACCACACACCAAGATATTTGAAGGCTTCCACATTTTCCATTCTTTCCTCATTAATCTTCCACTCTCCTCCACTACACTTTCTGCCAACTGTCATTAACTTACTCTTCTCACTATTACCGTTCTCCCACTCCCAGTGCCCCTGCGGAGGCTCCCCCCCAAAAAGATGAACCAAGTAAGAAGAAAAAGGCTGCTATTAAACCTAAATCTCCATTTCATTGCATACTCCCCCACCACATCCAACATCACTTCTACCTGATCTGTCTCTAACAGTACAATATAATCTCCATGCCACAACCCACCACACCATGTCCCTTCCACTTCAATCCTAACCTTTCCCCCTCCAAATCCTTCAACAATCCCATGACACACACACTATAGAGAACTGGTGACAAAGGACAACCCTGTCTCAGTCCTGCCTCCACTTCAAACTACCTAGACCCCTCTCCACCTAACAACTGAATTTCTTCATACAAGCATTTTAATCACATTGACAAATTCTTCCTGAACTCCGTACCCTCTCATCTTCATCCCTTCTCTTAACACAGTATCATATGCCTTGCTTACATCAACAGAAATGCCAGAAATGTCCATCATCCCTGTGACCTCATGTGACACACACACACACCTCAACACTAGGAACTGGTCAGCACATCCTCTCCCTGGCCTAAATCCACCATGACTCTCTGTTAGTAGTATATACTTCTCTGCAAACCTACTGAGCCTTCCTGCCAAGCCATCACCTTTGCCACACAACTCCCCAGAGCTATCCCTCTGTAATTACTAGTCACCTCCTCATTTCCAGCTTTAAAGAGTGGCACAATATAACTCTGTCTCCAATCATCTGGTGAAAACTTACACTCCATCACCAAATTAACTAGAGGCTTCCACCATCCTATTCCAACCATACTTCAACATCTCATTAATTATGCCATCAGGAGGAGCCTTGTCACTTTTCAACACCTTTCACAATATTGTACATCTCCTGGAATCCAACCCACTGCACCATCCAGTAATTTCTTTAGCTTTAGACTCTAGGTTGTCAATTGGAACATCCTTCCCTGACCTGGACACACTCCTTAATCCTTCCCAATGCTTGGCCAAAACCTCCAGTATATCCTTCCTCTTCTACACTACAACCCCATTTTCCTCTCTCTCACTCCGAATTTGACATCCCTTCCTCTGAAGTTACAGATATTTCGAATATGGAGCAAGTTGCTTACGTTCATGTGGATGAAAATTTTGAACCACATGAAGATTTTGTTAGCCCTCATGTAGTTGACTATTAAATCAGATGTGCTTGTTGGTGTTTTCAAGGATACAATGTTAGGGATGAAGCTGAGCAGGAGTGATTGCAGAGGTCAGTGTTATGGTGGGGCAGCCAATATGTGTGGGTCGAAAAATGGTGTGGCATCTCAGATAAGATGTCTTGCATCTCGGGCCATCTTTATTCATTGTTATGGCCACACCTTCAACTTGGGCATTGGAGACGCGATCAAGGGAAACAAAATTCTTCGTGATACCCTTAACACCACGTGTGAAATTTCAAAACTACTACAGTATTCCCCAAGGTGAGATGCTCTTTTTGAGAAAGTCAAGGCAGAAATAGCACCTGACTCACCAGGATTTAGAACCCTTTGTCCCACACGATGGACCATAAGAGGTAGTTCTCTGGAGAGTTTTCGGCTAAATTATAATGTTTTTCACTTGTTCAGGGATGAGGCCAGGGAAATAGTCAAGGACTCTGAAATTAGGGCTCGAATCATCGGGGTACAGTCTACTATGAAAACATTTGATTATTTGTTTAGAATGGTTCTTAGAGAATGTCTACTGAAGCACACCGATAACTTGAGTAAAACTCTGCAGAACCCTTCTTTAACTGCTTCAGAGGGTAGATTGCTCAGCTGACCATCGAAATGTTACAACAGTTGAGGCCTTCGATTTGTTTAGCGCGAAATTTATTATTACTACGAGAGGAACTTGAAGTAAATGAACCCGTTTACCACGAAAATGAAAGGCTCCTGCTAGGTACGAGGAAGGGTCGTTATCATGTCTACTGAAGCACACCGATAACCTGAGTAAAACTCTGCAGAACCCTTCTTTAACTGCTTCAGAGGGTCAACAGGTTGCTCAGCTGACCATCGAAATGTTACAACAGTTGAGGCCTTCGATTTGTTTATTATTACTACAAGTTACTACAAGAGGAACTTGAACCTGTTTACCACGAAAATGAAAGGCTCCTGCTAGGTACGAGGAAGGGTCAGCTGGCTTGGGTTATCATCCCACTGCCCCCAAGGAGTTTTATGGTCATCAGTATTTTGAATGTTTTGATATGTGTGTGAGCTGCACTAAAGAAAGGTTTATAAGAATGTCGAAGATAGCAGAAAATAATGATGAGCCAGAACTGGAATTTGTTTCAGCCTTTATCATGATGATTTTGAATGGTCCTCACTTAAGCTTAAGCTTGAACTGCTAGCTACATCTTTCAGTAATCAAGAGAAGCCTACCCTCAAGAATGCGAGGGATCACTTCAAATCAGTGTCACCAGCTCAAAGAGGTTGCATGTCAGAAGTTTGCACCTTGCTGAAATTGTTAATGTAGTTCCTGCAACTAATGCTGTGAGTGAGAGCTTCCGGAGTGAGAAGAGTTAAAACGTACCTTCGCTCCACAATGACCAGATGTGACTCAACAATTTGTTGCTCCTTCATGTGCATAAAGACAATCTTAAATTAGAATCTTGTTTAAATGAATTTATATCCGTGAATTATCATCGTTCCTCTGTATGTTCCTCTGTATGTTCCTCCTCTGTATGTTCCTCTCTATATTCCTCTCTATATTATTCCTCTGTATGTTCCTCTGTATGTTCCTCTGTATGTATGTTCCTCCGTATGTTCCTCTGTATGTTTTAATAATTTTTTCTGCATTACAAATACAATGTCAATTGGATGTGGTCATTAAGATGGGTGTGGTTATTAAGGTGGGTGTGGTCATGGCCAGGCACTATGGCCACAGGTTTATTTTCCACTTCTACAGCCCTGAATGTTGTTGTCTTCTGGTAACAATGGTATTCAAGCTATGAGAGTGGAAGAAAAGAGTTGATAGATGCTCTTAAGATTGATTTTTGCGATTTCCAGCATTCTTTTTACTAACTTACATCACAGCTAAAACTCACTCTGGCAGCTTCTTAGTATCTTAAATGCAATTTTTGTTCCCAAAACAATGATTTGGACACACTTCCCAAGTATAGTGCAGGAGCCCAGGGGGTTCAGCCTAGCCTGAAAGTTAACAAATTTTCATGTATACAGGAATGTTCCCCAAAGTTGAGCTAGGTTAGCTCGTGAGTTAACCTGATGGAAACTATTGCAAAATGTTCGGCATAGTCCCAGGTATCATGAATTGCCGCTGAATTAGCTTGTGAGTTAACCAGATGAGAAACCTATTCGAAAATGTTCAGCATAACTCTATGAATCATGAACGGCCACTGCTGGCTGGCACACCCCACCACAGAAAATGTCTGGCATTCATGATTCATAGAGTTATGCTGAACATCCAATAAGTTTCATCTGGTTAACTCACGAGCTAATCTAGCCTAATTTGGTGGGTACGGGTATTCGGGGGATGTGGGCACACTCCACCACAGAAAATGTCTGGCAGCGGCAATTCATGATACTTGGGATTATGCCGAATATTTTGCAAAAGTTTCCATCAGGTTAACTCACAAGCTAACCTCAGCTCAATTTTGGGGTTCCTTTTTCATGGCTCTCCTGACCACACCCAACACAATGAAACCGGCAGACGTCCATTTTCTAGCATGGGTATATATGTACATGGAACATACCTATATACATGAAAATTGGTTAACTTTCCAGCTAGCTGAAACCCCTGGGTTCCTGCTCTAGTATATACTCTGAAGTTGTTCAAGTTCTACATTCCTTAATTGAATTAGATGAATGGAAAAGGAGTGAGGGGGCTGGGGGTGACGTACAAGATGTGGAATGCAGTTTTCATTCAAATAGCCTTTGAATTAGGAACTGTAGTTGGTCAAAATCTATGGTATTAGAGGTGGACCGCATTGTTGATCCAACTATAAACAGAGGAATGGTTGGTCAAAGCCATAGGACCACATGACTTGTAGAGATCATGTGGCTGTGCACTGAACCACAGGACCACATGACTTGTTGAGATCATGTAGCTGTGCACTGAACCACAGGACTACATGACTTGTTGAGATCATGTAGCTGTGCACTGAACCACAGGACTACATGACTTGTTGAGATCATGTAGCTGTGCACTGAACCACAGGACTACATGACTTGTTGAGATCATGTAGCTGTGCACTGAACCACAGGACTACATGACTTGTAGAGATCACGTAAGCTGTGCACTGAACCACAGGACTACATGACTTGTTGAGATCATGTAGCTGTGCACTGAACCACAGGACTACATGACTTGTAGAGATCACGTAAGCTGTGCACTGAACCACAGGACTACATGACTTGTTGAGATCATGTAGCTGTGCACTGAACCACAGGACTACATGACTTGTTGAGATCATGTAGCTGTGCACTGAACCACAGGACTACATGACTTGTAGAGATCATGTAGCTGTGCACTGAACCACAGGACTACATGACTTGTAGAGATCATGTAGCTGTGCACTGAACCACAGGACTATATGACTTGTAGAGATCATGTAGCTGTGCACTGAACCACAGGACTACATGACTTGTTGAGATCATGTAGCTGTGCACTGTACCACAGGACTACATGACTTGTTGAGATCACGTAGCTGTGCACTGAACCACAGGACTACATGACTTGTTGAGATCATGTATGAACCACAGGACCACATGACTTGTTGAGATCATGTAGCTGTGCACTGAATCACAGGACCACATGACTTGTTGAGATCATGTAGCTGTGCACTGAACCACAGGACTACATGACTTGTTGAGATCATGTATGAACCACAGGACCACATGACTTGTTGAGATCATGTAGCTGTGCACTGAACCACAGGACCACATGACTTGTTGAGATCATGTAGTTGTGCACTGAACCACAGGACTACATGACTTGTAGAGATCACGTAGCTGTGCACTGAACCACAGGACTACATGACTTGTTGGGATCATGTAGTTGTGCACTGAACCACAGGACTACATGACTTGTAGAGATCATGTAGCTGTGCACTGAACCACAGGACTACATGACTTGTTGAGATCATGTAGCTGTGCACTGAACCACAGGACCACATGACTTGTAGAGATCATGTAGCTGTGCACTGAACCACAGGACCACATGACTTGTAGAGATCATGTAGCTGTGCACTGAACCACAGGACTACATGACTTGTAGAGATCATGTAGCTGTGCACTGAACCACAGGACTACATGACTTGTAGAGATCATGTAGCTGTGCACTGAACCACAGGACTACATGACTTGTAGAGATCATGTAGCTGTGCACTGAACCACAGGACTACATGACTTGTTGAGATCATGTAACTGTGCACTGAACCACAGGACTACATGACTTGTTGAGATCATGTAGCTGTGCACTGAACCACAGGACTACATGACTTGTTGAGATCACGTAGCTGTGCACTGAACACTGAACCACAGACTACATGACTTGTAGAGATCATGTAGCTGTGCACTGAACCACAGGACTACATGACTTGTTGAGATCATGTAGCTGTGCACTGAACCACAGGACTACATGACTTGTAGAGATCATGTAGCTGTGCACTGAACCACAGGACTACATGACTTGTTGAGATCATGTAGCTGTGCACTGAACCACAGGACTACATGACTTGTTGAGATCATGTGGCTGTGCACTGAACCACAGGACTACATGACTTGTTGAGATCACGTAGCTGTGCACTGAACCACAGGACTACATGACTTGTTGAGATCATGTAGCTGTGCACTGAACCACATGACTACATGACTTGTTGAGATCATGTAGCTGTGCACTGAACCACAGGACTACATGACTTGTTGAGATCATGTAGCTGTGCACTGAACCACAGGACTACATGACTTGTTGAGATCATGTGGCTGTGCACTGAACCACAGGACTACATGACTTGTTGAGATCATGTGGCTGTGCACTGAACCACAGGACTACATGACTTGTTGAGATCATGTGGCTGTGCACTGAACCACATGACTACATGACTTGTTGAGATCATGTAGCTGTGCACTGAACCACAGGACTACATGACTTGTTGAGATCACGTAGCTGTGCACTGAACCACAGGACTACATGACTTGTTGAGATCATGTAGCTGTGCACTGAACCACAGGACTACATGACTTGTTGAGATCATGTAGCTGTGCACTGAACCACAGGACTACATGACTTGTTGAGATCACGTAGCTGTGCACTGAACCACAGGACTACATGACTTGTTGAGATCACGTAGCTGTGCACTGAACCACAGGACTACATGACTTGTTGAGATCACGTAGCTGTGCACTGAACCACAGGACTACATGACTTGTCGAGATCATGTAGCTGTGCACTGAACCACAGGACTACATGACTTGTTGAGATCATGTAGCTGTGCACTGAACCACAGGACTACATGACTTGTTGATCATGTAGCTGTGCACTGAACCACAGGACTACATGACTTGTTGAGATCATGTAGCTGTGCGCACTGAACCACAGGACTACATGACTTGTAGAGATCATGTAGCTGTGCACTGAACCACAGGACTACATGACTTGTTGAGATCATGTAGCTGTGCACTGAACCACAGGACTACATGACTTGTTGAGATCATGTAGCTGTGCACTGAACCACAGGACTACATGACTTGTAGAGATCATGTAGTTGTGCACTGAACCACAGGACTACATGACTTGTAGAGATCATGTAGCTGTGCACTGAACCACAGGACTACATGACTTGTAGAGATCATGTAGCTGTGCACTGAACCACAGGACTATATGACTTGTAGAGATCATGTAGCTGTGCACTGAATCACAGGACTACATGACTTGTAGAGATCATGTAGCTGTGCACTGAATCACAGGACTACATGACTTGTAGAGATCATGTAGCTGTGCACTGAACCACAGGACTACATCACTTGTAGAGATCATGTAGCTGTGCACTGAACCACAGGACTACATGACTTGTTGAGATCATGTAGCTGTGCACTGAACCACAGGACTACATGACTTGTTGAGATCATGTAGCTGTGCACTGAACCACAGGACTACATGACTTGTAGAGATCACGTAGCTGTGCACTGAACCACAGGACTACATGACTTGTAGAGATCACGTAAGCTGTGCACTGAACCACAGGACCACATGACTTGTTGAGATCATGTGGCTGTGCACTGAACCACAGGACTACATGACTTGTTGAGATCACGTGGCTGTGCACTGAACCACAGGACTACATGACTTGTTGAGATCACGTGGCTGTGCACTGAACCACAGGACTACATGACTTGTTGAGATCACGTAGCTGTGCACTGAACCACAGGACTACATGACTTGTTGAGATCACGTAGCTGTGCACTGAACCACAGGACTACATGACTTGTTGAGATCACGTAGCTGTGCACTGAACCACAGGACTACATGACTTGTTGAGATCATGTAGCTGTGCACTGAACCACAGGACTACATGACTTGTTGAGATCATGTAGCTGTGCACTGAACCACAGGACTACATGACTTGTTGAGATCATGTAGCTGTGCACTGAACCACAGGACTACATGACTTGTAGAGATCATGTGGCTGTGCACTGAACCTACATGACTTGTAGAGATCACGTGGCTGTGCACTGAACCACAGGACTACATGACTTGTAGAGATCATGTAGCTGTGCACTGAACCACAGGACTACATGACTTGTTGAGATCATGTAGCTGTGCACTGAACCACAGGACTACATGACTTGTAGAGATCACGTAGCTGTGCACTGAACCACAGGACTACATGACTTGTTGAGATCACGTAGCTGTGCACTGAACCACAGGACTACATGACTTGTTGAGATCATGTAGCTGTGCACTGAACCACAGGACTACATGACTTGTAGAGATCATGTAGCTGTGCACTGAACCACAGGACTACATGACTTGTAGAGATCATGTAGCTGTGCACTGAACCACAGGACTATATGACTTGTAGAGATCATGTAGCTGTGCACTGAATCACAGGACTACATGACTTGTAGAGATCATGTAGCTGTGCACTGAACCACAGGACTACATGACTTGTAGAGATCATGTAGCTGTGCACTGAACCACAGGACTATATGACTTGTAGAGATCATGTAGCTGTGCACTGAACCACAGGACTACATGACTTGCTCTGTTACAGGTCCTTACAAATGAAATGAAGCCTCACTGCCACAGACAGTGCTTGCCTCTTGAATGTTAGAGGGGTTGTCCCATTGACCTTCCTCAAGTTCATCTGCAGTGACACAGACTTTCACTCAAAGAACTGTATCTACTCTGCAATTGTGCACTGAAGAAGCAACATCTCCACTCGCCCTTCAGGGAAGGCAAGGACAGGTTTTGTATAATTCACCGTCATTTTTGACAAGCAAAATCATCTGCCCTGCTGCACTTTACACCAATGGGGGTGGTGGGGCATTGGGATTGATGCTTGGGGGCAGAGGTCATGCTTCTCCTTTTAAAGCTGCCTCTGACAACCTTTGTCCGTCTTGGTGCTACTCAGTGAGTAGACAAATTCTCGCAGAGACATCCTGCGAGTCATAAGGTGTCTCTGCGAGGAATTTGTCATCTAGAAGGCCTTTCTCTCTCGATTCCTTGCGCTTGCTGAGTGCATCCCATAGGTTGTGAGGTAGTTAAGGAGGATATTAGCAAAAGCAATCCTTTGTCACAAGTAGGACATACACGATCCAGTTGGCTCACTTCAACTATGTGCTGGCCAGAAATTTGGGACAGTTCTTGTAGATGCAAGCAACGCTTTCAACTCTCTAAGTCGTCATTTAGCTCTGAAGAACAGCCCTCTGCCTGTCCATAGATAGTGTCCTCTTCAACATGATTGGTGGGTCCATCCTATACTCCGAAGTAGGTATAATGCAGTTGATCCGTTGGCCATGCCAATGCATGTTCCCACATCAAGGAAGTCAACCAAGACCTATCTGCCATTCAGACGTCTGATTTCATTTTGTAGTGGATCAGTTTTTGTATGCTAAGACCAGGGTTCCGTTTTTTAAATGCTCTCTACCATTATTTTTTCACTATTTTTTCACTACACTAGGCCCCTTCTCCAAGAAGATCACAAGCCTTACTTTATCATTGGGAAAACTAAGTGAGAAAAGTGCTTGGCATACTCCAACAGTGTCCTCTCGACCTCAGCTGTTGGTGCAGTCACTTGACCAGGCATATCACCCTTCCTTTGATTTTCAAGCGATTTTCGGGACACCTCGTATTTCTTAGCTACTGTGACATACTTCATATAGTATATACGCCTTCATTGGTTATAAACACCTCGCCCAAGCCCGTCGCGGGGGAAGTGAATACATTCCTTAAATTGTCGTGACCACAATAATAATAATGAATGCATTCACTCCCCCCGCGTGGGCTTGGGCGAGGTGTTCAATCCGTACGCGAGTTTCGAGTGTTTACCTCCCTAGCTGAAATTGTTTTATACTTCGTCGCTTTTAACATCCGTAGCTGAACCAGAGATGTCCACCACTGCGCCACAGTCGAGCGGTGAGGAAGGGGAAAAAATGACCTGGTTGTAACCAAAGTGATTTTATACTCGCAGGCCAAACATCTTGGGCCCAGGGAAATCTTCCACCAGCTTATAGTGACACAGAAGAGAAGCATCCTGGCGGACCTTCTCCCTCGTATCCAAGTGCCCTGGGAGTAGCACAGCCACTAGTCCCATCCTATGGTCCACAACCTGTGCAATATGTGGTAAGCCTACTTAGTTTTGCATAGCCATTAGGGGTGCTACCAAAGTTGCCACTAAAGGTTGTATGCTGATGCCCATGGGCATAGGTATGTGCCAACACAAGATTTTAACCATACTCAAGGAAGATAAGAGGTTGCACAGTCTTGCTAGCCGACCCTTTAAGTTTTAGCCTGGTGTAGCTGATACCTTCATTATGTTTGGGGTGGGAGAAGGAGAGAATCTGGAATCTCTAGCTTATGCCATGCAACAATAGTGTCCCAATCAGATTGCAGTACTCCTATGGATTAGAGTCCAGGCATGTGGAAGTGCAAATCCCATGTTCAATTCTCACCAGTATTAAACGATTAACCACGATATATGCTAATTGGGGTCGGGCACGTGCAGGGTTTGAATGGCCAATTGGTGTTTATAACAATTTTAGTACAGACTGGTCCACCTATGCTAGTTGGTTTTAAACTTGTTTATATGGCAGCATTGCACTTCTGGAAAAGAGGATGCTGCTTATAAGGATCCATTACTAGCATGTCTAAGCCCTTTAGCTCTATCTAATGAGATAAGCTAGCTAGCTACACGTTGGAAAATTATTTGCGCACAAAATTATAGTTGGCCTTTTCCTACCTTCATTGCTAGTGCTTGGTGTCACCCATTGTCTAGGAGCTTCCTTAAGCTCGGGTAAAGCTTCTACACTCCATCTCCGCATGTTTCTATAGGAGAAGGAGTGTCTCAAAAGTCGATCATTAGCTAAACATTGCCTCAACGTCGAAGATAGCCTTTGAGATTGAGAAGCACGGACTCCAAACGGCCACTAAGGTGTGGCAGACTAGATTGTTTTCATGATCTGGTAGCCAAGACATGCTTTGCTTTAGGGTAGAAGATAGTCAAAGCTCTTCAAACTCTAGTCCAAGCTTCAGGCACTTTTCTCTCTCTCATACTGAATGAGGCGGTCACTTGAAAATAACTCCGGCCCATCATTATAATAGTGTCACCACCAGTATTAATTCTCCTAGTATTAATTCTCCACCAGTATTAATTCTCCTAGTATTAATTCTCCACCAGTATTAATTCTCCACTAGTATTAATTCTCCACCAGTATTAATTCTCCACTTAGTCTAGTATTAATTATCCACTTAGTCTAGTATTAATTCTCCACTTAGTCTAGTATTAATTCTCCACTAGTATTAATTCTCCACTAGTATTAATTCTCCACTTAGTCTAGTATTAATTCTCCACTAGTATTAATTATCCACTAGTATTAATTCTCCACTTAGTCTAGTATTAATTCTCCACCAGTATATTAATTCTCCACTAGTATTAATTATCCACTAGTATTAATTCTCCACTTAGTCTAGTATTAATTCTCCACTTAGTCTAGTATTAATTCTCCACTAGTATTAATTATCCACTAGTATTAATTCTCCACTTAGTCTAGTATTAATTCTCCACTAGTATTAATTATCCACTAGTATTAATTCTCCACTTAGTCTAGTATTAATTCTCCACTTAGTCTAGTATTAATTCTCCACTTAGTCTAGTATTAATTCTCCACTAGTATTAATTCTCCACTAGTATTAATTCCCACTTAGTCTAGTATTAATTCTCCACTAGTATTAATTATCCACTAGTATTAATTCTCCACTTAGTCTAGTATTAATTCTCCACTAGTATTAATTATCCACTAGTATTAATTCTCCACTTAGTCTAGTATTAATTCTCCACTTAGTCTAGTATTAATTCTCCACTAGTATTAATTATCCACTAGTATTAATTCTCCACTTAGTCTAGTATTAATTCTCCACTAGTATTAATTATCCACTAGTATTAATTCTCCACTTAGTCTAGTATTAATTCTCCACTTAGTCTAGTATTAATTCTCCACTTAGTCTAGTATTAATTCTCCACTAGTATTAATTCTCCACTAGTATTAATTCCCACTTAGTCTAGTATTAATTCTCCACTAGTATTAATTCTCCACTAGTATTAATTCCCACTTAGTCTAGTATTAATTCTCCACTAGTATTAATTCTCCACTAGTATTAATTCTCCACTTAGTCTATTCTCCACTTAGTCTAGTATTAATTCTCCACCAGTATTAATTATCCACTAGTATTAATTCTCCACCAGTATTAATTATCCACTAGTATTAATTCTCCATTTAGTCTAGTATTAATTCTCCACCAGTAAGGCTTTGTTGCTGTAAGAAATTAACCACCAGCTAGCTGACTGTCAGTTCGAATTATAATCACTCTGCTTGTTAAAGATTGTCATTTGCAAAATATTGTCTGCCATGGCAGTAATGTGAGTAATGTGTTGTTGCACAAGTGGAGATGCCAGGCTCTTTATCTTCCCCCGTCCTTAAAGGTAGGAAAGGTAAAGGGTTGTCTATGCTAAACTGAGTAAGGGATTGCTATCCTTCTGTAGAGCCATTTCTTCCAACTTCAAGTTGCTATGGTAGGTTGACAGTCTTGAAAAGGAGATGTCACGTGTGGTATATTAAAGTACAGGAAGTGCTGTAATGAGATTCATAAGGTAATAATCTCACGAACTCGAGACCCAATGTCAAGGATGTCACTGCAGGTGTCTAGTATGCTGCAGGAAGTGCTTAATGAGATCATTAAGTAATCCAACAAGTAATGATATTCATAAGGTAATAATTAGACCCAATCAGGCCTTCATTTAGAAATTGTTCTCAGGTGTGGCAAATGCTCAGGTGTGGCAAATGTAATTAATATAAAGAAGTGGAGGGGCGAAGCCCCGGCACGTGTGCGTAAGCACACCCGGGGGGGGGATCTGGGTGCACCTCCCCAGAAATGTTTTATCGTTGTATTGTACGAGGTCGCTTCTGGTGCATTTTCAGTCACTTTTAAAACCATAAAGGGTATTTTGTTAGAAAGTTATTTTTAGAATATCACATTTAGCACCTATAATTATCACAGGAAGTGCTGACTAACTAATCTCAAGTGCCTCTACAGCAATACTCTATTGATAAAGTGCTACTGACAGCAATTGTGGTCATCTGTCAGCACTTTAAATTGCAATCCACAATTGCTGCCAGTATGTGAAAAATATCACACTCCTAATAGCTCTATATAATGAGGCTCTCAATCATGCATTGAGCATTAAGTTTATAATTATAATGGCTATTCGATCTTTTTGGGGGAGCTCTAGTAAAGCAGCTGCTAGTACTAGTAACATAAGTAGTAGTGAAGCTGAGTCTGAAGAGGAAATAGAACCAAGCAAGACACCTTCTACTAGTTCACCAAGAAACGTACCAATTCTACGCCATACTCAAGTACTAGAAAATACCGCAAGACTTGGGAAGAAGATTATCCTTGGCTACAATATGATGCAGATGCTGAAGGTGCATTTTGCAAAATCTGCAAAGTTTCTGGGAGGTCAGTTCAACAAGCAGGTGGCGTTTGGACAACAGAGCCATTCACTAACTGGAAAAATGCTGCTGCCCGGATGAAAGCTCATGCTAAGAGTGATGGTCATATCGTAGCAAGTCAAGCGGTTTTGGCTACCCAACTTGGAGGATCCATCGTTCAAAAAGTGGGAACACAAGAGAGAATGAGGAATAGGGCTGCTATCAAATCTTTGATACGTTGTACTCACTTCCTCGCCCGCCAACACATTGCTCATACTACCAATTTTAGCAAGTTGGTTGACTTGGTTGTATCTTGTGGTGGTGAAGATTTGAAGTCATGGAGAAGACAGGGAGGAATGCAATGTACACATCTCACGTAGCCGTAGTTGAATTTGTCCAAGCTTTAGGAACATGGGTTGAAGAGTCCATTCTGAAATGCCTTCAACAAGCCTCTCATTACAGCATAATGGTAGATGAGTGTACAGATATCACTACAGTGGAAGAGATGTCAGTATTTTGTCGCTGGGAGGAAAAGGGTATACCTGAGGAGCATTTCTTGGAGATTGTTCATTTATGTCAAGCAAATGCAAGAGTATTTTCTCTGCTCTCGTTGAGTGTTTGAAGGAGAAGAAACTTCAGATTGTCAGGATGGACTTTGATGGAGCGAGTACATTTTCAGGGGAAAAAACTGGAGTCCAAACTCGAATGAAGACGCTTGCACCCCATGCTTTGTTTGTGCACTGCCACTGCCACTTGCTACAGCTAGCTTGTGTTCAGGCAGCAAACTCTACTAAAGGAATCAAACATGTGTATGTGACCCTGATGGCTCTTTGGAAATACTTCCACTACTCCCCAAAGAGAGCAGAATCTCTCAAGGCGGTCCAGAGTGTGCTCGACTTACCAGAGTTGAAAATTGCTAAACCATCCGATACACGCTGGCTGCGATGTGTAAAAGCAGTGAAGGCAAGCTATGGTGCGATCGTAGTGGCTCTCAACAACATCCACGAGACTACACATGAGCCAGAAGCACTCGGACTTAGCAAAGCTCTCAGCAAGGTCTCCACAGTCTCAGCTATGTACATGCTTGAGTACACCCTCCCACAAGTTGCTCAACTCAGCAAAACACTCCAAACCGAGCATCTCAACTTGTCCATCATACCTAGCTTAGTTGATTCCACCCTTGATGCACTTGATGACACAGTTTTACCAGCTGCAAATTGGGTACTCGAGTTGTTAGATGAAGCTGAAAATCTAGAAAAAACAGCTGAAATCGACGTTTCTCTTGAAGACATCACCACCTTCCAGGCGAATGTAGCTAAGCCATTCATCGCACATTTGAAAAACAACATTTCCTCTCGATTTGCCTCGTCTAGTGATGTTGTGTCAGCAATGAGCATCTTTGATCCAAAGAAAATGCCTAGTTTTGATTCGCCTGATCTTCCTCAGTATGGCAAAACCTCCATTGGAACACTTCTCTCTCACTACGGGACAGACAAACCTTGTCAGACATTACTTGGTAACCCAACCGTTAAGAAAGCACTTATCTCCTCTGAGATCCACACTGAGTGGATAACATATCGACGACATATGGCGAAACAACCCAAAGATAATATGAAGTCACAGCTTGAAGATTTGGTTTCGAACGACATGTTGGCAAACATGTTTCCAAACCTGCACACTATTGCAAAGATCAGTTTGTCCATCCCAGTGGCTACTGCCTCCGTAGAGAGGAGCTTCTCTCAGATGAAGCTTATTAAGACAAGGATACGCAGCAGTTTGAACGACACTAGCTTGTCACATCTGATGAAAATTGCTATTGAGTCACCGGACCAACTAACCGATGGTAATCTTGACGAAATAGTCGAAGTTTGGGCAAGAAAAAAACACAAGAATAGTAACCTGAACTTGTGTTATTTTGCATATTACATATTATTATTACTTACTTATTATATATATTACTTATTATTATTACTTACACATTGATTTATCTATATTATATACTCATTATATATTATTACATATTATTATTACTTACACATTGATTTATCTCTACACTTAAAAAAAAAATCGGAAGCTCACTAATCATTATTTTACATGACTAGTGAACTTCTCAGGTGGGGCGAGATTGCGCTCAGGTGGGGCACTCGCCCCACCTCGCCACACCCTAAATGAAGCCCAGCCAATGTCAAGGATGGCCCTGCATAGTTGAAGTAGCCTGCTGCTGTTGCGACAGGCCACCATGCAGCATGTTGGTAAGAGTGAAGAGCAGCTTTCTGTTGGCGAAGAGATATAAGTATCCAATTATGCTCTAAGTCTAGGGAGGAGTCAAGTAGGAGGACATGTGATCCAGCATAGTGGTGGTACAGTAGGCGGGGTCAGACAGAGGGCACTTTGACCTTTAACAACTACTTTACAAGCTTCGACAAGTCTTCATCCAGTGTGCAAAAATGCGTGCTAACTCTTTTTTTTAAATTATAAGCCGTATCAGCATAAAAACTCCAATTATGCGCCATTCTAATTGTGCATCATTCTAATTGATTATTATGCATCATGCATCACTCTAATCATACATTATTTCTCTGATGATATGTACGTCTTGATGACGGTGATATTTGCATTTCATTTGTTTATTGTACCTTTACGTTCTAATCTCGTGGTTGAACGTGTTGGCTTTCCCCCTTATATTTGGATGGTGGAAGCTCCTGTGTGCAGCCTAATTGTGGATTTCTTGGCATGGTGGAGTAGAGCGACAGCCCTCATGGCAGGTACAGTGTAGCTCACTCTACTCTAGCTAGATTCCGCTCTGCAACATTGTGTACCACTCCTGCTTGCTTCACTAACTGAAAAGCTTAGCTAAGCTCGGCTACCAGAGGACTCGCATTAGACAAGACCGTGAAGTACTTCTTTAAGTTGATCTTGAATTACCTCGCCACATGCAGCGACGGAACCTAAATGCATTTTCTATTCTTGCGTCGCATTCATGGAGGATCATTTTATTTATGGGTCAGCAGGTGGGTCAGCAGATGAGAATATTTTCCCCGTTATGCATAATTAAGTTACTTAATGACCGACGCTAGAATATTAATGAAAATAGTACGAGTTTGTGTAGGCTCACTATTATAAACTAGTGTGTTGTGCTATCGTTTACTTTAGACTATTGAATAAGCAATTAGCATCCTGACAGAACCTAGGGGGTGGAGTGTGGATGGAGTGACCTCTTTATGAGGAGTAACAGACTCTTTCCAGCACAAGATTTGGTATTTGGTATGGTTAGCAAGACTGGGGATTACATAGGATACACCACAAGTAAGACATTTTGTATTCATGCATTAAGCTTTGTTACAGGCATTAAGCTGTGTTACAGGCATTAAGCTGTGTTACAGGCATTAAGCTTTGTTACAGGCATTAAGGGGGAAAGAAGGCTGCGTATCGCGTAGTCTCATATAAAGTACCATATCTTTGCTCGCATTCACTCTAGTTTCCCAATTTATATATCAAATTATAGCTTGCAGTCTGTGCTTTCTAATGGTAAGTCTCTTTTGTCATTTAGTTTCGCCATAAATTTTTCCTGGCTCATTATAGGCTCTTCCAGTGCGGACCGTAAGCCGTTAAGTAAACCACGTTGCAGTAACGACCTTTGCGAGGCTCTTATTCGGTCTATTAGTCAATCATAATGAGCACTACAAACTGCGCGTCTTGAAATTTCGAAAAAAAGTTTTTTTGTTGCATTTTCTGAACATAGATTTATGACATCACGTTAAATTTCCATCTATAGGTATTTTTTAGTAATCCTATCAAACAAAAACTCTCGCGCAAGTTGTAGAATATAAAATTTGCTTTCAAATGAAATAATTTTTTTTATGAAAGAATAAAAAATATTCAAGTTATCATTTGAACGGTTTTTCAAAAATCACTTCAGAGATATTGAGCCTTGAAGTCCAAGCAGTTTGTAATCACATCCCAGCTGCCCCTGCTTCACTAGAATACATCCCCTCATTACTAGAATTGTGTGTGTACAAACAAAATGTTGAAAGCAACCAATTGACTTTAACAGTCCTTTATTTTTTCAACAACAGCAGTATCCTACATCCTAACTACAACTTCAAAACCAACAATAATTATATATATATACATACACATAAATTAAAGACGCATCAGACTTGTTACGTTGCTTTGCTAATATTGAATTAGCAAACATAAACACGTCATCATTTGCAGGGCTCCCATGCCCAGGTCCATCCATCGTCGCCCTCCACACATGTCTTCCGACACCCTCCAGTAATCCCTGAAAAACAATAGAACACAAACAAAAGTCATCCTCCAGTAATTTCTAAGCTTGACAAAAATACACATAAACAAAAGTATCTTCATTAATCTTTGTTTGAAATCTCTGTTTGACAATAGAAAGCAAGACACAAACAAAATAAAAATGTTACAGGTCCCCCTTGCCAGGACCATACAATGCTCCGCCCTCCATTGAAACTCTGCTGCCTCTCGATGGCAAGCCCGACACTTGTTGCACTCCCGTTTATGTGCATTTGTATACCCATCACTAATTAATGTGTGTGTACCTAAGCTCCACTGAACGCTAAAAAAGTTTTTGTGTTCCTACAACTTCCATAGAAACCGAAGAGCCTTCAAAATTGGCTTCACAATTTACCTTGTGACCCTCAAACCATTCTGTGTAACTTGCTTCTGTTTCATCTTCAGGTCTTCGCGCACAAGCTTGAAATTAGACATAAGATAATAATCTAAAACCTCTCCAGTGTCCCAAGACATCACCACAACCAAGCCATAATTTGATTTGTGGCCCTGTCTAAGCCATGTGCCGTCAACAGTAATACTAACATCAATGATGTCTTCATGCCTAACCCTATAAAAATCATGTAACCTATGAGCGGCATCCAACATAATACTCTGTTACTGCATTTGCGTCACTCCCTATTGACCTAGTATATTTAAAAAAAACAAGTGGAACTAAGAGGGGGCAACATATCCATGACTGCAGTGATGTCTTCCAGACCAGAATGACTAATTCCAGCAATGCGAGCACCCAGTACTGACTGGATGTTCAAAGAATGCTTCTACAGATACAGGGTTTGAGATGTCTTGAGTGTTACTACAATTTGAACAAAAAGTAAACCATGCCTGCCCTACGGGCTTCAGTTGCAAGGGAGCTCAGTTACCAACTTATTACACCTTTCTATGACCTCTCTAAGCTTATCTAAGTTTATTATACGATTACTCTTACCTAGTTCTCCAACACCACCCGAGTCCAAAGAGGTAGAGCCAGTAGATCCAGTAGCAACAGCCACAGAAGCAGCTGAACTATCCATGAGAGCCAACTTCTTCCTGGTCATAGTCACTCGTCATAGTCACCAATGGAACTGGCCTCTCTTCAGACATTTGCAATTGATTGCAAGGTAAGTGAAGGTTCACAGAAGGCGCTACCCCACCCACAGGATCCAAGAGACTCACTAACAACGGAAAGGAAACAGCTAGTAACTTTTTAGTATGGAGATAAACATTAAAACTTGCCTTGCGCGGCTACTGTGACAGGCTCAACAACAGCCGCCTGTAGGGCTTTCTTCTTCTTGTCTTCACTCTTCTTGAATCCTTGGCCTTTCTGTTTAAAATGCTTCTCTGTTCTCTTCCCCATAACTCAACAGTGTAAAAGTTTCAAGTGAACCTTGACCTAAAAAAACGTGCTCATCTTAGCGGTTGCGCACTACCCCCCCACCTGGCCAATTCATTGCGCAAACGACTGGTAAGGGTCTCCATGAAATTGGCAACATTTTGATATATAAAAACTGTATTTTGGGTAGGCGATCATCGCCGCCCGCCCGATTGTAGCCAGGTAAGACTGGGAGAGAATCTCTTCCAATGTGAAGTGAAATGAAATGAAATGGAATAATAATGCACTGTATAAAAATGGCTATATCTTCTGATGCAAGTATTCACTTGCTCTGAAACTTGAAACTCAAATATTATGAACCCTTTTGGGCCCATAAAAAAAAAATTGAAAAAATATGTGTTTTCAGCCCTCTTCCCCCCTTAAGCCATTAAGACTGAATCGACCTTTATGCAGTTATGTACTAATTCAAGATTCTTGGCAGGTATCTTGTTTGGGATGCAAGCAGAACAAGCTACTGAATTTATCAGGCCATGCTAGCCCTAGCTTGACCTGGTATTTTAGTGTGGGTCAGGTCATGCTTGACCTGGTGTATTAGTGAGGGTCAGGTCATGCTAGGTCTAGCTTGACCTGGTGTATTAGTGAGGGTCAGGTCATGCTAGGCCTAGCTTGACCTGGTGTATTAGTGAGGGACAGGTCATGCTAGGCCTAGCTTGGCCTGGTGTATTAGTGAGGGTCAGGTCATGCTAGGTCTAGCTTGACCTGGTGTATTAGTGAGGGTCAGGTCATGCTAGGTCTAGCTTGACCTGGTGTATTAGTGAGGGCAGGTCATGCTAGGTCTAGCTTGACCTGGTGTATTAGTGAGGGTCAGGTCATGCTAGGCCTAGCTTGACCTGGTGTAGTAGTGAGGGTCAGGTCATGCTAGGCCTAACTTGACCTGGTGTATTAGTGAGGGTCAGGTCATGCTAAGCCTAGCTTGACCTGGTGTATTAGTGAGGGTCAGGTCATGCTAGGCCTAGCTTGACCTGGTGTATTAGTGAGGGACAGGTCATGCTAGGCCTAGCTTGACCTGGTGTATTAGTGAGGGACAGGTCATGCTAGGCCTAGCTTGACCTGATGTATTAGTGAGGGACAGGTCATGCTAGGCCTAGCTTGACCTGGTGTATTAGTGACAGGTCATGCTAGGCCTAGCTTGACCTAGTGTATTAGTGAGGGTCAGGTCATGCTTGGCCTAACTTGACCTGGTGTATTAGTGAGGGTCAGGTCATGCTAGGTCTAGCTTGACCTGGTGTGTTAGTGAGGGTCAGGTCATGCTAGGTCTAGCTTGACCTGGTGTGTTAGTGAGGGACAGGTCATGCTAGGCCTAGCTTGACCTGGTGTATTAGTGAGGGCAGGTCATGCTAGGCCTAACTTGACCTGGTGTATTAGTGAGGGACAGGTCATGCTAGGCCTAGCTTGACCTGGTGTATTAGTGAGGGTCAGGTCATGCTAGGCCTAGCTTGACCTGGTGTATTAGTGAGGGTCAAGTCATGCTAGGCCTAGCTTGACCTGGTATATTAGTGAGGGTCAGGTCATGCTAGGCCTAGCTTGACCTGGTGTATTAGTGAGGGCAGGTCATGCTAGGCCTAGCTTGACCTGGTGTATTAGTGAGGGTCAGGTCATGCTAGGCCTAGCTTGACCTGGTGTATTAGTGAGGGTCAGGTCATGCTAGGCCTAACTTGACCTGGTGTATTAGTGAGGGTCAGGTCATGCTAGGCCTAGCTTGACCTGGTGTATTAGTGAGGGTCAGGTCATGCTAGGCCTAGCTTGACCTGGTGTATTAGTGAGGGTCAGGTCATGCTAGGCCTAGCTTGACCTGGTGTATTAGTGAGGGTCAGGTCATGCTAGGCCTAGCTTGACCTGGTGTATTAGTGAGGGTCAGATCATGCTAGGCCTAGCTTGACCTGGTGTATTAGTGAGGGACACACAGGCCATATGTATTAGCTTTAGTCTCTATTTTGTTTCCATTATTTTGTTTCCATGGCGAGCAAATGATACATACTAACAACATGACACCATACCAACTTTGATGGTATTTATAGCTTCTTAACCCCCTCCACTATACCACCATAAACTAGTAGGTACTAAAAAATCTTGTGGGTACCACTTTATAGCTCCATAGATACGGCACACTTCATGGTATGGACTTGATATATAGCTCAAAAGATAGGTCTCTCTGTGTGCTCTCTTTTAGTACTAAAACATTTTTCATTATACCAAGTTACAGGAGCTAAAGTGCTGACCTCAAAACCCGAGTGCCTGATTTTGGTGTCATGTCTAACTCTAAATTGCTAGATAGCACCAGTAGCTAGAGGAAGTCTACTGCATACAATGAGTTTTTTCATTCATTTCATTAAACTTGAGTACGTGGACAAGCACGCGGTTGGAAAAAAAATTTTTAGGAATTTTAAGGAATCTCGTATATGATAGGTGATATGGTTAAAAAAAGGTAAAGGGTCCTCTAACTGGTTGTGGTCAACATTGGAATAGTCTAGTTTCTTTACAAGTCAATTGCTTGTTTTTAATTTTCTTCTTCTTCCAATGCCACATCACGTCCGTCCTAGCGATTGCTTAAGATGAAATTGAGCAAGAAACAAAATCTTTTAGGCCCTCACAAGCACCTCAGGAATGACATTTTCCCATCATAGATGATTACCTCTTTGTAATCCTCTCTAATTTACATCCAGTTTTCCTCTCTAATTTACATCTCTCTAATTTAAATCTAGTTTTTCCTCTCTAGTTTTCCTCTCTAATTTTTCATCTAGTTTCCTCTCTAATTTAAATCTAGTTTCCTATCTAATTTACATCTAGTTTTCCTCCATCTAGTTTTCCTCTCTAATTTACATTCTCTAATTTACATCCAGTTTTCCTCTCTAATTTAAATCTAGTTTCCTCTCTAATTTAAATCTAGTTTCCTCTCTAATTTAAATCTAGTTTCCTCTCTAATTTTTCATCTAGTTTCCTCTCTAATTTTTCATCTAGTTTCCTATCTAATTTACATCTAGTTTTCCTCCATCTAGTTTTCCTCTCTAATTTACATTCTCTAATTTACATCCAGTTTTCCTCTCTAATTTAAATCTCGTTTTCCTCTCTAATTTACATCTAGTTTCCTCTCTAATTTAAATCTAGTTTCCTCTCTAATTTAAATCTAGTTTCCTCTCTAATTTAAATCTAGTTTCCTCTCTAATTTACATCTAGATTTATAGTTTTGCTTCAGCTTCTATTGCACAATCTGTATTTTCACCTGTGCAGGTCGCTGCTCCCTACCCAATGATAGCAGCTCATCCCAAACCAAATTATCCTGCCCCGCACTCCTTCGTGGCTCTTGTCATCTCCGTTACAGCAGTGTGCGGTTTACTGGACATCCTCTCTCTGGCATTCGGGATTCCTGCACTCCTGTGCGCTCTGCTAGTAAGGAAATGAGACTGAGATGAAAACTTGTTGGGACTATAATATTATATAAAGTAAAGTTGAGAACATGAAGAGCCATCTCCCAATGTTGTAAACTTTTGTTACTTTGTTATGTTCTTATTAGAGCTCATTTAAAGCTTCTGATGGACACTATCCCAACGCTTCTAAATACGCCATGGCTGGCTTCATATTGACGATTCTAAACGTCGCGTTCACGCTGCTGATAGGACTGATGGTTGCCTCTCTCGTTGTTGGTTACACCAGAGGAACTTGCTACGCAGTATACCAATACTGCTATGGCTTCGGTAACGGTAAGTTTAAAAGTTTAAAGGCATTCACATGCTCACTGCTGAGTAGGACCTATTGCATAGTTGCCATGTAGAGTGATGCTAATATTCTCATTAGCAACAAACATACGAGTGTTCTGATAAGGTAGTTGTATATGCCTCCTTATTCTAACTAACTAATACCTCTTTACACTAGTTACTCTAATAGTTGAACTCTAATGCTTCCTTATACTATCTATTCTAATAGTTGAACTCTAATACCTCTTTATACTAGCTACTCTAATAGTTGAACTCTAGTCCTCCTCACACTAGCTATTCTAATAGTTGAAATACTAGCTATTCTAATAGTTGAACTCTAATGCCTCCTTATACTAGCTACTCTAATAGTTTAACTCTAGTCCCCCTTACACTAGCTATTCTAATAGTTGAACTCTACTGCCTCCTTATACTAGCTATTCTAATAGTAATGCCTCCTTTTACTAGCTATTCTAATAGTTGAACTCTACTGCCTCCTTATACTAGCTATTCTAATAATTTAACTCTAATGCCTCCTTACACTAGCTATTCTAATAGTTGAACTCTAATGCCTCCTCACACTAGCTATTCTAATAGTTGAACTCTAATGCCTCCTCACACTAGCTATTCTAATAGTAATGCCTCCTTTTACTAGCTATTCTAATAGTTGAACTCTACTGCCTCCTTATACTAGCTATTCTAATAGTTGAAATACTAGCTATTCTAATAGTTGAACTCTAATGCCTTATACTAGCCATTCTAATGGTTGAACTCTAATGCCTCCTTATACTATGAACTCTAATACCTCTTTATACTAGCTACTCTAATAGTTGAACTCTACTGCCTCCTTATACTAGCTATTCTAATAATTTAACTCTAATGCCTCCTTACACTAGCTATTCTAATAGTTGAACTCTAATGCCTCCTTTTACTAGCTATTCTAATAGTTGAACTCTACTGCCTCCTCACACTAGCTATTCTAATAGTTGAAATACTAGCTATTCTAATAGTTGAACTCTAATGCCTCCTTATACTAGCCATTCTAATGGTTGAACTCTAATGCCTCCTTATACTATGAACTCTAATACCTCTTTATACTAGCTACTCTAATAGTTGAACTCTAGTCCTCCTTACACTAGCTATTCTAATAGTTGAACTCTAATGCCTCCTCACGCTAGCTATTCTAATAGTTAAACTCTAATGCCTCCTTATACTAGCTATTCTAATAATTTAAGGGGGATGTAACCCATAATAGTGATTTTTGACAAAATATATAGCTTTTTCTGTTTTGAGGCTTATATCCTTGCACAATACCTGTACAAGCTGACTTTCAAAGATGAAGCTAGTTGGATGTTCCATTGTTGAGTTATGGAGGATTTTATCCATGCACTCCTTACCTTTCAATCTTCGATCTTCATGAGGAACAGTGAATTTCAGGCTAGTAAGGTCAGCCATATCTCTGCAACACACCACTTGATTTTAGTCTCAAAATGAAGCCCACTACAAGCAGTACCTAATTATTCTAATTGAGCATATGATTGTGCCTATGTGTACCAATACAGTGCGTGGAAAGTGCATGTTGGTGGCCCAATGACATTAACCATACTAGATTGTGATTGCGAGTCCCCAAGAATGTGGATTTTCGGTCCAATTATGGGCAGCCCTTTCTTTCCTCTTTGTTATTAGCATCTAACATGGTGATTGAATCTCTTGTAATACTCTCTCATGTGTGGGACATGACATACCAGGCCTGGGTGTGTGGGTACTTGGCTTGAATGGGCTTGTGGTTTAAAAAAAACTTGTAACATTTAAAGGTGGTAATGGTATTATCTCCATATTTGGGAATGGCTCTAATCAGCTGTTTCCAGATGCTAGCTTTGTAAAAGGGGGTTTGACTTTTTTCTTCTTCTAGGCCAGTTTTTAGTATACATCATCATAAAGCATATCATTGGATTGCATTTGAATTAAGCTTTCTTTTGGCACCAAAATTAAAGGTAGGGGAGGAATGACAACAACGTTATGGCAGGTAGTAGTTATCTCATGAGTAATTAATGAGCCGTGGGTTACATCCTCCTTAACTCTAATGCCTCCTTATACTATTCTAATAGTTGAACTCTAATGCCCTATTCTAACTAATGCCTCCCTACACTAGCTATTCCAATAGGTTGTATATACGCGACTATTTTTTTAAAATAAAAATATATAAGACTAGAAACAAGGCAAAAACAATACACATATATAAAAATTAACAACATATAAATTTTAATCTAAAGTTAATTTTAATTTTAAACAATAACAATAACAAAAACACCGACAGTCGATCCAAAGTAATTTGTAAAAGAAGGGAAATCGATATGATTTATAATGACCTCAATAATCAACTTGAATTTTTACTCTCTCGATGTTTCGACTAGGTGCTCTAGGCTTCGTCAGGAATAATGACTAGATGCTCTAGGCTTCATCAGGAATAATGATGAAGGCTAGAGCATCTAGTCGAAACGTCGAGAGAGTTAAAAAAATCAAGTTGATTATTGAGAAGATCATTGTAATTTTAATATATCAACTGTGAGTGAGATGATAATAAACGTTGCTGTTATAAATGGCTTGCTTATGCCCTTCATTTCTCCTATTCTCTGCAGATTGCTATTACGAGTGTATTGACTACTACTACTAATATGGTCTGGAGTTACAGAAGAACTTCACGATTATAAACTTCTCGAGCATAACATTTTATTGTTGTTTATAAATGTCTGAGTTTTCTAATGCCTGCTACTGTATTCATGACTCATTTCCTGGATTAGACCACCCCCTCGATGAGTACAGGATTATGAAAGTGAAAATGTGGTGTGAAACTGAGCAAGAATGGCTCAGAAGAACACACGTAAGTTATCGGTAAGCACAGCACTTGGTGTCACCAGGTAAGGCAGCCGAAGTACGCAACGAAGACATCGAGAGACTGCCTTCGAGATCTGTGATCTATTGCATGCATGCTGGCTTGCAGTACGGAAAATAGTTCCCAACACGGTTACTGGGCATTTTTTAAAATTTTTGTGATTGTGAGTACAGATTATCAGTGGCCTTGGTAAACAGCAGCTGTCACTTTCTCTTCATTTTATATAGGAATGAGTTCCTCCACAGGTTAAGCTCCCTTTACTATCACAGAGTAGCTGTACCTCGGTCTTACAAGTGGGTCTGAGCCTGTAGAGCTCTTGTGAGTAGCCCCACTCCTCACAACTGCTGCAGAACCTCCTGCACTTTCCAGTTGATTCAGTGGTGGATCCCAGTGAGTAGTACGATTTGAAACAAAGGCTTTAAAATACCTTTTTTTAAATGCAAACTTGTGGTTATGACTTTAATGCTCCATAGATTCTGTACACTTCACTGTATGAACTTGACATATAGCTCAAAGATAGCTCTCTCTGTGTGCTCTCTTTTGATACTAAAAACTTGCATAATAACACGGAGTCAAAGTTAGGGACCTCAAAATCTGCATGCCTGAATTCTTTGGGGTTCTAGCTTCTGATATGAAATTGGCTAGAGGAATATGTGGCTGAAAGTTTATAAGCATGTTAGCCCTCTGTAGGTGACCCTGGAGACTTCTGTCCTGGAAACTTACTGAAAAAAATGTGTCATTTTCCAGGAAGACAAGAATGAGAAACTTGTTTGCCCAGTTGAAACAAAATGTAGGGGTAGGCTAAATCAGTCTAGCAGAGCAGTGTAGTCGAAGAGTCAAGCCAAGCAGTCTAGTGGAGGAGTCTAGCCGAGTCTAGTAAGCAGAAGAGTCTAGCAGAGTCTAGTAGAGCATTCTTGCAGAGCAGTCTAGTAGAGCATTCTTGCAGAGCAGTCTAGTAGAGGATGTGACTTATTTTTTGTCCAAGACACTTGATATTTCATGGATAAATTATGGTAATGAAGCAACATTGGAACAACAGAGCAAATTCCCACAATAGCAAAACCAGACTAGAGTGAGCCTTAAGAGGAAAAACACAGAAGCACAGTCACGCATGTCAAGTGCTGAGAAGAAACTGCGTAGGAACAACTTCCGAAAGCTGAACAGGACCTCCTGTGCCTCTTTTGTGAAAAACCTGCTAGCCCATCCGATCCTCTGCACGAGGCTGTGATTAAAGTGATCGGTAAAAGAGTCAAGAGACATGCAACCAAGATCTGATGAGAGGCTCTTGGCAAAAATTCTTTTTACAAGGAAAGCACAGTGTTTAGTTGCCTTGTATAATTCAGCAGGTAAAGGAAGACATTTGAACAAACTGACAGGTGTACAACAGAAGCAGGGCAGTAGCCAGGATTTTAAGCAGGGGGGGGGGGGGGCGAAGTAACATCTTGACCCCAGCCATGCCCATTTTAATCCACACCCACTTGCAACAATTACTATTATTATTACATGTGACAATGTTAGAATGATGATGATGATGAGTTGAGTTAGCAGTCCGCTTTAGTTAGTTAATCATGTTTATCAACCGAAGTCACCTGGGATGGTGCTGAGCAAAATTGGTCAATGACTGATGAAATGTCAATAGGAATGTTTGGATGATGTGGTCAACCCATTGAGCCAGAGTGTTCCATTGTATGAAGAGAAGTTTTTATTCGTTTCAGTCCACAAAAGAGCATTCAGAAGAATGGCAATGTGCATAAAATAGTCAGCAACCCACTAGCATGACAAAGAGCAGCTGAAGGTGTCACAGGCAAGCAAGATAGCCCATAAGAATCTTCTGTTCCTGTCATTTCATGTGCCAACAGTGCAACTCGCTCTGAAAATTGGTGGGGGATAGAGTGATAGAATTCAGCTATTACTCTTCAGCACTTATGGTGACCAATATGGAAGATACTAAATACACATCCTGTAAAGCTCTTTGATGATGAATGCAAAGATGGTCATCTAGTTCTGAAATAGAGTGGTCAATAAGAGGAACAGAGAAACTACCACAATAATATTCACTTGGAGAATTGGCAGGAACATTGTCTCTGTGGCACTGGCGGCCACAAAGTCTAGCAAAAGATGGTTGCAACCAATACTGACACAGTTTCTCAATAGTGCTGAACCATTGAGAGTGATGTGTATCTTCTGTATTTCTCCTAACCTCCTTCAAAGTTGCAGTGATGTAGCCAATCTCACCTACTGCTTCTACTATATATTTTGCTTCAGCCTGAAGGACTGGAGGCTAAGGCTCGGATATACTTAAGACCAGCATTGGCAACAAAAGAAAATCTATTGTTAATTGCTAGCAAAATTGTTCTGGCATCAGTTATCGAATCTGCAAACCACTCGATAGTACCACCTGCTGTGTATATGTTTTCCACGCATGCCAGAATAGAAGGATAAAGTGACTGGAAGAGGTTGAGAACATCTAGTCGCTGAACCCATCCAGTTAGGCATAGGTCTTGAAGCGCTGATCCTGGTTGTCTAGCTCAATGGACTTCCCCAGAATGCTCTGGTGTTTGGATGAGCAGCAAAATACATAAAAACTCGACCTAGAATACCAATCATGTTACAAACACATGATACCTCCAATGACTTAGCAACTGCTTAGTTTAAGCAGTGTGATGCGCAATGGAGACGAATTGCTGAAGGGTATTGAGGTCTAGCAATGACTGCAGCTCCCCTTGTCCTCCCACACACTTCTCGTGCCACAATTTTTTTGACCTGGCAACTTTGTGAGATCTATAAATTGCAATCTCTCAAGAATCCAAAATTCAGCTCTGCAGGCACCAGTTACACCTGGGCCACATTCAAGGAATGTGACGAAGTCTTCCATCACAAGGCGATGAACATACCTAATGGCTACTCTCCATTAGCTAAGTCAGTCACTTAATCTGCTATTATTTTAAACTATGAGGCTTTTTTCACATTCTGAACCATAATATACTCTCCAAGATTACCTATAATTTGATTTTGAATATCAGCTGATCTACAGGCGGCATTTCTCTGGATTTTAGTAAAAGCCCAGAAATTGCCAGGCTTTGTTGACATGCTTCTCTACATCACAGAATCATAGTGGCCTCTCAAGGGAATGTTTTGTCACTCACACTATCTACAATTGATTTTAACATCTCTCAATCAGCCTTAACCTAAATCGAGTTGACATTGAAGGCCAGGCTGACGACCACTAAAAAATCTAATGGCTGCCAACTTGTGATGCTCCTTTTCTGAATGCATACACAGCAATTCTAATGCCTTGCCAAATTGTGTCTAAGGGCACTGAACTAAAAAGCCAGGCTCTGAAGTTGTGAGGGTGCTGTCGGTGCTGCTTTGAAACACTTGTAGAGTAACATTATGCAATAAAATGGCAGCTGTATATATGCCCGAGTCAACAGTTTTCACTATACAATTAATGGTTAATCACAATTAAATTGAGGGGGTTGCTTTCAAGCACCCCCAACCCCCCCTTCCACCCCCTGGCTACCCTCTGAATAGAGCATACTATTCCCTTCCATTTGCCGAGCCTGTTGCATACATTGAAGACACACTCACTGACAGAGAACACACTTTACACAACTTAGTGTATCTTTTGTATGTGTGCACTCCACAAGGCTGAAATGGAGTTTACCTGAACTATAGGCCTTTAAGGATGGACAGGACATTCTTTTGGAGGACATTTGGTACTTCTTTGGGCAGGCATGTAAGAATTATGCTGACAATAATGCATATGTACTAGCATATGAATTATACACGAGGAAATTATACACGAGGAAATCAGAACCATTGTGCTTTTTCTGCAAACTGTCAAGTTGAAGGTTTGCCTCAATCCTTGAAAACTCTTGTGGCAATGCAATATGATGGTGATAACATCAGAGAGCAATCACTTGCAACTCGGACCTAAGCCCAGCTGAGCATCTGTCAGCTTAACACCTTAGTTCACCGTAAAAAACAAACAAATAAACAAACATTGATGACACGCAGAACAAGTCCTGTGAGCCACCTTTGTCGGTACTTTCCTACATAACAAGACCCATTAAAGGAAACTAGTTGGAATGTGGTATAAGCTGAGATTATCATGTCATACGACAAGTTCATTACATCTCAACGGAAGTGGGTACTGAGATATGTAAGTACTGTGACAGGTTGAACATCATATGTCCACCACAACTGAAAAAAGGCGTGTTAACTACATCTGCAGTGGGGACAATATCAAGAGGTGCGACCACCATGAAGACTTGATTGAATGGCACAGGTAACTCAGTGTTTCAAAACTGTAATAACTCTGACCGGATCCACCGAATATCAGCCAGTTAGTATGCTGAAGAGAACCTGCTGCTTGCACTTCTGTAGCGACCAACTTGTTTCAGAAGAGCCTGCCCAGGCTCCCATTGACCTACACGCAAGTGCCCCTGTGGGCAAGCTGTCCTGTCCAGTTCCCAGCCTAGCAGAGCCAGTGACAACTGAATGCCCTCAAATGGCTCCTGCTGTGCAGTTAGAATACTAATTCTCAATAATTAATTTGTCTTTGCAAGCCGGAATGTGGAATCGTGTGGCAAGAAGTGCTCAAGGACAAATGCACAGCAGCAGCTCCAAAACACTTCAAAGACCTGTAGTAGCATAATACCATATATGGAATAATCTATATTTAGAACTACGGGAAGAGGAGAGGGGAAAAGGAAAAAAGGAAAAAAGCGGGTAACACGAATTAGCCATCTACTCCACGTACAAAGAGAGAAGAGTCACTCTCGGTTGTCAGACTGTTGTCAGAGTCTCTATTGTCAGAGATGCAGATGTGTGGAAGCACTCTGTTGTCAGATTGATGCCAAAATACTCTCTGATGTGCAGAGAGCCAGCAATACTAAATTCATGATGGTATGGGAACGTAACCCGAGCAGTGTTTATGAGCACTTCATTGCACGTGCAAGTGAATGACATAACCCGAGTATGTTTATGAGCACGTGCAAGTGAATGACATAACCCGAGTATGTTTATGAGCACTTCATTGCACGTGCAAGTGAGCATGTTTATGAGCACGTCATTGCACGTGCAAGTGAATGGCATAACCCGAGCATGTTTATGAGCACTTCATTGCACGTGCAAGTGAATGGCATAACCCGAGCATGTTTATGAGCACTTCATTGCACGTGCAAGTGAATGGCATAACCCGAGCATGTTTATGAGCACTTCAATGCACGTGCAAGTGAATGGCATAACCCGAGCATGTTTATGGGCACTTCAATGCACGTGCAAGTGAATGACATAACCTGAGTATGTTTATGAGCACGTCATTGCACGTGCAAGTGAATGGCATAACCCGAGCAGTGTTTCTTAGCACTTCATTGCATGTGCAAGTGAATGGAATAACCCGAGCATGTTTATGAGCACTTCATTGCACGTGCAAGTGAATGGCATAACCCGAGCAGTGTTTCATAGCACTTCATTGCACGTGCAAGTGAATGGAATAACCCGAGCATGTTTATGAGCACTTCATTGCACGTGCAAGTGAATGGCATAACCCGAGCATGTTTATGAGCAATTCATTGCACGTGCAAGTGAATGACATAACCCGAGCATGTTTATGAGCACTTCATTGCACGTGCAAGTGAATGGCATAACCAGAGCATGTTTATGAGCACTTCATTGCACGTGCAAGTGAATGGCATAACCCGAGCATGTTTATGAGCACTTCATTGCACGTGCAAGTGAATGGCATAACCCGAGCATGTTTATGAGCACTTCATTGCACGTGCAAGTGAATGGCATAACCAGAGCATGTTTATGAGCACTTCATTGCACGTGCAAGTGAATGACATCACCCGAGCATGTTTATGAGCACTTCATTGCACGTGCAAGTGAATGGCGTAACCCGAGCATGTTTATGAGCACTTCATTGCACGTGCAAGTGAATGACATAACCCGAGCATGTTTATGAGCACGTAATTGCACGTGCAAGTGAATGACATAACCCGAGCATGTTTATGAGCACGTCATTGCACGTGCAAGTGAATGACATAACCCGAGCATGTTTATGAGCACTTCATTGCACGTGCAAGTGAATGGCATAACCCGAGCATGTTTATGAGCACTTCATTGCACGTGCAAGTGAATGACATAGCCCGAGCATGTTTATGAGCACGTCATTGCACGGGCAAGTGAATGGCATAACCCGAGCATGTTTATGAGCACTTCATTGCACGTGCAAGTGAATGGCATAACCCGAGCATGTTTATAAGCACTTCATTGCGCGTGCAAGTGAATGGCATAACCCGAGCATGTTTATGAGCACTTCATTGCGTGTGCAAGTGAATGGCATAACCCGAGCATGTTTATGAGCACTTCATTGTGCGTGCAAGTGAATGGCATAACCCGAGCATGTTTATGAGCACTTCATTGCACGTGCAAGTGAATGGTAAAACCCGAGCATGTTTATGAGCACTTCATTGCACGTGCAAGTGAATGGCATAACCCGAGCATGTTTATGAGCACTTCATTGCACGTGCAAGTGAATGGCATAACCCGAGCATGTTTATGAGCACTTCATTGCACGTGCAAGTGAATGGCATAACCCGAGCATGTTTATGAGCACTTCATTGCACGTGCAAGTGAATGGCATAACCCGAGCATGTTTATGAGCACTTCATTGCACGTGCAAGTGAATGGCATAACCCGAGCATGTTTATGAGCACTTCATTGCACGTGCAAGTGAATGACATCACCCGAGCAAGTTTATGAGCAATTCATTGCACGTGCAAGTGAATGGCATAACCCGAGCGTGTTTATGAGCACTTCATTGCACGTGCAAGTGAATGGCATAACCCGAGCGTGTTTATGAGCACTTCATTGCACGTGCAAGTGAATGGCATAACCCGAGCAGTATTTATGAGCACTTCATTGCACGTGCAAGTGAATGGCATAACCCGAGCTTGTTTATGAGCACTTCATTGCACGTGCAAGTGAATGGCATAACCCGAGCATGTTTATGAGCACTTCATTACACGTGCAAGTGAATGGCATAACCCGAGCATGTTTATGAGCAGTTCATTGCACGTGCAAGTGAATGGCATAACCCGAGCATGTTTATGAGCACTTCATTGCACGTGCAAGTGAATGGCATAACCCGAGCATGTTTATGAGCACTTCATTGCACGTGCAAGTGAATGGCATAACCCGAGCATGTTTATGAGCACTTCATTGCACGTGCAAGTGAATGACATCACCCGAGCAAGTTTATGAGCAATTCATTGCACGTGCAAGTGAATGGCATAACCCGAGCGTGTTTATGAGCACTTGATTGCACGTGCAAGTGAATGGCATAACCCGAGCAGTATTTATGAGCACTTCATTGCACGTGCAAGTGAATGGCATAACCCGAGCATGTTTATGAGCACTTCATTGCACGTGCAAGTGAATGACATAACCCGAGCATGTTTATGAGCACTTCATTGCACGTGCAAGTGAATGGCATAACCCGAGCATGTTTATGAGCACGTCATTGCACGTGCAAGTGAATGACATAACCCGAGCAGTGTTTCTGAGCACTTCATTGCACGTGCAAGTGAATGGCATAACCCGAGCATGTTTATGAGCACTTCATTGCACGTGCAAGTGAATGGCATAACCCGAGCATGTTTATGAGCATTTCATTGCACGTGCAAGTGAATGACATAACCCTAGCATGTTTATGAGCACTTCATTGCACGTGCAAGTGAATGGCATAACCAGAGCATGTTTATGAGCACTTCATTGCACGTGCAAGTGAATGGCATAACCCGAGCATGTTTATGAGCACTTCATTGCACGTGCAAGTGAATGGCATAACCCGAGCATGTTTATGAGCACTTCATTGCACGTGCAAGTGAATGGCATAACCCGAGCATGTTTATGAGCACTTCATTGCATGTGCAAGTGAATGGCATAACCCGAGCATGTTTATGAGCACTTCATTGCACTTGCAAGTGAATGGCATAACCAGAGCATGTTTATGAGCACTTCATTGCACGTGCAAGTGAATGACATCACCCGAGCATGTTTATGAGCACTTCATTGCACGTGCAAGTGAATGGCATAACCCGAGCTTGTTTATGAGCACTTCATTGCACGTAAAAGTGAATGGCATAACCCGAGCATGTTTATGAGCACTTCATTACACGTGCAAGTGAATGGCATAACCCGAGCATGTTTATGAGCTGTTCATTGCACGTGCAAGTGAATGGCATAACCAGAGCATGTTTATGAGCACTTCATTGCACGTGCAAGTGAATGGCATAACCCGAGCATGTTTATGAGCACTTCATTGCACGTGCAAGTGAATGGCATAACCCGAGCATGTTTATGAGCACTTCATTGCACGTGCAAGTGAATGACATAACCCGAGCATGTTTATGAGCACTTCATTGCACGTGCAAGTGAATGGCATAACCCGAGCATGTTTATGAGCACGTCATTGCACGGGCAAGTGAATGGCATAACCCGAGCATGTTTATGAGCACTTCATTGCACGTGCAAGTGAATGGCATAACCCGAGAATGTTTATGAGCACTTCATTGCGCGTGCAAGTGAATGGCATAACCCGAGCATGTTTATGAGCACATCATTGCGTGTGCAAGTGAATGGCATAACCCGAGCATGTTTATGAGCACTTCATTGTGCGTGCAAGTGAATGGCATAACCCGAGCAGGTTTATGAGCACTTCATTGCACGTGCAAGTGAATGGTAAAACCCGAGCATGTTTATGAGCACTTCATTGCACGTGCAAGTGAATGGCATAACACGAGCATGTTTTTGAGCACTTCATTGCACGTGCAAGTGAATGGCATAACCCGAGCATGTTTATGAGCACTTGATTGCACGTGAAAGTGAATGGCATAACCCGAGCATGTTTATGAGCACTTCATTGCACGTGCAAGTGAATGGCGTAACCCGAGCATGTTTATGAGCACTTCATTGCACGTGCAAGTGAATGGCGTAACCCGAGCATGTTTATGAGCACTTCATTGCACGTGCAAGTGAATGACATAACCCGAGCATGTTTATGAGCATGTCATTGCACGTGCAAGTGAATGACATAACCCGAGCATGTTTATGAGCACGTCATTGCACGTGCAAGTGAATGACATAACCCGAGCATGTTTATGAGTACGTCATTGCACGTGCAAGTGAATGACATAACCCGAGCATGTTTATGAGCACTTCATTGCACGTGCAAGTGAATGAAATAACCCGAGCATGTTTAGGAGCAGTTCATTGCACGTGCAAGTGAATGGCATAACCCGAGAATGTTTATGAGCACTTCATTGCACGTGCAAGTGAATGACATAACCCGAGCATGTTTATGAGCACTTCATTGCACGTGCAAGTGAATGGCATAACCAGAGCATGTTTATGAGCACTTCATTGCACGTGCAAGTGAATGACATAACCCGAGCATGTTTATGAGCACGTCATTGCACGTGCAAGTGAATGACATAACCCGAGCATGTTTATGAGCACGTCATTGCACGTGCAAGTGAATGACATAACCCGAGCATGTTTATGAGCACTTCGTTGCACGTGCAAATGAATGGCATAACCCGAGCATGTTTATGAGCACTTCATTGCACGTGCAAGTGAATGGCATAACCCGAGCATGTTTATGAACACTTCATTGCACGTGCAAGTGAATGGCATAACCCGAGCATGTTTATGAGAACTTCATTGCACGTGCAAGTGAATAACATAACCCGAGCATGTTTATGAGCACTTCATTGCACGTGCAAGTGAATGACATAACCCGAGCATGTTTATGAGCACTTCATTGCACGTGCAAGTGAATGGCATAACCCGAGCATGTTTATGAGCACTTCATTACACGTGCAAGTGAATGGCATAACCCGAGCATGTTTATGAGCACTTCATTGCACGTGCAAGTGAATGGCATAACCCGAGCATGTTTATGAGCACTTCATTGCACGTGCAAGTGAATGACATAACCCGAGCATGTTTATGAGCACTTCATTGCACGTGCAAGTGAATGGCATAACCCGAGCATGTTTATGAGCACGTCATTGCACGTGCAAGTGAATGACATAACCCGAGCAGTGTTTCTGAGCACTTCATTGCACGTGCAAGTGAATGGCATAACCCGAGCATGTTTATGAGCACTTCATTGCACGTGCAAGTGAATGGCATAACCCGAGCATGTTTATGAGCATTTCATTGCACGTGCAAGTGAATGACATAACCCTAGCATGTTTATGAGCACTTCATTGCACGTGCAAGTGAATGGCATAACCAGAGCATGTTTATGAGCACTTCATTGCACGTGCAAGTGAATGGCATAACCCGAGCATGTTTATGAGCACTTCATTGCACGTGCAAGTGAATGGCATAACCCGAGCATGTTTATGAGCACTTCATTGCACGTGCAAGTGAATGGCATAACCCGAGCATGTTTATGAGCACTTCATTGCATGTGCAAGTGAATGGCATAACCCGAGCATGTTTATGAGCACTTCATTGCACTTGCAAGTGAATGGCATAACCAGAGCATGTTTATGAGCACTTCATTGCACGTGCAAGTGAATGACATCACCCGAGCATGTTTATGAGCACTTCATTGCACGTGCAAGTGAATGGCATAACCCGAGCTTGTTTATGAGCACTTCATTGCACGTAAAAGTGAATGGCATAACCCGAGCATGTTTATGAGCACTTCATTACACGTGCAAGTGAATGGCATAACCCGAGCATGTTTATGAGCTGTTCATTGCACGTGCAAGTGAATGGCATAACCAGAGCATGTTTATGAGCACTTCATTGCACGTGCAAGTGAATGGCATAACCCGAGCATGTTTATGAGCACTTCATTGCACGTGCAAGTGAATGGCATAACCCGAGCATGTTTATGAGCACTTCATTGCACGTGCAAGTGAATGACATAACCCGAGCATGTTTATGAGCACTTCATTGCACGTGCAAGTGAATGGCATAACCCGAGCATGTTTATGAGCACGTCATTGCACGGGCAAGTGAATGGCATAACCCGAGCATGTTTATGAGCACTTCATTGCACGTGCAAGTGAATGGCATAACCCGAGCATGTTTATGAGCACTTCATTGCGCGTGCAAGTGAATGGCATAACCCGAGCATGTTTATGAGCACATCATTGCGTGTGCAAGTGAATGGCATAACCCGAGCATGTTTATGAGCACTTCATTGTGCGTGCAAGTGAATGGCATAACCCGAGCAGGTTTATGAGCACTTCATTGCACGTGCAAGTGAATGGTAAAACCCGAGCATGTTTATGAGCACTTCATTGCACGTGCAAGTGAATGGCATAACACGAGCATGTTTTTGAGCACTTCATTGCACGTGCAAGTGAATGGCATAACCCGAGCATGTTTATGAGCACTTGATTGCACGTGAAAGTGAATGGCATAACCCGAGCATGTTTATGAGCACTTCATTGCACGTGCAAGTGAATGGCGTAACCCGAGCATGTTTATGAGCACTTCATTGCACGTGCAAGTGAATGGCGTAACCCGAGCATGTTTATGAGCACTTCATTGCACGTGCAAGTGAATGACATAACCCGAGCATGTTTATGAGCACGTCATTGCACGTGCAAGTGAATGACATAACCCGAGCATGTTTATGAGCACGTCATTGCACGTGCAAGTGAATGACATAACCCGAGCATGTTTATGAGTACGTCATTGCACGTGCAAGTGAATGACATAACCCGAGCATGTTTATGAGCACTTCATTGCACGTGCAAGTGAATGAAATAACCCGAGCATGTTTAGGAGCAGTTCATTGCACGTGCAAGTGAATGGCATAACCCGAGAATGTTTATGAGCACTTCATTGCACGTGCAAGTGAATGACATAACCCGAGCATGTTTATGAGCACTTCATTGCACGTGCAAGTGAATGGCATAACCAGAGCATGTTTATGAGCACTTCATTGCACGTGCAAGTGAATGACATAACCCGAGCATGTTTATGAGCACGTCATTGCACGTGCAAGTGAATGACATAACCCGAGCATGTTTATGAGCACTTCGTTGCACGTGCAAATGAATGGCATAACCCGAGCATGTTTATGAGCACTTCATTGCACGTGCAAGTGAATGGCATAACCCGAGCATGTTTATGAACACTTCATTGCACGTGCAAGTGAATGGCATAACCCGAGCATGTTTATGAGAACTTCATTGCACGTGCAAGTGAATGACATAACCCGAGCATGTTTATGAGCACTTCATTGCACGTGCAAGTGAATGACATAACCCGAGCATGTTTATGAGCACTTCATTGCACGTGCAAGTGAATGGCATAACCCGAGCATGTTTATGAGCACTTCATTACACGTGCAAGTGAATGGCATAACCCGAGCATGTTTATGAGCACTTCATTGTGCGTGCAAGTGTATGGCATAACCCGAGCATGTTTATGAGCACTTCATTGCACGTGCAAGTGAATGGCATAACACGAGCATGTTTATGAGCACTTCATTGCACGTGCAAGTGAATGGCATAACACGAGCATGTTTATGAGCACTTCATTGCACGTGCAAGTGAATGACATAACCCGAGCATGTTTATGAGCACGTCATTGCACGTGCAAGTGAATGGCATAACCCGAGCATGTTTATGAGCACTTCATTGCACGTGCAAGTGAATGACATAACCCGAGCATGTTTATGTGCACTTCATTGCACGTGCAAGTGAATGGCATAACCCGAGCATGTTTATGAGCACGTCATTGCACGTGCAAGTGAATGACATAACCCGAGCAGTGTTTCTGAGCACTTCATTGCACGTGCAAGTGAATGGCATAACCCGAGCATGTTTATGAGCACTTCATTGCACGTGCAAGTGAATGGCATAACCCGAGCATGTTTATGAGCACTTCATTGCACGTGCAAGTGAATGGCATAACCCGAGCATGTTTATGAGCACTTCATTGCACGTGCAAGTGAATGGCATAACCCGAGCATGTTTATGAGCACTTCATTGCACGTGCAAGTGAATGGCATAACCCGAGCATGTTTATGAGCACTTCATTGCACGTGCAAGTGAATGGCATAACCCGAGCATGTTTATGAGCACTTCATTGCACGTGCAAGTGAATGGCATAACCCGAGCATGTTTATGAGCACTTCATTGCACGTGCAAGTGAATGGCATAACCCGAGCATGTTTATGAGCACTTCATTGCACGTGCAAGTGAATGGTATAACCAGAGCATGTTTATGAGCACTTCATTGCACGTGCAAGTGAATGGCATAACCCGAGCATGTTTATGAGCACTTCATTGCACGTGCAAGTGAATGGCATAACCCGAGCATGTTTATGAGCACTTCATTGAACGTGTAAGTGAATGACATAACCCGAGAATGTTTATGAGCACGTCATTGCACGTGCAAGTGAATGACATAACCGAGCATGTTTATGAGCACTTCATTGCACGTGCAAGTGAATGGCATAACCCGAGCATGTTTATGAGCACTTCATTGCACGTGCAAGTGAATGGCATAACCCGAGCATGTTTATGAGCACTTCATTGCACTTGCAAGTGAATGGCATAACCATAGCATGTTTATGAGCACTTCATTGCACGTGCAAGTGAATGACATCACCCGAGCATGTTTATGAGCACTTCATTGCACGTGCAAGTGAATGGCATAACCCGAGCTTGTTTATGAGCACTTCATTGCACGTGCAAGTGAATGGCATAACCCGAGCATGTTTATGAGCACTTCATTACACGTGCAAGTGAATGGCATAACCCGAGCATGTTTATGAGCAGTTCATTGCACGTACAAGTGAATGGCATAACCCGAGCATGTTTATGAGCACTTCATTGCACGTGCAAGTGAATGGCATAACCCGAGCATGTTTATGAGCACTTCATTGCACGTGCAAGTGAATGGCATAACCCGAGCATGTTTATGAGCACTTCATTGCACGTGCAAGTGAATGACATCACCCGAGCAAGTTTATGAGCAATTCATTGCACGTGCAAGTGAATGGCATAACCCGAGCGTGTTTATGAGCACTTGATTGCACGTGCAAGTGAATGGCATAACCCGAGCAGTATTTATGAGCACTTCATTGCACGTGCAAGTGAATGGCATAACCCGAGCATGTTTATGAGCACTTCATTGCACGTGCAAGTGAATGACATAACCCGAGCATGTTTATGAGCACTTCATTGCACGTGCAAGTGAATGGCATAACCCGAGCATGTTTATGAGCACGTCATTGCACGTGCAAGTGAATGACATAACCCGAGCAGTGTTTATGAGCACTTCATTGCACGTGCAAGTGAATGGCATAACCCGAGCATGTTTATGAGCACTTCATTGCACGTGCAAGTGAATGGCATAACCCGAGCATGTTTATGAGCACTTCATTGCACGTGCAAGTGAATGGCATAACCAGAGCATGTTTATGAGCACTTCATTGCACGTGCAAGTGAATGGCATAACCCTAGCATGTTTATGAGCACTTCATTGCACGTGCAAGTGAATGGCATAACCCGAGCATGTTTATGAGCACTTCATTGCACGTGCAAGTGAATGGCATAACCCGAGCATGTTTATGAGCACTTCATTGCATGTGCAAGTGAATGGCATAACCCGAGCATGTTTATGAGCACTTCATTGCACTTGCAAGTGAATGGCATAACCAGAGCATGTTTATGAGCACTTCATTGCACGTGCAAGTGAATGACATCACCCGAGCATGTTTATGAGCACTTCATTGCACGTGCAAGTGAATGGCATAACCCGAGCTTGTTTATGAGCACTTCATTGCACGTAAAAGTGAATGGCATAACCCGAGCATGTTTATGAGCTGTTCATTGCACGTGCAAGTGAATGGCATAACCCGAGCATGTTTATGAGCACTTCATTGCACGTGCAAGTGAATGGCATAACCCGAGCATGTTTATGAGCACTTCATTGCACGTGCAAGTGAATGGCATAACCCGAGCATGTTTATGAGCACTTCATTGCACGTGCAAGTGAATGGCATAACCCGAGCATGTTTATGAGCACTTCATTGCACGTGCAAGTGAATGGCATAACCCGAGCATGTTTATGAGCACGTCATTGCACGGGCAAGTGAATGGCATAACCCGAGCATGTTTATGAGCACTTCATTGCACGTGCAAGTGAATGGCATAACCCGAGCATGTTTATGAGCACTTCATTGCACGTGCAAGTGAATGGCATAACCCGAGCATGTTTATGAGCACTTCATTGCGTGTGCAAGTGAATGGCATAACCCGAGCATGTTTATGAGCACTTCATTGTGCGTGCAAGTGAATGGCATAACCCGAGCAGGTTTATGAGCACTTCATTGCACGTGCAAGTGAATGGTAAAACCCGAGCATGTTTATGAGCACTTCATTGCACGTGCAAGTGAATGGCATAACACGAGCATGTTTATGAGCACTTCATTGCACGTGCAAGTGAATGGCATAACCCGAGCATGTTTATGAGCACTTGATTGCACGTGAAAGTGAATGGCATAACCCGAGCATGTTTATGAGCACTTCATTGCACGTGCAAGTGAATGGCGTAACCCGAGCATGTTTATGAGCACTTCATTGCACGTGCAAGTGAATGACATAACCCGAGCATGTTTATGAGCACTTCATTGCACGTGCAAGTGAATGACATAACCCGAGCATGTTTATGAGCACGTCATTGCACGTGCAAGTGAATGACATAACCCGAGCATGTTTATGAGTACGTCATTGCACGTGCAAGTGAATGACATAACCCGAGCATGTTTATGAGTACGTCATTGCACGTGCAAGTGAATGACATAACCCGAGCATGTTTATGAGCACTTCATTGCACGTGCAAGTGAATGGCATAACCCGAGCATGTTTATGAGCACTTCATTGCACGTGCAAGTGAATGAAATAACCCGAGCATGTTTAGGAGCAGTTCATTGCACGTGCAAGTGAATGGCATAACCCGAGAATGTTTATGAGCACTTCATTGCACGTGCAAGTGAATGACATAACCCGAGCATGTTTATGAGCACTTCATTGCACGTGCAAGTGAATGGCATAACCAGAGCATGTTTATGAGCACTTCATTGAACGTGCAAGTGAATGACATAACCCGAGCATGTTTATGAGCACGTCATTGCACGTGCAAGTGAATGACATAACCCGAGCATGTTTATGAGCACTTCGTTGCACGTGCAAGTGAATGGCATAACCCGAGCATGTTTATGAGCACTTCTTTGCACGTGCAAGTGAATGGCATAACCCGAGCATGTTTATGAGCACTTCATTGCACGTGCAAGTGAATGGCATAACCCGAGCATGTTTATGAGAACTTCATTGCACGTGCAAGTGAATGACATAACCCGAGCATGTTTATGAGCACGTCATTGCACGTGCAAGTGAATGACATAACCCGAGCATGTTTATGAGCACTTCGTTGCACGTGCAAGTGAATGGCATAACCCGAGCATGTTTATGAGCACTTCATTGCACGTGCAAGTGAATGGCATAACCCGAGCATGTTTATGAGCACTTCATTGCACGTGCAAGTGAATGGCATAACCCGAGCATGTTTATGAGAACTTCATTGCACGTGCAAGTGAATGTCATAACCCGAGCATGTTTATGAGCACTTCATTGCACGTGCAAGTGAATGACATAACCCGAGCATGTTTATGAGCACGTCATTGCACGTGCAAGTGAATGTCATAACCCGAGCATGTTTATGAGCACTTCATTGCACGTGCAAGTGAATGGCATAACCAGAGCATGTTTATGAGCACTTCATTGCACGTGCAAGTGAATGGCATAACCCGAGCATGTTTATGAGCACTTCATTGCACGTGCAAGTGAATGGCATAACCAGAGCATGTTTATGAGCACTTCATTGCACGTGCAAGTGAATGGCATAACCCGAGCATGTTTATGAGCACTTCATTGCACGTGCAAGTGAATGGCATAACCCGAGCATGTTTATGAGCACTTCATTGCACGTGCAAGTGAATGGCATAACCCGAGCATGTTTATGAGCACTTCATTGCACGTGCAAGTGAATGGCATAACACGAGCATGTTTATGAGCACTTCATTGCACTTGCAAGTGAATGGCATAACCCGAGCATGTTTATGAGCACTTCATTGCACGTGCAAGTGAATGACATAACCCGAGCATGTTTATGAGCACTTCATTGCACTTGCAAGTGAATGGCATAACCCGAGCATGTTTATGAGCACTTCATTGCACGTGCAAGTGAATGACATAACCCGAGCATGTTTATGAGCACTTCATTGCACGTGCAAGTGAATGACATAACCCGAGCATGTTTATGAGCACTTCATTGCACGTGCAAGTGAATGGCATAATCCGAGCATGTTTATGAGCACGTCATTGCACGGGCAAGTGAATGACATAACCCGAGCATTGTTTATGAGCACTTCATTGCACATGCAAGTGAATGGCATAACCCGAGCATGTTTATGAGCACTTCATTGCACGTGCAAGTGAATGACATAACCCAAGCATGTTTATGAGCACTTCATTGCACGTGCAAGTGAATGGCATAACCCAAGCATGTTTATGAGCACTTCATTGCACGTGCAAGTGAATGGCATAACCCGAGCATGTTTATGAGCACTTCATTGCACGTGCAAGTGAATGGCATAACCCGAGCATGTTTATGAGCACTTCATTGCACGTGCAAGTGAATGACATAACCCTAGCATGTTTATGAGCACTTCATTGCACGTGCAAGTGAATGACATAACCCGAGCATGTTTATGAGCACTTCATTGCACGTGCAAGTGAATGGCATAACCCGAGCATGTTTATGAGCACTTCATTGCACGTACAAGTGAATGGCATAACCCGAGAATGTTTATGAGCACTTCATTGCACGTGCAAGTGAATGACATAACCCGAGCATGTTTATGAGCACGTCATTGCACGTGCAAGTGAATGGCATAACCCGAGCATGTTTATGAGCACATCATTGCACGTGCAAGTGAATGACATCACCCGAGCATGTTTATGATCAATTCATTGCACGTGCAAGTGAATGGCATAACCCGAGCATGTTTATGAGCACTTCATTGCACGTGCAAGTGAATGGCATAACCCGAGCATGTTTATGAGCACTTCATTGCACGTGCAAGTGAATGGCATAACCCGAGCATGTTTATGAGCACTTCATTGCATGTGCAAGTGAATGGCATAACCCGAGCATGTTTATGAGCACTTCATTGCACTTGCAAGTGAATGGCATAACCAGAGCATGTTTATGAGCACTTCATTGCACGTGCAAGTGAATGACATCACCCGAGCATGTTTATGAGCACTTCATTGCACGTGCAAGTGAATGGCATAACCCGAGCTTGTTTATGAGCACTTCATTGCACGTAAAAGTGAATGGCATAACCCGAGCATGTTTATGAGCTGTTCATTGCACGTGCAAGTGAATGGCATAACCCGAGCATGTTTATGAGCACTTCATTGCACGTGCAAGTGAATGGCATAACCCGAGCATGTTTATGAGCACTTCATTGCACGTGCAAGTGAATGGCATAACCCGAGCATGTTTATGAGCACTTCATTGCACGTGCAAGTGAATGGCATAACCCGAGCATGTTTATGAGCACTTCATTGCACGTGCAAGTGAATGGCATAACCCGAGCATGTTTATGAGCACGTCATTGCACGGGCAAGTGAATGGCATAACCCGAGCATGTTTATGAGCACTTCATTGCACGTGCAAGTGAATGGCATAACCCGAGCATGTTTATGAGCACTTCATTGCACGTGCAAGTGAATGGCATAACCCGAGCATGTTTATGAGCACTTCATTGCGTGTGCAAGTGAATGGCATAACCCGAGCATGTTTATGAGCACTTCATTGTGCGTGCAAGTGAATGGCATAACCCGAGCAGGTTTATGAGCACTTCATTGCACGTGCAAGTGAATGGTAAAACCCGAGCATGTTTATGAGCACTTCATTGCACGTGCAAGTGAATGGCATAACACGAGCATGTTTATGAGCACTTCATTGCACGTGCAAGTGAATGGCATAACCCGAGCATGTTTATGAGCACTTGATTGCACGTGAAAGTGAATGGCATAACCCGAGCATGTTTATGAGCACTTCATTGCACGTGCAAGTGAATGGCGTAACCCGAGCATGTTTATGAGCACTTCATTGCACGTGCAAGTGAATGACAAAACCCGAGCATGTTTATGAGCACTTCATTGCACGTGCAAGTGAATGACATAACCCGAGCATGTTTATGAGCACGTCATTGCACGTGCAAGTGAATGACATAACCCGAGCATGTTTATGAGTACGTCATTGCACGTGCAAGTGAATGACATAACCCGAGCATGTTTATGAGTACGTCATTGCACGTGCAAGTGAATGACATAACCCGAGCATGTTTATGAGCACTTCATTGCACGTGCAAGTGAATGGCATAACCCGAGCATGTTTATGAGCACTTCATTGCACGTGCAAGTGAATGAAATAACCCGAGCATGTTTAGGAGCAGTTCATTGCACGTGCAAGTGAATGGCATAACCCGAGAATGTTTATGAGCACTTCATTGCACGTGCAAGTGAATGACATAACCCGAGCATGTTTATGAGCACTTCATTGCACGTGCAAGTGAATGGCATAACCAGAGCATGTTTATGAGCACTTCATTGAACGTGCAAGTGAATGACATAACCCGAGCATGTTTATGAGCACGTCATTGCATGTGCAAGTGAATGACATAACCCGAGCATGTTTATGAGCACTTCGTTGCACGTGCAAGTGAATGGCATAACCCGAGCATGTTTATGAGCACTTCTTTGCACGTGCAAGTGAATGGCATAACCCGAGCATGTTTATGAGCACTTCATTGCACGTGCAAGTGAATGGCATAACCCGAGCATGTTTATGAGAACTTCATTGCACGTGCAAGTGAATGACATAACCCGAGCATGTTTATGAGCACGTCATTGCACGTGCAAGTGAATGACATAACCCGAGCATGTTTATGAGCACTTCGTTGCACGTGCAAGTGAATGGCATAACCCGAGCATGTTTATGAGCACTTCGTTGCACGTGCAAGTGAATGTCATAACCCGAGCATGTTTATGAGCACTTCATTGCACGTGCAAGTGAATGACATAACCCGAGCATGTTTATGAGCACGTCATTGCACGTGCAAGTGAATGTCATAACCCGAGCATGTTTATGAGCACTTCATTGCACGTGCAAGTGAATGGCATAACCAGAGCATGTTTATGAGCACTTCATTGCACGTGCAAGTGAATGGCATAACCCGAGCATGTTTATGAGCACTTCATTGCACGTGCAAGTGAATGGCATAACCAGAGCATGTTTATGAGCACTTCATTGCACGTGCAAGTGAATGGCATAACCCGAGCATGTTTATGAGCACTTCATTGCACGTGCAAGTGAATGGCATAACCCGAGCATGTTTATGAGCACTTCATTGCACGTGCAAGTGAATGGCATAACCCGAGCATGTTTATGAGCACTTCATTGCACGTGCAAGTGAATGGCATAACACGAGCATGTTTATGAGCACTTCATTGCACTTGCAAGTGAATGGCATAACCCGAGCATGTTTATGAGCACTTCATTGCACGTGCAAGTGAATGACATAACCCGAGCATGTTTATGAGCACTTCATTGCACTTGCAAGTGAATGGCATAACCCGAGCATGTTTATGAGCACTTCATTGCACGTGCAAGTGAATGACATAACCCGAGCATGTTTATGAGCACTTCATTGCACGTGCAAGTGAATGGCATAATCCGAGCATGTTTATGAGCACGTCATTGCACGGGCAAGTGAATGACATAACCCGAGCATTGTTTATGAGCACTTCATTGCACATGCAAGTGAATGGCATAACCCGAGCATGTTTATGAGCACTTCATTGCACGTGCAAGTGAATGACATAACCCAAGCATGTTTATGAGCACTTCATTGCACGTGCAAGTGAATGGCATAACCCAAGCATGTTTATGAGCACTTCATTGCACGTGCAAGTGAATGGCATAACCCGAGCATGTTTATGAGCACTTCATTGCACGTGCAAGTGAATGGCATAACCCGAGCATGTTTATGAGCACTTCATTGCACGTGCAAGTGAATGGCATAATCCGAGCATGTTTATGAGCACTTCATTGCACGTGCAAGTGAATGACATAACCCTAGCATGTTTATGAGCACTTCATTGCACGTGCAAGTGAATGACATAACCCGAGCATGTTTATGAGCACTTCATTGCACGTGCAAGTGAATGGCATAACCCGAGCATGTTTATGAGCACTTCATTGCACGTGCAAGTGAATGGCATAACCCGAGAATGTTTATGAGCACTTCATTGCACGTGCAAGTGAATGACATAACCCGAGCATGTTTATGAGCACGTCATTGCACGTGCAAGTGAATGGCATAACCCGAGCATGTTTATGAGCACATCATTGCACGTGCAAGTGAATGACATCACCCGAGCATGTTTATGATCAATTCATTGCACGTGCAAGTGAATGGCATAACCCGAGCATGTTTATGAGCACTTCATTACACGTGCAAGTGAATGGCATAACCCAAGCATGTTTATGAGCATGTCATTGCACGTGCAAGTGAATGGCATAACCCGAGCGTGTTTATGAGCACTTCATTGCACGTGCAAGTGAATGGCATAACCCGAGCAGTATTTATGAGCACCTCATTGCACGTGCAAGTGAATGGCATAACCCGAGCATGTTTATGAGCACTTCATTGCACGTGCAAGTGAATGACATAACCCGAGCATGTTTATGAGCACTTCATTGCACTTGCAAGTGAATGGCATAACCCTAGCATGTTTATGAGCACTTCATTGCATGTGCAAGTGAATGACATAACCTGAGCATGTTTATGAGCACTTCATTGCACGTGCAAGTGAATGACATAACCCGAGCATGTTTATGAGCACTTCATTGCACGTGCAAGTGAATGGCATAACCCGAGCATGTTTATGAGCACTTCATTGCACGTGCAAGTGAATGGCATAACCCGAGCATGTTTATGAGCACGTCATTGCACGTGCAAGTGAATGACATAACCCGAGCATGTTTATGAGCACGTCATTGCACGTGCAAGTGAATGACATAACCTGAGCATGTTTATGAGCACTTCATTGCACGTGCAAGTGAATGGCATAACCCGAGCATGTTTATGAGCACTTCATTGCACGTGCAAGTGAATGGCATAACCCGAGAATGTTTATGAGCACTTCATTGCACGTGCAAGTGAATGACATAACCCGAGCATGTTTATGAGGACTTCATTGCACGTGCAAGTGAATGGCATAACCCGAGCATGTTTATGAGCACTTCATTGAACGTGCAAGTGAATGACATAACCCGAGAATGTTTATGAGCACGTCATTGCACGTGCAAGTGAATGACATAACCCGAGCATGTTTATGAGCACTTCATTGCACGTGCAAGTGAATGGCATAACACGAGCATGTTTATGAGCACTTCATTGCACGTGCAAGTGAATGGCATAACCCGAGCATGTTTATGAGCACTTCATTGCACGTGCAAGTGAATGGCATAACCCGAGCATGTTTATGAGCACTTCATTGCACGTGCAAGTGAATGACATAACCCGAGCATGTTTATGAGCACGTCATTGCAGGTGCAAGTGAATGGCATAACCCGAGCATGTTTATGAGCAAATCATTGCACGTGCAAGTGAATGGCATCAACCGAGCATGTTTATGAGCACTTCATTGCACGTGCAAGTGAATGGCATAACCCGAGCATGTTTATGAGCACTTCATTACACGTGCAAGTGAATGGCATAACCCAAGCATGTTTATGAGCAAGTCATTGCACGTGCAAGTGAATGGCATAACCCGAGCGTGTTTATGAGCACTTCATTGCACGTGCAAGTGAATGGCATAACCCGAGCAGTATTTATGAGCACTTCATTGCACGTGCAAGTGAATGGCATAACCCGAGCATGTTTATGAGCACTTCATTGCACGTGCAAGTGAATGACATAACCCGAGCATGTTTATGAGCACTTCATTGCACTTGCAAGTGAATGGCATAACCCGAGCATGTTTATGAGCACTTCATTGCACGTGCAAGTGAATGGCATAACCCGAGCATGTTTATGAGCACTTCATTGCACGTGCAAGTGAATGGCATAACCCGAGCATGTTTATGAGCACTTCATTGCACGTGCAAGTGAATGGCATAACCCGAGCATGTTTATGAGCACTTCATTGCACGTGCAAGTGAATGACATAACCCTAGCATGTTTATGAGCACTTCATTGCACGTGCAAGTGAATGACATAACCCGAGCATGTTTATGAGCACTTCATTGCACGTGCAAGTGAATGGCATAACCCGAGCATGTTTATGAGCACTTCATTGCACGTGCAAGTGAATGGCATAACCCGAGCATGTTTATGAGCACTTCATTGCACGTGCAAGTGAATGGCATAACCCGAGCATGTTTATGAGCACTTCATTGCACGTGCAAGTGAATGGCATAACCCGAGCATGTTTATGAGCACATCATTGCACGTGCAAGTGAATGGCATAACCCGAGCATGTTTATGAGCACTTCATTGCACGTGCAAGTGAATGGCATAACCCTAGCATGTTTATGAGCACTTCATTGCACGTGCAAGTGAATGACATCACCCGAGCATGTTTATGAGCAATTCATTGCACGTGCAAGTGAATGGCATAACCCGAGCATGTTTATGAGCACTTCATTGCACGTGCAAGTGAATGGCATAAACCAAGCATGTTTATGAGCACGTCATTGCACGTGCAAGTGAATGGCATAACCCGAGCGTGTTTATTAGCACTTCATTGCACGTGCAAGTGAATGGCATAACCCGAGCAGTATTTATGAGCACTTCATTGCACGTGCAAGTGAATGGTATAACCCGAGCATGTTTATGAGCACTTCATTGCACGTGCAAGTAAATGACATAACCCGAGCATGTTTATGAGCACTTCATTGCACGTGCAAGTGAATGGCATAACCCGAGCATGTTTATGAGCACTTCATTGCACGTGCAAGTGAATGACATAATCCGAGCATGTTTATGAGCACTTCATTGCACGTGCAAGTGAATGGCATAACCCGAGCATGTTTATGAGCACTTCATTGCACGTGCAAGTGAATGACATAACCAGAGCATGTTTATGAGCACTTCATTGCACGTGCAAGTGAATGGCATAACCCGAGCATGTTTATGAGCACTTCATTGCACGTGCAAATGAATGGCATAATCCGAGCATGTTTATGAGCACGTCATTGCACGTGCAAGTGAATGACATAACCCGAGCAGTGTTTATGAGCACTTCATTGCACATGCAAGTGAATGGCATAACCCGAGCATGTTTATGAGCACTTCATTGCACGTGCAAGTGAATGGCATAACCCGAGCATGTTTATGAGCACTTCATTGCACGTGCAAGTGAATGGCATAACCCGAGCATGTTTATGAGCACTTCATTGCACGTGCAAGTGAATGGCATAACCCGAGCATGTTTATGAGCACATCATTGCACGTGCAAGTGAATGGCATAACCCGAGCATGTTTATGAGCACTTCATTGCACGTGCAAGTGAATGGCATAACCCGAGAATGTTTATGAGCACTTCATTGCACGTGCAAGTGAATGACATCACCCGAGCATGTTTATGAGCAATTCATTGCACGTGCAAGTGAATGGCATAACCCGAGCATGTTTATGAGCACTTCATTGCACGTGCAAGTGAATGGCATAAACCAAGCATGTTTATGAGCACGTCATTGCACGTGCAAGTGAATGGCATAACCCGAGCGTGTTTATTAGCACTTCATTGCACGTGCAAGTGAATGGCATAACCCGAGCAGTATTTATGAGCACTTCATTGCACGTGCAAGTGAATGGTATAACCCGAGCATTTTTATGAGCACTTCATTGCACGTGCAAGTAAATGACATAACCCGAGCATGTTTATGAGCACTTCATTGCACGTGCAAGTGAATGGCATAACCCGAGCATGTTTATGAGCACTTCATTGCACGTGCAAGTGAATGACATAATCCGAGCATGTTTATGAGCACTTCATTGCACGTGCAAGTGAATGGCATAACCCGAGCATGTTTATGAGCACTTCATTGCACGTGCAAGTGAATGACATAACCCGAGCATGTTTATGAGCACTTCATTGCACGTGCAAGTGAATGGCATAACCCGAGCATGTTTATGAGCACTTCATTGCACGTGCAAATGAATGGCATAATCCGAGCATGTTTATGAGCACGTCATTGCACGTGCAAGTGAATGACATAACCCGAGCAGTGTTTATGAGCACTTCATTGCACATGCAAGTGAATGGCATAACCCGAGCATGTTTATGAGCACTTCATTGCACGTGCAAGTGAATGACATAACCCAAGCATGTTTATGAGCACTTCATTGCACGTGCAAGTGAATGGTATAACCCGAGCATGTTTATGAGCACTTCATTGCACGTGCAAGTGAATGGCATAACCCGAGCATGTTTATGAGCACTTCATTGCACTTGCAAGTGAATGACATAACCCTAGCATGTTTATGAGCACTTCATTGCACGTGCAAGTGAATGACATAACCCGAGCATGTTTATGAGCACTTCATTGCACGTGCAAGTGAATGGCATAACCCGAGCATGTTTATGAGCACTTCATTGCATGTGCAAGTGAATGGCATAACCCGAGCATGTTTATGAGCACTTCATTGCACGTGCAAGTGAATGGCGTAACCCGAGCATGTTTATGAGCACTTCATTGCACGTGCAAGTGAATGACATAACCCGAGCATGTTTATGAGCACGTCATTGCACGTGCAAGTGAATGACATAACACGAGCATGTTTATGAGCACTTCATTGCACGTGCAAGTGAATGGCATAACCCGAGCATGTTTATGAGCACTTCATTGCACGTGCAAGTGAATTACATAACCCGAGCATGTTTATGAGCACTTCATTGCACGTGCAAGTGAATGGCATAACCCGAGCATGTTTATGAGCACTTCATTGAACGTGCAAGTGAATGACATAACCCGAGCATGTTTATGAGCACGTCATTGCACGTGCAAGTGAATGACATAACCCGAGCATGTTTATGAGCACTTCATTGCACGTGCAAGTGAATGGCATAACCCGAGCATGTTTATGAGTACTTCATTGCATGTGCAAGTGAATGGCATCACCCGAGCATGTTTATGAGCACTTCATTGCACGTTCAAGTGAATGGCATAACCCGAGCATGTTTATGAGCACTTCATTGCACGTGCAAGTAAATGGCATAACCCGAGCATGTTTATGAGCACTTCATTGCACGTGCAAGTGAATGACATAACCCGAGCATGTTTATGAGCACTTCATTGCACGTGCAAGTGAATGGCATAACCCGAGCATGTTTATGAGCACGTCATTGCACGTGCAAGTGAATGACATAACCCGAGCATGTTTATGAGCACATCATTGCACGTGCAAGTGAATGGCATAACCCGAGCATGTTTATGAGCACTTCATTGCATGTGCAAGTGAATGGCATAACCCGAGCATGTTTATGAGCACATCATTGCACGTGCAAGTGAATGACATCACCCGAGCATGTTTATGAGCAATTCATTGCACGTGCAAGTGAATGGCATAACCCGAGCATGTTTATGAGCACTTCATTGCACGTGCAAGTGAATGGCATAACCCGAGCATGTTTATGAGCACTTCATTGCACGTGCAAGTGAATGGCATAACCCGAGCATGTTTATGAGCACTTCATTGCACGTGCAAGTGAATGGCATAAGCCTAGCATGTTTATGAGCACTTCATTGCTCGTGCAAGTGAATGACATAACCCGAGCATGTTTATGAGCACTTCATTGCACATGCAAGTGAATGGCATAACCCGAGCATGTTTATGAGCACTTCATTGCACATGCAAGTGAATGATATAACCCAAGCATGTTTATGAGCACTTCATTGCACGTGCAAGTGAATGGCATAACCCAAGCATGTTTATGAGCACTTCATTGCACGTGCAAGTGAATGGCATAACCCGAGCATGTTTATGAGCACTTCATTGCACGTGCAAGTGAATGGCATAACCCGAGCATGTTTATGAGCACTTCATTGCACGTGCAAGTGAATGGCATAACCCGAGCATGTTTATGAGCACTTCATTGCACGTGCAAGTGAATGACATAACCCTAGCATGTTTATGAGCACTTCATTGCACGTGCAAGTGAATGACATAACCCTAGCATGTTTATGAGCACTTCATTGCACGTGCAAGTGAATGACATAACCCGAGCATGTTTATGAGCACTTCATTGCACGTGCAAGTGAATGACATAACCCTAGCATGTTTATGAGCACTTCATTGCACGTGCAAGTGAATGACATAACCCGAGCATGTTTATGAGCACTTCATTGCACGTGCAAGTGAATGGCATAACCCGAGCATGTTTATGAGCACTTCATTGCACGTGCAAGTGAATGGCATAACCCGAGCATGTTTATGAGCACTTCATTGCACGTGCAAGTGAATGGCATAACCCGAGCATGTTTATGAGCACTTCATTGCACGTGCAAGTGAATGGCATAACCCGAGCATGTTTATGAGCACATCATTGCACGTGCAAGTGAATGGCATAACCCGAGCATGTTTATGAGCACTTCATTGCACGTGCAAGTGAATGGCATAACCCTAGCATGTTTATGAGCACTTCATTGCACGTGCAAGTGAATGACATCACCCGAGCATGTTTATGAGCAATTCATTGCACGTGCAAGTGAATGGCATAACCCGAGCATGTTTATGAGCACTTCATTGCACGTGCAAGTGAATGGCATAAACCAAGCATGTTTATGAGCACGTCATTGCACGTGCAAGTGAATGGCATAACCCGAGCGTGTTTATTAGCACTTCATTGCACGTGCAAGTGAATGGCATAATCCGAGCAGTATTTATGAGCACTTCATTGCACGTGCAAGTGAATGGTATAACCCGAGCATGTTTATGAGCACTTCATTGCACGTGCAAGTAAATGACATAACCCGAGCATGTTTATGAGCACTTCATTGCACGTGCAAGTGAATGGCATAACCCGAGCATGTTTATGAGCACTTCATTGCACGTGCAAGTGAATGACATAATCCGAGCATGTTTATGAGCACTTCATTGCACGTGCAAGTGAATGGCATAACCCGAGCATGTTTATGAGCACTTCATTGCACGTGCAAGTGAATGACATAACCCGAGCATGTTTATGAGCACTTCATTGCACGTGCAAGTGAATGGCATAACCCGAGCATGTTTATGAGCACTTCATTGCACGTGCAAATGAATGGCATAATCCGAGCATGTTTATGAGCACGTCATTGCACGTGCAAGTGAATGACATAACCCGAGCAGTGTTTATGAGCACTTCATTGCACATGCAAGTGAATGGCATAACCCGAGCATGTTTATGAGCACTTCATTGCACGTGCAAGTAAATGGCATAACCCGAGCATGTTTATGAGCACTTCATTGCACGTGCAAGTGAATGACATAACCCGAGCATGTTTATGAGCACTTCATTGCACGTGCAAGTGAATGGCATAACCCGAGCATGTTTATGAGCACGTCATTGCACGTGCAAGTGAATGACATAACCCGAGCATGTTTATGAGCACATCATTGCATGTGCAAGTGAATGACATAACCCGAGCAGTGTTTATGAGCACTTCATTGCATGTGCAAGTGAATAACGTAACCCGAGGATGTTTATGAGCACTTCATTGCACGTGCAAGTAAATGACATAACCCGAGCATGTTTATGAGCACTTCATTGCACGTGCAAGTGAATGGCATAACCCGAGCATGTTTATGAGCACTTCATTGCATGTGCAAGTGAATGGCATAACCCGAGCATGTTTATGAGCACATCATTGCACGTGCAAGTGAATGACATCACCCGAGCATGTTTATGAGCAATTCATTGCACGTGCAAGTGAATGGCATAACCCGAGCATGTTTATGAGCACTTCATTGCACGTGCAAGTGAATGGCATAACCCGAGCATGTTTATGAGCACTTCATTGCACGTGCAAGTGAATGGCATAACCCTAGCATGTTTATGAGCACTTCATTGCTCGTGCAAGTGAATGACATAACCCGAGCATGTTTATGAGCACTTCATTGCACGTGCAAGTGAATGGCATAACCCGAGCATGTTTATGAACACTTCATTGCACGTGCAAGTGAATGACATAACCCGAGCATGTTTATGAGCACGTCATTGCACGTGCAAGTGAATCACATAACCCGAGCATGTTTATGAGCACGTAATTGCACGTGCAAGTGAATCACATAACCCGAGCATGTTTATGAGCACTTCATTGCACGTGCAAGTGAATGGCATAACCCGAGCATGTTTATGAGCACTTCATTGCACGTGCAAGTGAATGGCATCACCCGAGCATGTTTATGAGCACTTCATTGCACGTGCAAGTGAATGGCATAACCCGAGCATGTTTATGAGCACTTCATTGCACGTGCAAGTGAATGACATAACCCGAGCATGTTTATGAGCACTTCATTGCACGTGCAAGTGAATGACATAACCTGAGCATGTTTATGAGCACATCATTGCACGTGCAAGTGAATGACATAACCCGAGCAGTGTTTATGAGCACTTCATTGCACGTGCAAGTGAATAACGTAACCCGAGCATGTTTATGAGCACTTCATTGCACGTGCAAGTGAATGGCATAACCCGAGCATGTTTATGAGCACTTCATTGCACGTGCAAGTGAATGGCATAACCCGAGCATGTTTATGAGCACTTCATTGCATGTGCAAGTGAATGGCATAACCCGAGCATGTTTATGAGCACTTCATTGCACGTGCAAGTGAATGACATAACCCGAGCATGTTTATGAGAACTTCATTGCACGTGCAAGTGAATGACATAACCCGAGCATGTTTATGAGAACTTCATTGCACGTGCAAGTGAATGGCATAACTCGAGCATGTTTATGAGCACGTCATTGCACGTGCAAGTGAATGGCATAACCCGAGCATGTTTATGAGCACTTCATTGCACGTGCAAGTGAATGACATAACCCAAGCATGTTTATGAGCACTTCATTGCACGTGCAAGTGAATGGCATAACCCGAGCATGTTTATGAGCACTTCATTGCACGTGCAAGTGAATGGCATAACCCGAGCATGTTTATGAGCACTTCATTGCACGTGCAAGTGAATGACATAACCCGAGCATGTTTATGAGCACTTCATTGCACGTGCAAGGATTTTTGGCTAACGATAGAGATTTTGGCAGCATAGAGACAGCAGGAGAAAACAGCAGCATTTATATGTGCCACATCACTGGTATAGCTTGATTCGTGCACGACAAAACACTTTGTGTATAATGGAATGGAAAGGAAATGAGAGCAACAGAATGGCATGTATGGCTGAACTCACTGCATGTGTTTGTCATGTGATCCAACAAGGGGATCCATTAAAACTCTTGACATTACATGTCCAAATGTTATGTGGCATTTCAGCACATTAGTCAAGACACTGTTTTGCAGTGCTGTAAAACAGATGGTACCAGAAGCACTCTCTATTTTTTTAAGTTGGTGCCAGGAGCACTCTCTGATGTCCAGTGAGTTAGCAGTACATATATTGCTCACATGCTTGTCCAACACAACTGTGGAGAGTATTCCTCCAAATGGCCTTTAAAGTTCCACAGAGAGAGTAGACTTGGTTCATCTTGACAGAAGAATATCACTCTGCTTGGAAAAAAAATTCTGCATGAAAATGGAATATAGCATACGTAAGCAAAAGTGAACTGCACAGACATGAATACAATGCCAGTTGATTCAATTTCACTGCATAGAACAGATGACCCAGTGTGTGCCTGAGGTACATTGCTTGTCTTTCGTTGTCGACATAAATGTATCTATCGAGATTACTGGGCTCAATTTTATTGGTGCACATCAAAAGGGAATAGGTTTCTCTCGGCTACATCGGTGCCCCACAGATGCCTCACTTATCTTTAGCATGTATGCCAATGAGAGTATCTCTACATTGGTGTCCCAAGTAGGCCCCTCACTCGTGCATTTTTCACATACATACTGCACCACACTGAAGTGATTTCTCAAGAACTTCCCCAAAAGCTAGCGTGATACTTCTTTCATGTATTTGATAACAGCCATGCACACAGTCATGTGCTGCTCTTCAGAACAGTAATAATATGAGACAATGCATGGAACAAAGCAGTTGCCATCTCATACTCTTTAATGGTTGATCTGGAAGCTTAAGTGGAATGTTTGCACCTCCAGGACTCTGTTCATTGCCGCAAATGAATGGCAAAACCTAGAAATAGGCATGCCATTTTTTTCTGCCACTGTACAACTCATTGAAATGAGAAGAGCCGAACATTTTCGGTGCCACAGTTTGTGTCAAACGATTAGACGAACATTCTCATTCTCTGAACATTTGCAATCTCTGGGTTGTTTAGCTGGTTCTCTTGGGCACATTAGCTTCCTTTTCAACATTATGGAACTGTTTCTACTCTTTAAACGACAGAAAAACCCTTTTGGTGAGAAATCTCCCCCTTTTAACCGAAAGAAGTTCTATTTTGCTCCAATTGGGACGTTTTTGAGCGTTTTGAGGAAAAACTGTCTGAAATCGCTCATTCTTGTCAAGTATCCACTGCTGTGTTGTTGGGGTTTTTTTGCACATTTTCTGTGCCATGTGGCAGGCCTTGCATTTTGAACCACATCAAGATGGCTGTTTGGATATCTCATGCACGTTGATTGACTGCACACATTTGCAAGGGTGCTATCAATATCCAACGGGTTGTACTTGAGCCAATTGGATTGCTGCAAACTGTACACATAGTCATCAAGTGGGCCAATATGTTAATCTCAGCATCACTATTCCAAGTGCTATCAACGTCCATGCGGGTCCCTTTCCATATTTGGCATCAATGTGGATGCCACACAGCAACCATTGAATCTGTTGCATGTGCCTTAGATTGGCAGCACAGATATGTCAGTTGCAATATTGGAAGAATCTGCACTGAAAATCCTGTTTCAGTGTCCAGAAAGTTTTCAATCAAGTTTCATGCATTCTTCCAAAAAGTCTTGTGTTAAAATGTTCTGGATGAAGATGAAGTCCATTGGGCTCCTCACCACTAGTATACCATGTCCTTCTGTGGACATACAAGCTCCAGTCATTGACTGAGATGATCTGAGAGAGTTCCCTCCTCACTACCATGTCCTCCTGTGGATATGTAAGCTCCAGTCATCGACTGAGATGACCCTGAGAGAGTTCTTGCTTTCAGACAGGAAATAATTGCCTATCACATAACATGACCTGAATAGGCTTGTGACAAAATATCAGATGCTCAAGTGCAATGTGTACTGCAAACAAAGGAAAAAATGTAGCAATCTTTCCATCACTAATGGCTTTCCTCATACCGACACTGTCAGCCTGAATTGCATGGAGGAGATCAAAGCCTAAACAGCAGTGGTGAGAGAATATACAGAAAGCTCACCAAGCCTCGACTTGTCAGCCACACAATGTTCGATCCTGAAAAGGAATCCTACAGAGACACCTATTTTTACTCTCCAATCCTTTTGTTTGTCCCTTTCAGCGATGAAAGCTAGTTGCTTCTTTGCAATGAGATTCTAGAAGCTGCATTTCACTGCCTGCTAAGAGGAATGGAAGACTTCACTGCCTATCATGAAAGGTTAACCAAGTTGCTGGAAGCTAAGTCCAGCATATTAAAAAATCAACAAAGCCATATATACTTGCTAATACAGAAGAGAAAGTTAGCAAGGAAGACGATGACCTGGAGAAGCAAATTGCTATGAAAGACACACTAGAGATGCATGGTACTGCCAAGACAACTGAAACTCTCACTTTGGAAGAGAGAGAGTGAAGATGCTCAGCGTCACCTGTTGTATCAGAAAAACATGAGCTGGGTCTGTTCTACTGATAGATGAAACTGCTCGCAATGTTTGTCAGTGGTGTGGGAGTGATGAGCTTCCGATAAGCAGCATTTGACTGTCAGATAACATCACCTGCGCCGTTGCAGCACTCACTGGCTTAGGTACTTTCAACATCGCAGGGGTGACTATCCACAGATTATTCCAGCTTCTAGTGGAGCATGAGAGCAAAGAAGCTGGTTAATGCACACTGCCAAGCTTCCCATAAAGTCATGAAGACCATGCCGTGCAGAGTTACTGTAGTGAACGAAGTCTGTATCCTATAATGTTTCAACTTTTCTTACATGTGCATATGAGGCTAGATGAAGTTTCCAGCACCAACAAATGGTTTGGCTCAAGAAACATGCTGTTTGTTGGAGTATTGCTTCAACTACAGTCTCTATGGAAACCCTGTGTTTCAAAACATTTCCAAGAAATCAGTGTCAAAAACTGGGTTGCTCCATCTCAGTCAATATATGGCAAGTCTGCGTGTCCTATAATGAACTCACCATCAACTAGACAGAAAAAAGATGCAGAATTTACATCCATGTTGCATAGCATGAGGCATGGCTCTCCAACTCAACAGACTGTTGTTGAAGTTCAGAAGCATGTGATTCAATGCTCCTCTGCTCAGGAAAGTTTATGATAATTTAAACTTGGTCGTCTACCATGCATTGATGAAGTGGGTGAAACTAAAAGCACGTGCAAGGACAGGACCTTTAGTGCAGATCCTTCCAATATTACAACTGGAAGTCACGTCATTGATTTTTCTCAAGTAGTCTGTGATGTCTAGCGAATCTTACTTGACACAGCTAAAAGTGAGAAGCAGAGTGGGTGTCCCCCACTCTTGGATCATGCACTTCAGCTCGTTCTGGTGGGCATACCAGTAGTGCTTGTTACCTCACACTGACTGGGCATGGCGCTCAAGTTTGCCTCCAGCTGCTGATCAGATGTCTGCATCCTGCTAAAGTGCACCAACAGACATGGGTTTGGATTTGGTGGAGTGCAAGACATTGTGACTCAAGCCGAAGCTCTCTCATCTCTTTCTGATGGAACACATACTGAGGATCCTTTCTGAAATGATTGTTCAGGTGTCGTGACTTTACACACTCACTCACAGTGACTCAACCATCCATCGAGAAAAAGCACTGGAAAGCACATGATGTCCATGTATATACTTTTGCCGGCTGTCCAATTGATCCTCTTTGACAGTCACATCTCTGTGAACAGCTTGTTGTCTAAGTTTCTGATAGTGAAGACAGAAATATCGTCCTTGGTGGCCTTTTCGAGCATCCCGCAAGTCGTGTTGCTTACCATTTCGATGACTGTCTTGGTAACTTCCATCTACACGGTCACAGTGTGTGTTCTTGTACAGCCTCTTTCAACTTTGAATAGCAACTTGACATCATATTAATGAGATGCTGATATATGGAAGAAGAACGTTGGTAGAGGTGTGGTGCAGGTTATGAATGTAGTGATGAGGAGTGAGTGCTGCCCAGTGGCCTGGAAGAGGAGTTTGTTTGTACCTCTCCACAAGGATGGTAACAAGGACCAGGTAGGGAATTATAGGGCATTACATTATATTATAGTGTGGCGAAGGTGTTTGTGAGAGTATTGGCGAGGAGGTTGGGAGGGTTCACTGAGGATAGGATTTTGACAGAAGAACAGGTAGGGAGGATTTAGGAGTCTGAGAAGATATTCAGACCAGCAGTTGGTGTTAAGAGGTGTTTATGAAGTGAGGAAGAGAGAGAAAAATTCATATCTGGCCTTCCTGGACATAAGCAAGGCATATGGCAATGCGCGGAGGGAGGGGCTGTGGCACAAGTTAAGGCAGTATGGATTGGAAGAGAAATTTGTGAGATTATGTGAAGGATTATGTAGTGCGGTGGAGAGGATGGTGGTATTGAATGGAAGGAGGTCAAGGTAGTTCACTGTGGATAATAGACTTACGCAGGAATGTCCTTAAGTTGTACCCACTTCTTTTCAATATCCATTTGATGGGAATGGCAGAGGAGTTGGGGAGAGCTGAGCTAGGAGTTAAGATGGAAGGGTGTTGGTGTGCGGTATTTTTGGAGATGATATTGTTCTTTTGGAATACTCGGGGGTAAGAAGAGCAAAGTCATGGTAGTATAGGGAAGAGAGAAGCAGGAGTGAATTGGAAGTTCGGTAAGGAGATTTGGAAGATGTAAAATAAGTCAAGTTCTTGGGAGTATGGTTTGGTAGGAGGCTAAGGGGTAATGTTCAGTTAGAGAAGATGGCAAAGAAGGCCGAATAGTGGATTGGGAATGTGACATGGATGAGTAGCATTAATTGGCTGATGGAAGACAGAGGAAGAATGGTGTGACCTGACCTAGTATGGAGTGTGGTGGACAGGAGGATGTAATGATTGCAAGAAGTTGGAGTAGCACAGAAGATCAGAGTGGGTAGAGATTGTTGGGGGCAAGTAATACAGTAGCAGGAATGGTAGATATGGGGTGGAGGAAGCTGGAGGAGAGGAGGGAAGAGATGAAGGTTTTGTTTGGTAAGAGATTGGAGGTGTTTGAACAGAGTGGATTGGTAAAAATAGTTTAAATAAACTAAGAGAAGACGAATGGTGGGAAGAATACGAGATCCTGAGGAGGAAATATGAGCTATACAGATGATAGTATACTGAGCATGTTGATGTTGTACTGTTCACTGGTATGCAGACCATAGTATACTGCTCAACATGCTCAATATACTATGGTCTGTATACCATTGAGCAGTACAACATCAACATGCTCAGTATACTATGGTCTGTATACCAGTGAGCAGTACAACATCAACATGCCCAGTATACTATGGTCTGTATACCAGTAATCAGTACAACATCAACATGCTCAGTATACTATGGTCTGTATACCAGTGAGCAGTACAACATCAACATGCTCAGTATACTATGGTCTGCATACCAGTAATCAGTACAACATCAACATGCCCAGTATACTATGGTCTGTATACCAGTGAGCAGTACAACATCAACATGCTCAGTATACTATGGTCTGTATACCAGTGAGCAGTTCAACATCAACATGCTCAGTATACTATGGTCTGTATACCAGTGAGCAGTACAACATCAACATGCTCAGTATACTATGGTCTGTATAACAGTGAGCAGTACAACATCAACATGCTCAGTATACTATGGTCTGTATACCAGTGAGCAGTACAACATCAACATGCTCAGTATACTATGGTCTGTATACCAGTGAGCAGTACAACATCAACATGCCCAGTATACTATGGTCTGTATACCAGTGAGCAGTACAACATCAACATGCTCAGTATACTATGGTCTGTATACCAGTAATCAGTACAACATCAACATGCTCAGTATACTATGGTCTGCATACCAGTAATCAGTACAACATCAACATGCCCAGTATACTATGGTCTGTATACCAGTGAGCAATACAACATCAACATGCTCAGTATACTATGGTCTGTATACCATGAGCAGTACAATATCAACATGCCCAGTATACTATGGTCTGTATACCAGTGAGCAGTACAATATCAACATGCCCAGTATACTATGGTCTGCATACCAGTAATCAGTACAACATCAACATGCCCAGTATACTATGGTCTGCATACCAGTGAGCAGTACAACATCAACATGCTCAGTATACTATGGTCTGTATACCAGTGAGCAGTACAATATCAACATGCCCAGTATACTATGGTCTGTATACCAGTAATCAGTACAACATCAACATGCCCAGTATACTATGGTCTGCATACCAGTGAGCAGTACAACATCAACATGCTCAGTATACTATGGTCTGTATACCAGTGAGCAGTACAATATCAACATGCCCAGTATACTATGGTCTGTATACCAGTAATCAGTACAACATCAACATGCTCAGTATACTATGGTCTGTATACCAGTGAGCAGTACAACATCAACATGCTCAGTATACTATGGTCTTGTACCAGTGAGCAATACAACATCAACATGCTCAGTATACTATGGTCTGTATACCAGTGAGCAGTACAACATCAACATGCTCAGTATACTATGGTCTGCATGACCTACGTGAGCAGCAGTGGTGGAGGAAGCTATTTTGTATTAGTCAGGCAAAAATTTAGGTAGAACATGAAAACAGAACTACTTTCAATGACAAAGGAATACTAATAAATTACAGTGAGTCATGAGTTTATTTAAAGCTACCAAAGATTCGAAGTCTGTGTTCACTACCACAAACAAATTCACTGGCAATATCGGTAAGGTCTACTTTATCCAACATATCCTTGTAGATATTTAGAGTCATAGTATGGTTCAACCTTGGTTGACTCATTGTACTACGTAAGTAGGTCTTCACTCGCTTCATAGCAGAAAAGCTTCTTTCACTGGCCGCATTTGTAGAAGGCAAAACAAGGCTATCCAGCAAACTTGCTTGTAAAAAACCCTTTGACCTTTAGAGAGACCTTGCAGAAAATGTCTGGGAAAGCTTGAACTGAAGACTTGCAATTGTGTTGAAAGCTCACTCTCATTGAAGTCATCACCATAAAAGTCAATGACAGCTTGCAAGTTAGTTGAGTAGTCCTTCCTATTAACTGCTTTCATTAACACTTCCTCAAGGTTCTGGTAGACAGCATACCCTGGCTGATCAATACGATCTTGAATGCTTGAAATAGCAAAATCCAGTACTTCAAAATAGAGAAAAATAGAGCTTGCAATAGTGATCTTCAACTGTAGGACTGTGGTAACCATCTCCTTCACCCACTTCGAACCTGCTTGGTGCTCTTCTTTTCCTTGGCAATGAGGGCTCTTCAACGTGTGTACGAACAATTAACATTGAACATGCTTATAAAATAGCTCAGACATCTCATCACTCCTCATTGCTTTTAAGGTTTTGACACTATGATTCACAATAAATTGCGCTTCTGATGCAGACAGAGACTCTGTTTGCAATGTCTTGCTCAAATTATCTGTAATCTTTAAGATGCGTTCACTGAGATGCAGACCAAATAGCAAATTAAACTTTGTCATTTGTGTTTTCACTCCAATTATTCATCTGGGTCTCTAAACATTGATCCCACAACTGATTTAAAATGGTGTAATTCTCAATTATACTGCTGATCGATTCACATCGAATGGTCCACCGGGTAGGGCAAAATTTTCGTATGCCCATGGGAGTATCTTCATCACGATTTTCAAGCTTTATTCTATCAAATGCAGCATTTCGCTTTGGAGAATACTTTATCAGCTTACAAATCTCAAAAGCTGTTTCTAGGGCATCATTGCACACCTTGGATTGCTTTATAGTACTGCTGACAGCCAAATTTAGAGCATGCCCATAGCAGTGTGTGTAGATGGCACGCTTTTCCTCCAAAAGTATCTTTGCCGATACACCATTCCTGATGCCACTCATATTAGATGCACCATCATAACATTGGCCTCGGCACTGAGAGATACTGAGACCTGGCATCCGAAGTATAGTATCTTTGATGGCATGGAAGAGAGTGTCGGAATCTATGCTGTTTACTTCATAGAGACCAATGAAATCTTCATGATCTTGAAGATCATCATCAACCCACCTAATGCAAATAGTGAATTGCTATATCAGTACATTCATCAGCCATGATAGTGAAGCAGTTACTCTCACGAATGTTTTGACTCACCTCCCGGATAATCTTGTTTGCCATAATCTGCAGACATTCATTCTGAATATCATGCGAAGTATACTTGTTGGTTTTCTTATCAATCCATGCAAGAATTTCGGGACGATCTAAACTTCGCAGGAGTAACAGTTGGATAAAATTGCTTTCAGTCTCCTGGCCATGACTACCCCTTAGTGGCAATCCCTGGTGAGCAAAGAACTTAATATTCTTGAAAACAGTTAAAAGCATTTTTCTATTGACTGCCTTCACTTCCTTGTTTTCTTTGCTCAATACTTCACCAATATCACCATGATCTGTTTGGGGAGTGTGACTACAGCTTCAAGTGCCTCCAGATGACAGGCAATGGTCTGGTGTTTCTTGAACGAGGATGTTGCTTCTTTCCAATTTGTGTAACCTTTGCTAAGAAAGGATGGCTCTCTCTTAGTGCTTACCAAGAACTTCCCTTCATGTTCAGCCCTCATACATAGGTAACAAGAAGCAGAATCAAGTGGTACATCATAATGAAGCCAGGAATACTGTTGACACCAATCAGCTCTGAATGATCTTTCATATTTTCCATATCTCTTCTTTGGGAACTTAAAACTACTTCTTAGTTGGAACTGCTCTGGAAAGCTAGTGTTAGCTGACAGTGAGGCAGAATTTCAAACCATGGTGACTGATTACACACAGAGAAAGACTGTCATGCAATCCTAGAAATCAAAGCTAATGATTGCCATGTGCTCAGTACTCACCTGCTCTGGCAGTGCACATGTATTGCATGCATCATTAAACAAGTCACTCAGTGACATCTTCATCTCATGTAACAACCAATGACTGGGTAAGTGGGTATTAATTTTAAAAACAGCTAGTGACTGGCCACATGTAAGGTAAAATAGTACTATTTTAAGCACCAGTTCCATAATTATTAACAAAAGATACAGTTGGTCCAAAATATTGGTCAGGCGACCGCCCCCTCCGCCCCCCCCCCCCCTGTATATATATATATATATATATATATTTATACTACATCACGTGATCTGTGGCTAATCTGATTGGTTAATAACTGTAGGTTACATAGGCGCGTAACCTACACTTTTAACCGCATGTAGTTTAGCGCATGCGCAATGTAGTATAAGTAAGATAGCCTATACAAAAGAGTCGGTTATGCGCCAGTGTAACCTACTCGTTTGCTGTTACATTCCTCGGCTTCGCCTCAGGGTAACCGCAAACTCGGAGGTTACATAGGCGCATAACCGACTCTTTTGTATAGGTTATCCTATACATATATACCTGATGGAGGCTAGAGCATCTAGCAGAAAGGTCAAAGGTTATTCTTCCTTCACATAACTTTCATACAATAGGTCCATTCATCATAATCAATATACTCACAAGATTAATGCTTGCCCACGACTACTCCATTTCTTGATACAGTGAGACACAAAGAATGATAAATGCACTTGTACTAGCATGTTTATTGTATTGATGATTCTTACCATACTTACCATTTTTGAGGAAACCAAAATTGTTTTAGAGGACCCTTTACCTTTTAAAATAATGGCCACCCAATATAATAACATCCAAAAATACATATCAAGTGTCCACCCACTATTTTTAAAGGTAAATGACCCTATAAACATTTGATGTCTGCAGTGGTAAATTTCTAATATATATTATATGCTCATATATAGCAATGGCTGCAGCTGATCGGTGCTTGTTAGTGCTTAATAAGAATAAGCCATGAAGGAGGAAATTGAGAGAGGAAATATTTTCACTATTCAAAAGAAAGTCAAAGATTGGTGCTTCCAATACTCCTAAATGTGTTTGGAAGCATAAGTTTTTGTACTTAGCTTATCATGACCAAACAAAGATAAGAACAGAAACTGAAAAAGATGACCTACTTCAGGCTGGCTGGTATTGGGGAGAAAGAAATCGTTTTTTATGACTTGCAAATCAATTCTGACAGTTTTAGGGATTTACTCTATGAAAACTTTAAGAGAGGGTGGAGGATTTGAGTTTTTTAAGTGTGCTCCTAATTCAAGGAATTTGGAAAAGTTGTCAGCAATTACACTATCATCTCCAGATGTGCTTAAAAGACGGGTTAGATTTTCTCGCACATATATTCGTCCTCTACAAAGAGATTTGGATATCTCTCCCATATTCGATTTGCCTGGTGGGGGGAGTTAACATTTTTATTTCAGTAGATAACATAATATTAATATTCATTTATATAGCCTAAAGAAAAATGCTTGAAATGTGGAATGATGTTCAGTATAGAGAAGTTGGCTTCTCATGTGACTTCATGTTCCAGGTATATAACATACTAGTTATATGTAAATGATGGTAGAGTAATGTGTGTCTCATAGGAATGAAGTTGTTGATCTAGCAAGTGGAAGTACTGGTAGCAGTTATTCTCCAACATTTAGGTAATTTGAAAGTCATAACTTACATGCAAGTGGAAAAGTGTTCGAAAAAGTTTCTCTTTTGGTGGGGGGAGGGTTGTTTTCTATTTTATTTTGTTCCTAAAGATCGTAAGTGCAAGAATTTTTTTTTTGCATATAATTTTTGGCATAAATCTGCTATGAAAGATGTAGAACGAAAACCGCTTTATAGCAGTTTATACAAGCAACAAAAATGGTTTTACTGATAAAAGGGATATTGAGAGATTGACCCGTCAAAAAAAGGAAACCGGAATTTGCCAATACATGACAGTTAATTTAATTTATTGTATTGATCACAAGTGTTTAGACAGGACATTACCACATTCATTATTTATATAATCTGTATATATTATGTTGTGTACTTTATTTTAAAAGGTCAAGGTTGCTCCAAATAATTATTGTTTCCTTTTGATGAGTCAATCCAATTCACTTTTTGGTGTTTTTTTTGAAATAAAACATTTTTTGTTACTTTTAGCATCTGCCATTTAAAAAAAGTTGGTCAAACAAATATAGGGAGTAAATGTGTACTCTCTGATTATGCATAGCAAACTGCTATGCTATGCCGATCAAATTATTCCCTGTATAAAAATATATGTAGGAGTGAGCAAGACCATTCTGAGGATATAGTGATCCTGATCTTTCAATGGTCTCTATTAAGAAGTGCAAGAACGAGGTATCTGTCAGGATTGTGAGTGTACAGTCTAGTGAGTTAGAGAACAAGATGGTGGAGAATGATCATCCAGAGCATGGAAAGTGTTGCATCGGCAGAAGCCGTAGCGGGGGAAAGTAATTTTTGGAAGTCTATGTAATTTTCAATCTATACATCTACATGTAATATTATTCTCACCCTACTAAGACAATAAAGGTACTTGTAGTTGGCCTTGTGTGCATGACCATGGAATATTTGCATTATTGAGTTTCACTGCCAGTAAAATGAGAAAATTCACTCAAGTGTTGCCTATACTTTTTTCTATCAGAGCTCTCATTTGAAATTTTAATTGCTAATTGGTTACTTTTGTTGGAGAAGGAGCAGTTGATCAAGGTGGACCCAAAAGGGAGTTTTTCAGACTGTTAGCACAAGCAGTGTCTAGAGCATACTTCAGAGGGGATTATCAAACCAAAATTTATGGATAACAATATTACAGCAGTGCAGGTAAACAACGTTGGCAATTTTGTTTCGTATATTTCAGCACTTAGCAAAACCATTTGATACATTTTGAATGGTGTACTCTGACTTTGCAAACTTGGGAGTCACTATTCCTGATTGATTCATAACTGCATGTACTTTTGATAAATATATTGTCAGTTGTAACTGGTCAGTTTATGGCGTTGCCTTTCTAAAGTAAAGCTGTCACAAACTTTGAATCTAAAAATGAATAAGCCAATACAGTGCTAGTGCTGTCTGCATGATTGATAACCTAAGAAATGCATAATAGTTTTTTGGGGGGGAGGGAGGGGGGGAAGATAGGTGGTGTAATTTGCTACTGATCAACAAGTTTTACAAGCTGTTTTTTTTTGTAAGACAACTAGTCATAGGCAAGAGTTGTGACCAGGCTTTGTGATTATGATGATGCAATAAAAGTTACATGATTATGGCATTACCAAAAAGTCGTCCATTCTGAACGACTCGACACATTGTGACATGCAACTGTGACTATCTTTTGTCTTTGCTCTAGAAGCAAGAGCTCTTCTTCATGGAACAGTGCCTTGTTTTGTCTATTATTCATGGAGGCAATGGCTATCCATTTATGTCGAAAGAAGTATTCTAATATTTCGTGAGCGGAAGTTACCATTCTATTCTTGTGGAACCAGAAGAAATTCCTGGGATGCTCCTTCGATTTGTGGTGGGAAAGGTATATGTCAATGTTTGTGGGAAGCCAATTGTTTGTTCAACTTGAATCAATTTTATAGATTAATGCAGCAGAAAGTGATGAAGAGCTTAAAATGGTGTTTGACCTGGATGAAGCTCTTGACCTTATCACTTCTACAGGGTTTCATAAGGCTATTTCCCTTTTCACTCTTGATCTTCGTTCTGAAATTGTAGGAGCTCTACCTGACTACCACTTGATAGATAAAGTGAAAGCAGAAATGGACCAATTTTGGGAAGGACTAAATCTATTTGGGTTCCTGGACATGTAGTCTAGTGGAAGGGGGGCTGAACCAAGAATTTGGTGACACATAGTTGTTCTTAGCAGATTTTGAATCTCTAAGGGGTCCAGATTGATGATAATCCACCAGGTGCCAACTTGATACACCTGAGGAATTTGAGAAATTCAAGATGGCCGCCAAAATGGCTGCTATTCAATTATATTAAGCTGTAAAACAAGATAAATATTTAAGTTGGCAATTAAATAAATGGTTTGCATGCCAAAGAAGCAAGTTTGCATGTTTTTATCATAACTGATGTTCTTGCACACAGAAATTCAAGATGGCCACCAGATGTAAGTATAATTACCATCAACTATCCACTAAACAATGATAACATTTTGTGCGTGCTATTTTTATGAAAGTTATTATTCGTGCCTAAAAAAATTAATTTGCATTTGTCAGCAGTGTCATGTCCAAAATACACACACAGATACTATTTTATATCTGATCTACTCTAATGAAACTATATAGTATCTCTAGTCATGTGTTTGGATTGGGTCATGTGTTTGGATTGGAAAAAAATCTTGTTTTGACACATTTGTGATTGTAAATCAATATGGCTGTGACAGTAATATTAGCTATATGTTATAACCTTGTTTAATACCCTAAGGTTATAGTTCTTTCACTCTTCAACAACCGTGAAAGTCCTTAATCAACTAGTAAACTAACAACCGAAGACAACAGACATTATAAAAAGACATCTTGATCTCACTATCTGTGCATCACACGTGACACACTAAAAACGTTTATTTAGAGTCCGGACTATTGAACAATAATGTTATACTACACAGTATACATCAACACTAATTGTTTATACTACACACTATACATCAACACTAATTAGGAGCAATTACAAATACAAATGTCTATTTCATTGTGTGTGTGTGTGTGTGTGTGTGTGTGTCCTTAATTATAACATTCCTCCCTTCTTAGTTTATAAGAGAGTAAAGATAACAAATTCAACAATTTAAAACACTGATCCCTTAAAACGATCAGGAGGAGGTCTGTTTCGGACAGACCTGGGCTCAGACCCTAAGGTTGACCCCAGGCCAGATAACTCTAACCGAATTAACACGCTAAAAGCAGTACCAATCATCCCAGCAAAAAACCCGAATAATAAATACAAGGTTCCAATATCCTTGTGATTAGTTGAAAACACCCATCTACTTAATCATAAAATCATGTACTAGTAAAGCCTCCAACAAGAATAGCACTTATAATTTTTGTTTACAAGACAAATGTTTTTCTATTAAACTATAGAGGCGGGAATATTAACACTGACAAACTTAATAATAATGTTCCACCCCAGAAAGAAATAAACCCGTAAATATGACCGTTATTAAAACATAATTAAACACCATCCCAGATTGTAAATTACTGATGTTTTGAGTTAATCTTATCAATATCCGAGATATCCCCTTAGGCCCCATTATTTCTAATAATCCTCTATCAATCACCCGATAAGTAACCAAATGACCAAATGCCCCAAATTTAACTAATTAAAAGTCAAAAAATGATTTATAACATAATTAAACTGTCAACCCGAATTAAAAACGTATAAACGACATAATTTAAATACAACCCTCCCTTCTCAACTAAGCCGCGATCATATACCACAAGAGCCAATAATGCCCCTAACAAACTTAATAATAAAGGTGCCATTTTAACATAACTAGGTATTATTGGAGAAATAATATTGGATAATATTAGCTCTTTTCCCAAATACCCCACAAATATACTTCCAAAGGCCAATAAAAGTAAAGGAAAAATTATGTTTCAATTTGACTCATGCACTTTTATAAATACCTCCTTTTTCGAATTGGTATTAGTTATAAATGTTAAATAAATTAACCTTATGGAATAAAACGCAGTTAATAAAACAGAAAAACTACCCAATCAATAAGCAAAAACCATACAATGCTTCTCAAACACTAACTCCAATATCAAATCTTTTGAATAAAACCCTGTTGATTAATGATAAGGACCCGATTAAAATCATAACATAGAAGAGATTTTATCACCCCCCCCCCCCATTTTTCGCATTCAAAATAATAAGATTCAAACTTATATCTCCTGATCCCAATTCAGGTAATTTACTGTTAATATATATTTTGATCCCCAGCCCGACTTTTATACTAATTTCAATAATTTATTTTCCAAATTTCCGATTAAAGGGGTTAAAATAAAAAAATAGATAAAATAAAATAACGAAACTATTTGTCCTATCAATATATAAGGTTCTTCTACAGGTTGCCCGCCAACTCAAATTAATAATAAAAAATCTCCTACTAAAAACCAAAATAGTCCCTGACTTGAAGGTCTAAATCTTATCCCTTTAAATCTATTTTTATGTAAATAGGGCAAAAACAATAAAATCAGTATACTAAAAACTAAGGCTACAACCCCCCCCCCCCCGAATTTATTTGGAATAGAACGCAGTATCGCATAAACAAATAAAAAATATCACTCAGGTTTTATATGAGCGGGAGTCACTAAAAGGTTCGCCTGTTTTGAAATTCTCAACATCCCCCAATATATAAGGAAAATAAAATACTACTATACACAATAATACACCCAATATTCCTGCCCCATATATATCCTTTAAAACATAATAATAATGAAATGAACCCTTATCCGGATCGGATTTTACCCCAATCGGATTATTTGAACCATCCTCGTATAAAGCTATCAAATGTATAATGGCTAAGGCAACTAATACAAATGGAAATAAATAATGTAAACTTAAAAACCTATTTAATGTAGCATTTGACACACTAAAAACCCCTCAAACCCACTTATCAATATCTTCCCCTACATAGGGAATAGCCGATAATAAATTTGTTATTACTGTAGCGGCTCAAAAAGACATTTGCCCTCAAGGCAATACATAACCTATAAAAGCCGTCAGTATCATTAAGAAAAATAAAACTACTCCCACATTTCAAACTATCACTTTTGTATAACTACCATAATACATGCCCCGGCCTATATGAAAATAAACACATAAAAAAAACATAGATGCCCCATTAGCATGTAAATACCTTAAAACAAACCCATAATTTATATCACGAGTAATATGCGCCACAGATGAAAAAGCTAACTCTATATCTGAACAATAATGCATGGCTAAAAAAATTCTGCTAATCATTTGAATAATTAAACAAAACGCCAAAGAACCCAAATTCCAGAAATAATTTAAATTCGAGGGGGCCGGAAGATCAATAAACCAATTATTTATTAGAAAAAACCCCGGATTCTCTTTTCTATAACTTTTTATCATATAACTATAAACAAAAGGAAAGTGCCACAGCGATTCTCTTTTACTAGGCAAAGAATGACGGACTCGAACCCCCACTTAAGACTTTGAAGGTCTTTGGTCTCCCGTTAACCTAATTCCTTGGAATTACCCCAACCACTCCCACTAATAGCCTTACTCCCACTCCAACCCCCCCTTTTTCATTCATAAAGTAAGCCAATAGTTAAAACTTTTTTTTTTAAATACATAACTCAAACCCCCAATAATTTTATTTGATTTAAAACTACACATCAAGGGAAAATAAAAGAAATTTCTAAATCAAAAACTAAAAAAAGTATCCCCACTAAAAAAAAAACTTAACTGAAAAAGGCACCCTTGATGACCCAAATGGCTCAAATCCGCACTAATAGACCGATACTTTCTCAATATCTGGTTGTTTAACCCCTACAATATAAGAGACACCTGATATAATCGTAGAAATAATAATACTACATAATATTAACACTGATATACCTATATACTCTATATTTTCCATTTTACAAAACTCTGGATTAACGGGGGTCAAACCCCACTTAATTATAATTTGAAACTCAACTAATATAATTCTCTAAAGAAACCCCTTCTACTACAATGGGCATAAAAAAAAGAGTGATTTGCCCCACAGATCTCTGAACATTGCCCTTAAAACACCCCCTCCCTCTTTATCATAAAACTAGTTTGATTTAATTGTCCAGGCACGGCGTCTACTTTTGATAAAGATGGCACTGCAAATGAGTGTAACACATCTTCCCCAGTCACTAATAATCTTACTTGTGTCTGTACTGGGGCTTTTACTCTATTATCTACCTCTAATAACCTTTGCTCTCCCTCCTTTAACGAGGTCGGAATCATATAAGAATCAAACTCTATAGTTTCTGGCCCATAATCAGAATACTCATAAAACCAATACCACTGATGCCCTACTATTTTAATTGTTACCCCAGGCTTCATTACTTCGTCCATTAAATACAGTAATTTTAAAGAAGGAAAGGCTAAAAAAATTAATACTCCCGCTGGAAGCAAAGTTCATATCACTTCTATCTATTCGGGTAACTCACTATAAGTATGGACAAAAGGAGGAGAAACTTGTACTCACTCTAACGAAGAATAGCCGTGATTCTCCTCTACTCATCCCACAAAATAAATTTCTTGATAATAGGCATCCCAGACTATATAGAGAAATAAAATTACCCCCAGGATAGAAATTACAGACCCTAACAAACTAATTTGATTTCATCCGGCAAAACTATCATGAAAATCAGAATACCGTCGAGGTAAACCCGCTAGTCCTAAAAAATGCCGAGGAAAAAAGGTGAAATTCACCCCAATAAACATTAATCAAAAATGGATTTTACCATAAGTCTCATTATAACAATAGCCTGTAATTTTACCAAATCAATAATAACCCCCCCCAAATATGGCAAATATGGCACCCATAGACAACACATAATGAAACTGAGCTACTACATAATAAGTGTCATGTAATACTACATCTAAAGCACTATTTGCTAATACTATTCCAGTTAAACCTCCCATGGTAAATAAATAAATAAAAACCTATTGCCCAAAGCATGGGTGTATCTAATCTTAAAGCCCCCCAAACATAGTAGCTATTCAACTAAAAATCTTTATTCCAGTTGGCACCGCTATTATCATTGCTGCTGCCGTAAAATAAGCTACATCCATTCCCACTGTAAACATATGATGCACTCAAACTATAAACCCCAAAACACCAATTGAGACCATAGCATATACCATTCCAAGATATCCAAATATTTGTTTTTTAGCTGCAAACATTGGGATTATTTGCGAAATAATACCAAACCCTGGTAAGATTAATATATAAACCTCCGGGTGGCCAAAAAACCAAAATAAATGTTGATATAAAATTGGATCCCCTACTCCCACAGGATAAAAAAAAGCGGTGTTAAAATTTCATAACATCGTAATCCCCCCAGGTAAGGATAATAATAATAAAATTGCCGTCACTAAAATTGATCAAACAAATAATGACATTCTATCGATGGTTATCCCAGGCGCCCTCATATTTATTATTGTAGTTATAAAATTCATTGCCCCTAATATCGAGGATATCCCTGCTAAATGTAAACTAAATATTACTAAATCCACCGAACCCCCCGAGTGCGCCGTAATCCCTGATAAGGGAGGGTATACGGTCCAGCCCGTCTGTCTACAAAAGCAGAAACTAATAATACTGTTGTTGACTCACAATCAGGGATGTATACTGAAGTGTTGTTATCATCCACATTAACACGGGGTAAGTGAGGAGAGCTGACCACGGCTGATGTAGCTGAGTCGGAATGTGGAACACTCCCTTCAGGGGACAGGTTCAGTGTCACTGGCACTTGAACAGGAATATCATGGAACACAATTGCAGGTCCAGACACTTGACCATTTACAGTGCTGATCCTAACTCGCTCTGTCTCTGACGTATGTTATCCACATGACGACGTACAACTCCCAAGGTAACTTTTAACTCGGTAAGATAGAGGTCCAGTGACATGCTCAAGAACACCAGGCATCCAGGTTACATTCTTGCACCTGAAATCTCTAACAAAAACCTTGTCACCCACTCGGAAAATGCGATGTCCGGTGCTGCCATGTGTCCTCTTACGCTGGCACGATTCCACTCTCTCTGACAAGTCAGGATGGACCAAGTCTAACTTGGATCTCGGTCGACGACCCATCAGAACCTCGGCTGGGGATAACCCTGTCGTACTGTGTGGTGTTATCCTGTAGCGGAACAAGTATCTTGATAGCTTGGACTGCAGTGATCCACCTTCCATCCTCTTCAACCCTTGCTTGAAAGATTGCACCACCCTCTCAGCCAACCCATTCGTGGAAGGGTGGTAAGGTTCAGACGTCGTATGCTGAATACCATTCACTTGGAAAAATCTCTGAAACTCATCACTCATAAATTAACTGCCATTATCAGTGACTATGGTCTTGGGAAGACCATGAATAGCAAAAATACCTTGCAACTTCTCTATGGTGATTTGGAACTCATAGTCACCACATCCATCCACTTAGAATGAGAATCGACCAAGACTAAAAACATGTTACCCATGAATGGGCCAGCGAAGTCTAGGTGGATACGGTTCCACGGCTGCTTTGTTACTTCCCACGGGTGCATCAAGGCCACAGGAGGTTGCGGTCATGATTCCTGGCAAACATTGCACTGCTGCACACATAACTCGATTTCAAAAGTCATGTCTGGCCACCAAAAATAACTTCTTGCCAGATTCTTCATACGACTAATTCCTAAAATTAATGAGTTTCATGTAGCTGATCTAGCAACCATTTCCGACCAGGCTAGGGTATAATCAAACATGAACCCCACAGTAAACAATCATCCAGAAGACTGATTTCCAACTTACGAGACTCATATGGTCGGTCAAGTTTCACTGACGGCCATCCACACATTACAAACTTCTTCACCCTTGAGAGAAGTGGATCTTTCTCAATCCATTGTTTCACTTTCTTGGAAGAAATCGAGGTAGACTCAAGGTGAAGAACCAATTGGTTTAACTCAGCAGGAAGACAATCAGAGGATGTGACAACTGGGCTTGGCAACCGACTTAATGCATCTGCATTAGCCAGCAACTTCCCAGGCTTGTATTCAATATGATATTGATATGCACTCAATGACAATGTCCACCTTTGTGTGCTGAGGCAAGGGGAGGAGTTATTTCTTTTCATTAAACAAATGGTAGAGTGGTTGGTGATCAGATCTAATGACAAATGATCGACCCCAAATATAAGAATGAAATTTCTTGACACCAAATAGGATAGCTAATCCCTCTTTCTCTAATTGAGAATAGCCCTTCTCAGACAGAGTGAGAGTCCTTGAAGCATACCCAATAGGACGTTCGGTTTTGTCTTCCAAAACATGTGATAACACGACTCCCAATCCATAAGGAGATGCGTCACAAGCCAACAACAGGTCCTTCTGAGGATCATAATGGACCAAAAGTGAATCACTCTGTAGCATTAGCTTAGCTAGTAAAAATGCACTCTCTTGCTTTTCCGTCCATTGCCATCTGGAGTCCTTGCATAACAAGGTGTACAGAGGGCCTAGCTTTGTCGAGAGATTAGGAAGAAACTTGGAGTAATAATTAAGCATACCCAGAAATGCTCTAAGCTGAGTCACTGGCGTCGGAGCACGGGCCTCTCGAATGGCTTTTACCTTCTCCAGAGTTGATGTAGGCCTTCCTTATCAATTATATATCCAAGATACTCGACCTTTGAAGCCAGGAACACACATTTCAATTTGTTAAGTCTCACGCCAGCTTGCCTGAGCTTTTCTAACACCTTCTCCAAGTTAGCAATGTGCTCTTCATTGGTTTTTCCAGTTACCAGGGTATCATCCAGGTAAACTGAGACACCAGCAAAACCCTGAAACAAACTGCCCATTACCCTTTGAAAGATCGCAGGGGCTGATGATACCCCAAAGGGTAACCTATTGTACACAAACAACCCTTTGTGTGTATTAATAGTTAGGCCACTCCTAACTGTAAATAGGCTTGTGATAGGTCTAATTTCGAGAACCTTTCACCACCTGACAAAGCTGAGAAAATATCCTCCACACGAGGTAAGGGGTACGACTCCACATGACATACTTGATTAATAGTCAGCTTATAATCACCACACACACGAAGATAACCATTGCGTTTTAACACAGGCACAATTGGAGCTGCCCAATCCCTGTGTTTGTCGATGGGTTAGGTACCTTATTGGGCACTAAAGTAAGGATTCATGTCAAAGAGGGTGCTCAACCTAAATTCTGTAAAGCAAGGAATGTTCCTTATATGATGAAAGAAAAGTTGGAGAAAGAATTGGAATGCCTGGAGAAACAGGAAACCATAACCCCGGTTCAATTTTCAGGAGAACTTGGCTAGGAGTTCTTCAACCTTATTATTCATGCTAAACTGATGAATCTCGTGCCAATTCAATTTAAGTTTAGCTAACCAATCTCGCCCGATGAGGCTTGGCCCTTTTCCTTTTACAACGAACAATGGAAGCTCCTCCTCCTGGTGGTCAACCTTAGCAACCACCACTACCCTGCCAAGTACAGGTAAGGTCTCACTTTTATAAGAGTACCTGGGATTCCTCCAGAGGTAAGGTCACTCCCGATCCTCTTCGCTCACAATAGAGAATGCTGCTCCTGTATCAATTTCCATTTTCACAACGGATCCGCACAAGTTCATACGCATGAATAATGGCTTGGATGATGTGCGTTACTGTGAACATTCCATAAGCACCATCTTCCACCAATCTAGACTGCTCTTCCTCTATGTAATTGGTACTAGTCGAACGATACTGTGACTTTGAATTATCCTGTCCTCTTGACTTCATTTTCGAGCGACACATCCGGGTGATGTGTCCTGCATGCTCGGCATTCTTCTTCCTTAAAACGACTGGTATTGGCTAAATGACTTTCACTACCACACCTGAAACAAACACACTTCTGGAGACGAGAAGTAGTACAAGGCTTCTTAGATGCCTTGCTATGAGTGAACAAGACAGAAGTTCCTTGAGCTCCCTGCAACTGTCGCATGTCTCTCTCCGCGGTCTTCATTGTCTGGGCTAGTTGTAAGCTACGTGAGGTTAAATCAACTTCTGCTAACAGTCTCTGCTGTACTTTCTCATCGTTGACACCGCAGACCAGCCTATCCCTATATCTTGCACTCTTTCATTGTGCGTACTCTCTTTTTGAGGGGTTGGTTGAATCCCTCTGGCAAGCTAGCTTCATGCTCTTCCATCTGTGCTTTGCCCAGGTCAACAGCATTATGTACATTTACCTCATCTGGACATATACATCCAGAAACTATGTTTACGAGAGCAGATGCTTGACCTGCTGCATTCAAGGGATAAATGCAAAGCTTCAGTTTTTCCCTAATGACTTGCCTGTCATTTTCATTATATTTGATCCATGATGCCAATTCCTCTTTGTGGGAGGTGATGTTTATTGATGAGGAATCTTTAAAATAGGCCATGTCCTTCATCAATCTGCTACAGGTGTGCAGGCTCATTGCCAATGGACAGCTTTCTCATTCAGTGTTATTCCAATGAGACCACCTGGCCCGTGCCCATAATGCATAAACGTCTCTATGAACATATCTGTCCATATCCCGTTCCACAGTCCTTGTCTGTGGCGTTGGACATGTTCTCCCTTCAGAAATCTTTCTAGAGTTTCCCCATGCAACTTTTGCAGTAGATTAGGCCATATCTGGTATAGTGAATGTGCCCTGCAGCAAAAAAAATATGGTATCATTTCATTCATTGCCCACAAATGTAGGGCCCACTCTCCTTCTCACTCAGCTCTGATAAACATTAGCATCAGTAATACTGGCAGGATAAGGTTTTCCACCCAGTGTTTGGCTGTTCTACTCTTTGATGCTCTAGCTTTCAGTTCCTGCATAAGTTCATCAAAGGGGTTGACTTCACACAGAATTTGATGTAGAATTTGCTCTGCCACAATTCTCAGAGCTCTAGTGTTTTAGGGAAAATTCTTACCAGTGAGCATTTTCGTTTTCATTAGCTCTTTCCAGCCATCAGAACCACCACAGCACCAACATAGCTCATCAAAAAGTGCACCCCCTCAAGACGAAGGATACAAAAAGTTCTGGGTAAGCCCACTGTACATTGAGACCCAAACGATAGAGTTGCATTCAATAAAGTTGTTGCTTGACCAGTTTTCTTTGTTAGTCTTCACAAACCACATGCTGCACACAAATTATATGATAGCTAATGATTTGAATGTCAATCCTTCACACCTCTTCAGAGGCAGATAAAAGCAAAGGGATATGCAAGCTCCACTGTCCAATAGCTTGGTAAGATGGCTGGTTGCATAGCTCACCTGATCCTACATGTTCTTAGTTATCTAGCTCACCTGATCCTACATATTGTCCTAGCTCATCTGATCCTACATTCACATCTTTGACCTGAAAACGATAAAATTCTGATTAAAATATGAAAAATTCATGTTGATATGTCGATTTACAGGTGAGTGTCAGCCATCTTGGCAGCCATCTTGAATTTCTCAATGGTGACAGAGTGGCACCTGGTGGATTATCAATCTGGACCCTTCAAAGACTCAAAATCCACCAAAAACAATTATGTGTCACAAAATTCCAGGTCCTTCAAAGAATAGGTGTTTGGCAACCGGACTAATGGTAAAGTTTACTCCAGACCTTTATGAGCGTGTCGAGTTACTATGCTCCAACACCAGGTTTGTCAATGCTGTTTTGGTGGGTTGACGAGTTATCTTGTATATTTATTCTCATAGATATGATCAAGAATATTCTATGTTTTAAGTATGTACTCAGTAAAAGGAAGTTACTTATCGACCTGCAGAAGAGCAAACATATATTTATTTTGCTGATTTTCTGAATGAATGTGTTGGTGAGCTCTGCAATGTTTATAAAAGTGTTATTTTCTCGGCTAAAATGCACTTGAACTACATAGCTTCCTTTGTTCTCAGCTACTAATATTCTACTTGTAATTATAACATATTTTTATGCTTGGTGTTTGTGTAGATGATGACATCGGATGTTCGCTGGAGGATTTGTTTGTCTTTTTTTCAGGAGCTGATCGCATTCCTCCCCGCCATTTCCCTACACTAGTTTTCGTGCATAATCCTCAGTTGCCATCATCATCAACATGCGACTTGATCCTTCGTATTCCAGCTATATACTTATTCAGACTGCAATGAATTCAAGGAAGGGATGGTCCTTGCCCTCAAGGGTAACGATAGCTTTGGTGGTATGTGACTCCATAGCTATACTAGCTACAGATCGAACTGTTGCTGAGAGTTGGTAATGACGACGTTTGATGATGATTGCACTTGAGACTTAATTAAGAATTGTGTCTGGCATGGCAGCTACATTATGCATCTATGTAACTATCCAAACTTTATATAAAATATTAAACATAAAGATGGTGTATATTTATATCTACACACACTCACTCACACATGCACCACAACGCCTAAAAAAATACGAGCAAATTTGATGCCCATTACCATCAAAAGTCTATGTTCTCGGACTGTACCAGCACAGAGGGAGGGTACGAAATAGTACTTCAGATGAAAGCTTGAAACTATATTGCTACAGATTCGATTATATGTTTTATCATTGGTAAATATGTTGCAACAATATCCTGTTGGAGGGGTATGAATTGTCAACACAAATGCACTACAAGCATACATAACCCCTGCCAGCCAAAGAGACAATTGTTGCACTGATTGCTTATTATATATGTCCTTTTTATAATAGCTTATCAACTTGCTCTAAATATGATTATCCCGCAGATGTTCTAGCCTTCAGGAATAATGAGAATGGAAAGTAATTTTGTTCTTTTTCTTGGTTTTATCTTTGGGGTCAACAAATGGTAGCGGGAGTGTGCTCTTAGGTTTAAAGTAGCTTGGAGCATTTGTGTCTTCAGGTAGTTGATCAGGATCAGGCAACATTTGCTTCCTTATAAGTAAATGTCACATCTTTCCTTTGACATGCGAGTTTGGCTACTAAGCTCATGAGTTCAAGTTTGTGAGAATTTCTTTTTCCCCATAAAAATATGACAGCAAAGTACCTCATAACCATGTCTAATGGCAAAAAGCCAAGTGTTCCATCTTCAGGAAGGATGCCCTCATACATACTCGAACAAAGGCCAATAGTGACATGAAAAATTATTTTAAGCAGGGCTCCAAATGGCTGCAACCCCTGATCAATAGGCTGGCATGGCACCACTGACCTCTGAACCAAAGGTATATGATGGTTAGGGAAAGATTTTTTTTTTAATACAGCAATGATGAAGGGGTAACCCACAGCAGGGAGGATAGGAAGGGTGGGAAGAGGTGACATGTGGTTGGTAGTGAAACGACGCATTCTAGTAATAAAAAACTTGTTTTAACGTGTAGAGCTATACATACAAAAACACAATTAAGACCAAAAATGTGAAGAGAATTTGGAGTGTCATAATATATACCTATATAGTGATAACTCTTATAATTGCCGTTCCCTTGCAAATAATTTTTCTAGAGCAAATTGTATTATTATCATTGGCTTGGAAAATATATTGGTGGACTCGGAGGTTAAAATTTCTTTCAGTTCTGCCTTGTTGAAACCAGTTAGAAAATCACATATTTGATCCACAGTTACTCTGTTGTCATCGTATTCTCCTGAAACCGGACCATCCCAATCAATTCCATAATTTGAGCCTGCTACCTATATATAAATCATAGTTCCACATGAGTAAAAATTCACAAACATATATATATATGTATATATATATGACAAAGTATGTTAATTTTAATTATATTTAACTGTCCAAGAGAAGAAAGACTATGTCCAGCACATGCACTTCCATTATGTCTATACCTGATATACTCACTGTAGTATTTTCACATAGTGCAATATAATATTGCCCATATTTCAGGACAGTTATTTTACTGAAAATACACTGCTCTCCTGCACATGCACATAATTATTGACTATATTGACTGCAGCTATGGTAGAAGTATTATAACTGGATAATAAAGCAGTAATATTCAATGAGTATAACATTTATTACACTCGTCAGACTGGTTATATCCATTGCATGCTGTGTTGTTACTCAACTTCAACTCCTGAAAGTATGACCCTGTACTTGTGAAATAACTTGCCATATTCCATTCTGACTCGTGTAATAATTACAAGTTCAAGGAGAAATATGAATATACTCACCTGCAACCCAGTTGCTACACTATCACTCTCACTATGTCATGAAGGCATAGTATCCAGAATTGTCGAGGAGTTTTGTTGTTTTCGGTCCTCATTCGATGATGAGCCCATCCATGATGAAACATATCTAGGTGGTGCTGTATAAGAGGTGTGAAAACAAAGAGAACTATGTATAGATCCAAAGGCGAGTCCACATCCAGAAGCCCAATATCCTCCAAGTGATAGAAGAGGTAATAGAAGAATGATATGCAAGGTCTCGCCACAAACGTTCAATGTGCTGAGTATGTGTGCTTCTTCCAGTAATTGCACTACTTCGATCTGGACCACATTCTGGGTACTCTACCATATACCTGGCCACTGCTACATTTTGACCACCTCTGTCCATCTGTACTCTAGAAGGAAGGCCATGCTCTTCTATAGCTTTCATAAAGGAATGGAGAACAGTACCAGAACGATTGTTAGTGGCAACGCTAAGATACATGACCAGTCTACTGAAGCCATCTATGCCACTATGCACAACAAATCTCCATCGAATCAATTTGTGATATCCATCAATATGCCATAAAGCATTTGGTGACGAGACATTGTATTGACGACGGTGCAATACATTTCTAATCCGTGAACTGACACCTGAAGCATCAACTCAATGTAAACAATCTCTGACTCTTTCACGCTGAACAACAATACCACAGCATTTAAGCCTTCCACTCTGAGTTTTTCCACCACATTGAGGAAATAAGGTTGTGATTTTACATCAAGATCTGAATTTGTTATAGAACTGTATTTCTGAATGGAAATGTTGAACTGTCTTAACTTTCGTTCAATAGTTCGCCTTGAGCAACCAAACAGTTCACTAATATTGACAATAGTTAAACAATTCTCAATAAGAAATTGTAATTGCTCTTCACTGATTGCCTTCCCTTCCTTTTTGTCCTATTCTCCTTGTCATTTGCAATGGCCAAAAATAAATCCCTTAGGGCAGAGAATAATTCATTTTGTTGACCATTGAGCAGAATAATATACTCAAGTGCTATATAGTTCAACTTGCTCTAAAAGGTGACCAAGTGTTTCTTCATTACAATTACGATAGTTACACTGAATGCATGTGACAGCTTCTTCAACAACTGAAATAACTTCATCCTCATTGTCCTCTTCTAAAAGTTCCAATGCATAATATTTGAGGTTTTAGTATACAGATAAGCCTGCAATAAGATAATTATTATAAATATACATATTAAGTTCCATTTTTGTGGCATGAAAAACCATTAGAATTATGAATCCAGGACACCAAAATAGAATGTGATGCATGTTGTAAATACAACATATCTTCAATCTAATTAGATTGCACATGTTCTAGTAATTTCATGAAATGCCCCAACATTTAGATATCAATCAGGTAATAATAGCTTTGTGCATTTATTTGTTGATTGCTCTTTTCCAGGTCAGCTTTGATAATTAAAATCACAGATCTCTCCATCTCCAGTTTGGCTACCCAGTGGTGATAGCTGCTACATGCATATGCAGTGGATGCAGACATCCTATGCATCATTATCTTCATTGAAAGCAACAGCAATTGAGCCTTCATTAGCTGTTCCTCAGATAAATGTCTCTCTACATATGATGGATATGTTATAGCTAGCTAGAGTCATGTATTGTAGTATACATAGGATACTGCAACATATGTTATAGCTGGCTAGTATCTTGTATTGTAGTATACATAGGACACTGCAACATATGCTAGTATCTTGTATTGTAGTATACATAGGACACTGCAACATATGTTATTGCTAGCTAGTATCTTGTATTGTAGTATACATAGGACACTGCAACACAGATATGTTAAGTATCATGGACTGTAGTTAACATAAACACAAATATGTTATTACGTATACAGAGAGAGTTAGCTTGCATTCCAGCTCTGCCAGACCTCAGGAGCAAATCTCTAGCTTGTCTGTCCCCACACGCATGCAACCCTCTGTGATATATGTGTGCTCTAAAATGTTGGGATTCAGGTATGCATTAGGTCAGTTGCATGAAAAAGAGCGGGGTTCCTAATATTTTGGTTCTGTGAAATATCTGAAAAGTAGTCGTAATTTTTTGTTTGACCACAGCAGATGTTTCTCATCCAGGAAGTAATTAAAAACTAATGTACGTTCTTCTCTCAAACAGTACCTACCAATGAAACCCACCAAGAGAGGCATCAAAGTTTTGGTACTGGCAGACAGCTGCAATGGAGGGCCTGGGAGCAAGTGTAGTAAAACACCTTACCCAGATACTCCTACACAATTGACAACTATTTGACATCTTACAAATACTAGTGTAACTAGAACAAGGTATCTATGCTTGTGGAACAATACTAGCAACAGGAAAGGATTCCCCGACCTTCTAAAGAAGCCGTCCCATTCACAGAGGTATTCCCATCCCGCACACACACGGTGTAAGAGAGACTTTAAATAAATAAATCATACCAAAATGCATGCACACTCGCAAACACACAAACAGTTATCACAAGCACACACAGACACACACAAAAACACTTATCACAAGCAAACGCACACACACAGACACAAGTACACACCCACTCAGAAACATACTGACAGACACACAAATACTTATCACAAAGCACACACAGACATTAGTATACACACATACACACACAAACAAACACACACTACTAATATTATATGTACTAATATTAAAAGATATAGAGGCGAAGACAAAATGGTCCAGCAGGGAAAGGTCGTGGCAGTTGCCTGGCTTGAATCGAAAGATCGTGACAGCAATGGCAACAGATGTGGATCCTACTGAAGTTCTGCAAAGGAAACGAACAAGGAAGACATTTCCATGCCCTAAACTTCTGGTTAACTACAACAAGCACATGTGGGGAGTGGACACATCACAAGCACACACACTAACAGATTGCAAGCATACACAATAACAAGCACACACACAAACACATCATAAGCACTCACACTAACACATGACAAGCACATGCACAAACACATAAGAAGGACACACACACAAACACATCACAAGCACACACAAACACATCACAAGCACACACAACAGTGACAAACACAAGCGCACGCAAAGATATCACAAACACATATCACAAGCACACACACACACTAATCTAAGCACACACACACAAACACATCACAAGCACACACACAAAGACATCAGAAGGACACACACACACAAATCTAAGCACACACACACACACTAATCTAAGCACACACACACAAGCACACCACAAGCACACACACAAACCACTAACACACCACAAGCACAGACACACACAAATACACACTAATGATGGGGACAGGGGGAAAGCATTCAGCTGGGAAAGATCGTATCAGCAACGACAACAAGTGTTGAATGATCCAACTGAAGGGGTTGGAACTATTCAAAGAAAACAAAGGGATGGAACAAGGCAGAGACCAACTATCTGATCAACTACAATAAGCACATGGAGGGAGTGGATAAGGGAGATGAGTTGAGGGGCTACTCCCGTTACAAGTTCAAGCCAAGAAAGTACAAATATATTTTTCCTGGTTGATGTGGCAATCACAAGAAACTAACCAGAGAAACAACTTGAAAGAATTCTGCATCGTTGAATTGAGATTATTGCGACCTGGGAGTATTTTATCAGTAAACATTCCACTTCCAATACTACCCAGTTTGGCTACATATGGCAGATATATTGAAACACAGAAGAGGGTGCTGTGCACACTGCCTGGATAGTGGGCAAATGAGGTCAGACTCAGTATGGTCCTGCCGAGAGTGTTTTGTCACACAGGAGATTACAAGGATTGCTTCCTGCTCTGGCACAAGTACCAATAGGACACTTATATACCATTACCATGTATTGCTATTGCAACAAACTTGTTTTAGAATTACAACTAGTTTCTTTGTCAGTGTTGGTCTATGCATCTTGTTCCTTGATAGATTCACCAACTTCAAGTGGTAGCAACAACAACATCAAGTAAACCAACTAGTTTTAAAAAGAAGTATCATCTGCCATCAACCAAAAAAAAGCTTAGGAATGGGGAAAAGATGGGTTGGACATGGGTCAACCAAATAGACGCTAGATGTTAGTCACCTCCACTGGCAAACCTCTTTTCATTACGTACATGGTGAAATATTATATTGATACTCACTTTTGTTTTGTTAGCTACATCACGCTTGTTATGATGAATCGCCCAAGAACTTCAGGTTACCTCAGATAAAGCTAGTAGGTTCATCTGCCCGAGTTTGTACAAGTGTAGAACAGTCCAAGAAGTCGAAGCGCTACCGAACGCTTGAATGCTTATGAACTAACTAAACCTGCACCTATTTTATTTTATTAATTTAATGGCTTCACCACAAGTTGGAAGTCCATCAACCTCATCTTGTATTGACTCCATTTATCATCCATGTTCTTATATCGCACTTCCATCATCAGGTTGTCAAGTCATAATAATAAATAAATAAAAAAGGATGCCACATTACAAGAATTATTAGAGATGGGAGAAGTGGGTGGGCATGAGCTGGGTATGTGTGAAGAAGTAAGTTGGGAAGAAGTAGTAGAGGTAATGAAGTGTTTGAAGAGAGGAAAAGCTCCAGGCCCTGATGGAATGTTGACTGATGTATGGAGGTGGAGGTGATGGTGCAGGTGATGAATGTGATGATGAGCTGCCCAGTGGACTGGAAGAGGAGTTTACTAGTACCTCTCCACAAGGATGGTGACGAGGACGATGTAGGGAATTATAGGGGAATTTCATTGTGTTGTAGTGTGGTGAAGGTGTTTGCGAGAGTATTGGCAAGGAGGTTGGGAGTGTTCGCTGAGGATAGGATTTTGACGGAAGCACAACGAGGATTTAGGAGACAGGAGATGTTCAGACCAGTGGTTGGTGTTAAGAGGAGTTTGTGAAGTGAGGAAGAGCGAGAAAAAAGCTTCATATCTGGCTTTCCTGGACCTGAGTAAGGCATATGACAGTGTGTGGAGGGAGGACGGTGGCAGAAGTTGAGGCAGTATGGAGTAGAGGAGAAACTTGTGAGGACATGTGTAGGATTGTATAGTGGGGTGGAGATGACGGTGATATTGAACGGAAGGAGGTCAAGGTGGTTCACTATGGAGAATGGACTTGGGCAGGGATGTCCTTTGTCTCCACTTCTTTTCAATATATATTTGATGGGAATGGCAGAGGAATTGGAGAGAGCTGAACTAGGGCCACTCATGTATGCAGATGATGTTGCTCTTCTGGCTGACTCAGGGGTGGAACTGCAAGCTATGTTGGATGTGGTACAGGCGTATGTGTTAAGGTGGAAGATGAAATTTAATAGCAAGAAGAGCAAGGTCATGGTAGTAGAAGAAGGAAGCAGAAGTGCATTGGTTGATTGGTGAGGAGATATTGGAAGAGGTCAAAGAATTCAAGTACTTAGGAATATGGTTTGATAGGAAGCTAAGGGGTAAATGTTCAGTTAGAGAAGATGGCAAAGAAGGCAGAAGAGTGGGTTGGAGGTAATATGGATGAGTAGAGTGAATGGGCAGGTGGAAGTAGACAGAGGAGGAAGAATGGTGTGGGAGCTTCTAGCGAGACCCAGTATGGAGCATGCAGCCGAAATGTGGTGGACAGGAGGACGGAATGCTTGCAAGAAGTTGGAGTCAGCACAGATGAGAGTGGGTATATAGGAGAGTGTTGAGAGGAGGGAAGAGATGAAGGTTTTGTTTGGCAAGAGATTAGAGGTGTTGGAACAGAGCAGATTGGTAAAAGTTGTTGTAAATAAGCTAAGAGAGGATGGAGGAATTGGATGGTGGGAAGAATATGAGATCTTGAGGAGAAAGTACAAGATAAACAACGAGGTTGGATCAGTGCAAGTGGAAGGGGAAAGTGAAGGTGAGAAATGAGAAGGACTGGGAGGAGGAAGTAGACGGAAAGAGTACGCTGAGTTATTATCGGCAAAGAATGGTGCAGGGGTGGAGAGGTATGTGAGGTCCATGCATAGTCAGGAAGGTGTGTGGCTGCAATTTCGACTGAGGACTGCATCAGCTGGGTTGTTAGAGGACAAGAAGAGATGTGGGATAGTTAGGGATGAGAGGTGTATAATGTGTGATAGTGGAGCAGGGGAGGATGTGGAACATTTCTTGGTGACATGCGTGGAATTTGAGAGGGATCGGCTGGTATACTGATCGATGAGGTGCGCAGAATTGTAGGGGCAAGACAGTGGCTGGATGAATTAAGAAGAGTGAGTAAGGATGGAAAGGTGGCATTGATTTTGGGGAAAGATGTGGAGGGAGTAAGTGATGCAGTGATGGAGGAGGTGGGCGAGTGTGTTATGTATTGGGTAGGGAAGTGGTGGCAGAGGAGAAAGGAACTGCTGTATGGTGAGCTGAGGAATGATCTTTGCCCGTCCCCTCCTTGAGCAGCGGGACACCGTAACTGTGTGGATAATTCTATTAATTAAGCACTGTTGACTTTTTTAATATAGATTGTTAGGTTAGGTTAGTTACTAAATATGTGATGGCCTTAACAGGCTCAGCAATAGCAAGATTAAATCATAGGTGGTCGTGGCAGACTTTGAAGCTGGAAAGATTTAAACCTTTCTAATCAGGTAGTCAAGAGATCGCTTTTCCCTAAGGCAATACTCGGACAAACTTTTTTGCCCTCTAGTTCTTGCTAGAAGCGTTAACCTTAGAGACGGCCACACCTAGATCACATGAAAACAATTCCGCCTCATGCCGTATAATCGGTTAACAGGCTCAGCAATATCAAGATTAAAAATTAAAAAAATTATCACGTTCACGCGCCTGCTTAACTTCGTCATTACCTGTGAACCTATGTTTATGTTGTTATTTATTTATTGGAGAAATTTCTAAATAATTCCATCAGATGAAGATATCTCTGCGCTATCTCGTGCTATTCAGTTTCTCGGTCGTTGTCGTCGTCCTATTAATATTAGATCTATTATCACCTCACCAAACTAAAACAAACGTGGGAGATGGTGGTGGTTTTGAAAGTGTTATCGCAAAACAACGGATGAAGAACGGCAGGAGAAAGAACGCCACAAGGTTGAACTTGAAGAGCTTTCGTGGTAAAATGAGGGACATCTTTCCTTCCAAGGATGTCTTGGTACGAGCTGTCTATTTTGACAGTCGACCAAGAAAAAGTCACCAGAACAGTTCCGTCTTCCTAGTTCTTGTGCGGAAAGATATCGTAGATAATAAGTTAATAACAGGATGCCAGGTTGGCAAAGAGAAGACAAGAGATTTTCATGTGCAGTTGCTTGGAGATACACCTCATTGGAGGGCTTGGATGAAACACCTAATGATCGACCACGAAGAAGTCATGGTTCACTGTTATGATCTACCAGTACGAGATGACCAAGAAGCTCTTCTGTATTACATGATCAACAAGAACTCGAGCAAGGAGAGCTTTGTAAGATCCGAGCGACCCTTGATGATGCCAAAACCTCGTGTGAAACCCACGTCTGTTGAAGGCTTGAAGTACAACACGACCGTTCTAACTTGTACAAAGGCATTTAATAACCCGCCCTGGTTGAAAGAGTGGTTAATTTACCAGCAGAGTATAGGTATAGATCATGTGCACTTAACTGCAGAAGAAACTTTTTTCAGGTCCATCAGCAACAACTTGGCCTCGTATCTAGAGAGCCTAATTGACGACGGCTTTTTGTCTGTTGATTTCTGGATATCATGGCTGAAAGACGGCAAAGAAGTCTGGTACCACAACCACGGGCTAATCATGCAGGACTGCATTTACCAATTTCGTGGGACTTACGATTACGTCTACATCCTCGACACGGATGACTTCTTCATTCCGAGAGTCCCCGAGGAAAAGAAGGTGCAGTATTATATAGACAAGATGTGCGTGAGAAAAAGAGTTGGCAGCTGCAAAATTAAGTGGGTTGAATTTTACCCGGATCATTTTGGCATGAACAAAAGCATCTCTGTGCCGGACGGCAATGTGACAAATCAACTGCTGAATTTTTCTCATATGATACAAGGTAATCCAAAGTCTGTCCACAGAATCGAAGCCATAGTGGATACTGGCCCTCACTATGCACACGACATCATCGAAGGTTATCAGACAATACAGTACCCAATAGAAATAGCATATGTAGCACATGTAAGGAAAAAGCTCATGCCAAACGTAAAGGTGTTAGTGAAGGGACTACCATGATGTAATGCACTCGTTTTTTCAAGCATATATTAGGAAATATGCCCAAGACAGACATGATTGGAAAGACCACCGTAACACACTTGTTAGTTATTATTATTTGACCCCTTGTTCACCCACTGCCCTTATTGCCACAACTTATGTATTTCCATATTCCTCCAATGAGTGGATATTATAATAGTGTCAGAAAAATTTGTATCACCAAGTTCATAAAATGCTGCTCTGTTATGCACAGTACTTTTATATATGCCAGTTGTTCCAATGTAGCTTTGTGGTTGTGCATTCGCAATGGTAAGATCTCTGGAAGTAGCTGAAGTGTTTTGACCGGCAGTGTATGTGAAGACGTGTCAATAAGTATGTGTATGAAGCTATCTTCCGTTTTTGTTTAGATAGAAAATAATTGTGAATGCAAGATAAATATAGTGATTTGTCTGTTTAGTTAGCTCCGTCTAGTCTAGTCGTCTTGTTGTTGCTATCTACTTTTTGAGGGTTGAATAGACTATTTAGAGGCGGCCACTGGCCAAGTAGGTCATTTGCGAGGCTGAATCTTGCTATTTCTACTTGATGACCATCTCTGCATGGACGATTGTATCAGTGTTTCCAGCGATGTGTGAAGCCAGGATGTCAGCTCCAGAGTCAGACAATCTACTACACGGTCCAATACCTCCTCCTCACCTCAGGCTATATGTCCAGTTTGCAAGAGATCCATACATGTGACTCAGTGTGGGGTGTTCAAGGTTCATGGTCGAATTGGCTGCCGCTGTCCAGGCTCCCGATCTTTTCCCATACTTGAGGACAGGTCATGTCAGGTTTCCAGTTGGTGATGAGATGTCTTCCCAGGCTTCTCAGAGTGATTCTCCATTGTTAGGCCTTTCAAGCCCTTCCGTGTGCGGCTGCCACGTGCTTCTAGAAATTTTGCAGCTTCTAAGTTTGCTGTTATTCTTGAGTTTCCTCTATTTCCTCCATTAATGATGTTGGCAAATGGGATCGCCTTTTTAATTTCCCGTCTCGGTGTTTCAGAGTCCCAGGGGAAGATGGGCGCCTTAAAAGCCTTGCTTCTCACATCAACTCATTAATCCAGTCTGAATCCAATCTCTCACTTACTTAGAATCCTCGGCCCTGTAAATCCATTTTTCCTTCTACTCAATATGACCCCTTACAATATCTGGCTAAGAGGGGTGCTTCTAAGCTTAATGATGGTGTATTTCAAGCTCGGATGATTCTTTGGCTGATTTCAGTGAAAGCACTTTGAAGTCCTTGAGGGATAAGCATCCTCCACCTCATCCAAATTCAGTCATTCCCCCAGCTCCAATTTTAGGTGATGATGTTCCACCTTTTGAAGTTTCACCTTCAGTAGTGGCTAAGGCCATTCGCTCTTTTCCTTGTGGATCTGCTGGAGGACCAGATGGTTTACGTCCTCAACATCTTAAGAATATGATCAGCAAGTCTGCAGGTGATGGGGGTCCCTTACTTCTTGCATCCCTCACTGTTTTCATCAACATGGTGCTGTTGGGAAAAACTCCAACCTTTGTTCGCCCTTTCTTCTTTGGGGATTCTCTTGTTGCCTTGAACAAGAAGGATGGATGTGTGCGTCCCATAGCTCGCTTAGACGCCTGGTAGCTAAATGTGCAAGCTGTCAAGTGAGGCAGTCTATGAGTGCTCTTCTAGCTCCTCTTCAATTGGGTTTCGGGGTACGTTCTGGAGCCGAATCTATTGTTCATGCAGGTCGTATTTTCCTGCATAATCTACAGGCCATATCCTCCTAAATCTTGATTTTCGTAATGCATTTAACACTATTCGTAGGGACAAAATGTTATCTGCTGTGGTGGAAGAGCTAGCTCCTGATTTGCTACCTTTTGTCCATTCAACTTGTAGTGCTCCCCATCGCTCTTTTTTGGAAATGAAACAATTCAGTGATCGGAAGGAGTTCAACAGGGTGATCCCCTGGGTCCACTTTTGTTTTGTCTTGCTCTTCTCAAGACTGCACTCAGATTGGTTTAGTGTGTTTTATTTGGATGATGGCACTCTTGGGGGTAGCATGGATGATGTACTCAGTGATTTTAATACAGTGGAAAGTGTGGCTGAGAAGCTGGGTTTGGAGCTTAACCGTGAGAAATGTGAGCTTATCTGTCCAGATCCAGAGACTTTAGGGAAGTCTCTCTGTGCTGGTGGTCAATCCAGAGGTTGCCACTCTCTTAGGTTCTCCTATTGGTGGTATGGAAGGGGTTGAGGTGCTGCTTAATGAGAAGATTGACTCCTTAAAGTTTATGGGAAGCAGACTTCGACACCTCCATGCTCATGGATGCCTTTTGTTTGCTTCATCACGCATTTGCAATTCCAAAGCTACTGTACTCTTTACGATCTTCTCCCTGTTTTTCTTCATCTAAGCTTCAAGATTTTGACTCAATTCAGTGTGTATATACGATCTTGAGTGAGATCACCAACATTCTTCCTAACACCAAGCTTGGTCTCGGGCATCACTTCCAGTGAAGTTTGGTGGTTTGGGGATCAGAAGTGCTGCGATGCTTGCACCTTCCGCCTTTTTGGCGTCGGCTTCAGGTGCTTTTGATCTTATCCATCAGATTCTTCCTGACTACCTAGGCGATCCATTGTGTTTATTTTGAACGCACGTAGACGCTTACCGTTTCCAACCGTTACTAAAAGCTAAAGAAGTACCCCATGAAAAAACTACTCTGAATTTGAAGATGGTTTGGAAGTTTGGTGTCGAGGTCATAGCTGTGAGCCACCATCTGAGTCCTCCCAACAGAAAGCCTGGGATGGTCCTCATGTTCAGGCTTCTTTTGATTCCCTCCTGAACTCGAGTGTGGATCTAGCTTCACGGGTACGTATTCAGGCTGCAGCTAGGAAGGAGTCAGAGGCTTGGATCCATGCCCTTCCCATGTCATCTTAGGCCTCCGAATGTATGATGATGTGATTAGGGTGGCTACTGGTTTGCGTTTGGGTGTTCCTCTCGGTCATCCCCACAATTGTCTGCAGTGTGGATCCCAAGTTAATCAGTTTGGCACTCATGGTTCTCAACTGTCGGAGGAGTCAAGGTCGTTTCTCGAGGCATGCAGCTTTAAATGACATTATTCATAGATGATTATATAGCTTCCATAAATATTCCCTCTCACCTGGAGCCTTCAGGCATTTCTCGCTCGGCAAGCATCCTGATGGAACTTCCATTGTTCCCTGGAAGAATGGCCGTATCCTTGTGTGGGATGCTACATGTGTGGACAACTTTGCTCCATCCTATGCTAACTTATTACATGAAGGTCCTGGGGCAGTGGTAAACAGAGCCGAGTCCCTGAAAAAGGAAAAATACGGAAACATTGTTGCTATATACACACTTCTTTGTCCCAATTGGGACCACTGGAGTGTTTGGAGGGGAGGCACCTTTGTTCCTTCGGGAGTTAGGTGGCCGTCTCAAAGCAAAGTGCGATGAACTACCTTCCCATTCCTCCAGAGAATTTCTATTGCAATCCAGCGTGGGAACACTGCAGTGGTGTTAGGCACTAGTCAGTATATATATATACTAGTGTTGACTATTTCTTACTTACTATATAGCTAGCTCTTTATTGGTAGTTATAGGGCATATAATAATAATAAATAAATAATAGTAACACTCCTAATTACTAAATATATAATTATATAAAAATATAAAAATAATAATAATATATAAAATTTAAAAAATTAATTTTTTTAAATTTATTATTATTTTTTTATATTATTTTTATTATTATTTTTGACAGTTGCACAGGAAGCCTTCCCCATTGTTCTGGTCTAAGACATCTTCAGGCAGAAGCTATGAACAAGAAAGCAGCTAGAATTTGTGAGCAACAATCGTTCTGTTGAAAAGAAACTGGACTGTATATATTACTATCAAAACAAGTGACACTTCAGCAAGTTCTACGATACAATAGTTCCCAGTAGATGCAGTATCCAGATGAGTGTAGTTTAAATCTTACAACTGCTGCATAACTAGTCTGCCCCCTGGACTCAAGTTGTAATTGACCAATCTCAAGAACCTGATCACACCACACCTAGTGTGAAGTGCCGTACATGCTTACGATAGCTGACCATATCTGCCTGCCCTTCAGTTCCTGCACCACCACCCGACGGCCTGCCGTGAGCATGTATGCTTTGGAGTTAGACAACACAGGTGGCCAAGAAGCATAAGCAACAACAAAAGTGATGTTTAAGGTTGAACGAGCACGAGGTCTAGAGCAGATACAAGCACACAGTTACACACACCGACCACACCAAGCTAGCTACATCATGCATGTGCATACCATGGAATCAAGTAGAGAATTGGAAAACACAATGAACTTCATCACATGGAACGGAACAGATAAGACCGAACTTCAAAAATACTTTACTACAAATATATAGTAACTCTTAATTGAGTAGAACAGAGTGTGCACGCATAAATGGCAACTCTTAATCGAGCAGAACATAGTGTGGATGCATGCATGGTAACTCTTAATCGAGCAGAACATAGTGTGCACACATAAATGGCAACTCTTAATTGAGCAGAACAGAGTGTGCACGCATGCATGGTAACTCTTAATCGAGCAGAACAGAGTGTGCAGCATGCATGGCAACTCTTAATTGAGCAGAACAGAGTGTGCACAAATGCATGGTAACTCTTAATTGAGCAGAACAGAGTGTGCACCCATGCATGGTAACTCTTAATTGAGTAGATGTGCAGCATGCATGGCAACTCTTAATTGAGCAGAACAGAGTGTACACGCATGCATGGTAACTCTTAATTCAGCAGAACAGAGTTCACGCATGCATGGTAACTCTTAATCGCATGCGTGCGTGTGTGCGTGGAAAGAAGCATTCATAAATTTACATCCATGCAGAGATATGAACAGCATAATAGGACTCTGATAAATAACACGTACAAATAAAAATTAGGAAAATTCAATTTTCTAAAAATGAGATGATATCGGTGAGTTTTTGCAGTCTTTCTTCCTTGACCTCTAAGGTTACTCCTTCTAATAAACAAAACAAAACAAATGAAAATAATATTACTACATTGTATATAATACATGCATATATAATACCAACTACAACTAATAACAACAATAATAACAACAGCAATAATATATAGTAGAAACAACACCAATAAGCTCCGAGTCAGCACCCAAGGGGTTAACCTTGGATCCTCAAAACCAGATGGGCGGGCACTTGCCATGAAATTGCCCTGTCTATTCTAAGTAATGTGCACCCACTCATTTGAGGTTGCATTATTATTTGCAATGAAGCTGCACGTTCCTCTAGGTGAGGATCTGCTGGTTGTCTTAATGTCCAGCCACTGCCTCTGCTTGAGCTCTTGCTGTTCTTGCTGGTTGTCTTAATGTCCAGCCACTGCCTCTGCTTGAGCTCTTGCTGTTCTTGCTGGTTGTCTTAATGTCCAGCCACTGCCTCTGCTCGACCTCTTGCTGGTTGTCTTTATGTCCAGCCACTGCCTCTGCTTGAGCTCTTGCTGTTCTTCTGGTTGTCTTAATGCCCAGCCACTGCCTCTGCTTGGGCTCTTGCTGGTGTCTTAATTCCAGCCACTGCCTCTGCTTGAGCTCTTGTTGGTATGTCCAGCCATTGCCTCTGCTTGAGCTCTTGCTGTTCTTGCTGGTTGTCTTAATGCTCAGCCACTGCTTCTGCTTGAGCTCTTATTCTTCTTCATCCTCATCTTCCCAACTCCTTGACCGCCATCCAAGTCCGCAAATGGATCGTCGTCGGTATCCTCCTCGTCAACTTGTAAGACAGTTACATGTACCCAACATAATTCTAGATCAGTGAAAAGAAGCTAGTGGGTACTTACTACCTGATAGTACCTATTATATGTTAATAATATACAATAATAATAACAATAATAATAACAACAAAAACAACAATGACAACAACCAATATACTAGCGCTTGATTCGGATTCACAAGCACTCCCAACGGATGACAGAATGAGAGATACAACAGTCAAAGTGAACCATGACAGTCGTGGGAGCAGTGCCTACGAACCACTTGGAGACACGAAAAGGAAAAAAAGGGGAAAAAACTACTAAGGGGCAAGACTGCTGCTTGTGTGTACATATTTGCAAGCAATCCTGCTGTGAAGGACCAAGGCACTGTTTCCGCTGTTACCTGGAGGCAGAAGGAGTGGCTGATAGGTGTTAAAGGTTGCGTCAAAACTCCATGCTGCAACTGAAAGACAAAGAGAGGGAGTGTCATGCAATGATCATGCTGATAAGGTTGTATATTATTATATCCAACATGTGTCCAGGAAGGAAGGGAGGGGTTTGGATCAGGTTTGCCCCTTGTTGGAAATGACTTATGATGACAAGTCTGCCCACAGACATGATTTTCCAACCCAAAATCGCAACAGAAACATCGTTCCATACAGCCATGCCACTAACCCTAGCTATACTCAGACCATCATCCCATACAGCCATGCCACTAACCCTAGCTACACTCAGACCATCGTCTCATACAGCCATGCCACTAACCCTAGCTACACTCAGACCATCATCCAATCCCATACAGCCATGCCACTAACCCTAGCTACACTCAGACCATCATCCCATACAGCCAAGCCACTAACCCTAGCTACACTCAGACCATCCTCCCATACAGCCATGCCACTAACCTCAGACCATCATCCCATACAACCATGCCACTAACCCTAGCTACACTCAGACCATCATCCCATCCCATACAGCCATGCCGCTAACCCTAGCTACACTCAGACCATTATCATCCAATACAACCGTGCCACTAACCCTAGCTACACTCAGACCATCATCCCATACAGCCATGCCACTAACCCTAGCTACACTCAGACCATCATCCCATCCCATACAGCCATGCCACTAACCCTAGCTACACTCAGACCATCATCCCATACAGCCATGCCACTAACCCTAGCTACACTCAGACCATCGTCCCATATAGCCATGCCACTAACCCTAGCTACACTCAGACCATCGTCCCATACAGCGATGCCACTAACCCTAGCTACACTCAGACCATCGTCCCATATAGCCATGCCACTAACCCTAGCTACACTCAGACCATCATCCCATACAACCATGCCACTAACCCTAGCTACACTCAGACCACTACCATCCCCAGGGGTGTAGCCTTGAAAATTGAAGTGGTACGGTTGTGGGGGGTTTATGCCACACCCACTTTTAATTAGATCAATATACATTCATTCAATACACATTCATTCACATATAATTTAGAATTTGGCAAAAACAGATTGACATGAGTCCTTTGCTAAAATTAAGTAAATTTCCCACAAGTTTTAGGTCAAGGGCATCAGTAAGTTCTTGATGATAATGCACAATAAGGTGATTTAAGCGGGCTTGTGTCATAGTGCTCCTGAGATAAGTTTTAATTCTTTTCAATGCACTAAATGACCTCTCGGAAGTACTGTTTGTGGCTGGCATCACCATGAGAAGTTGAAATACTCTACAAACAGTGCCGATCAAGGTATACACTGAGCTGGGCTTAAAGATTGGAGGATTTTTTTCAACAAGGATATTGATGGTTTTTCTCCTGTTTCTGTCATTTCTATGAAGAGGACTTTTAATTCTGCCTCTAGATCATCTTTACTGAAGTCCTCTTCATAAAAATTAAAAAAAGAGCTGAGTTAATCCATGTAATCCTTGCCAGAGCAGACTTTAAAAAGTAACTGTTCGACATTCGAATAGATCTTGAATCCTGGCTGATCAAACCTGTCAGCAATACTAGTAACTGCGAAGTCAAAGACTTCAAAATAGATCTGCCGATAATGATCTTTAGCTGTAGGAGGGTGTTCTGGGAAGTGAAGGTTCTTCAACATCTAAATCAACTCTCTTAATCTCAACTGATTCCCAAAACAAGTTAAAATTTTCTTCAGATCTCATGCTTTGTAGAGTTTTGATGGTGAGTGAAGCAATTTCTTGTCCTTCCACACTTGACAATGCAGGATTTTGTAGCGTCATGCTAAGCTTGTCAGTATGTCTTAAAATAATTTGTGACAGTAAAAGCCCAAATAGAAAACAAAAATTGTTCATTTGACTTGCAATCCCTCTAATTCTAGCTTTCATCTCTGTGTCAGATGTGGATACCAGTGCTCTCTCCCATAAAACTTGAATTTCCTTAGAATTAGCCAGAATACTGGTGATTGCATCTGCTCGGACTGTCCACCTGGTTGAACAGAAGGTTCGAATGCTAGGAGAAATACTTCCAATTTCTTCCTTCACGAGGTGTAACATGGCCTCACGCTTTGGAGAAAACTTAATTAACTTCACCAGTTCAAAGCTGGTATCGAGACAGTCTCTCATGATGCAAGCTCTCTTAACAGTGTCACCTACACCTAAATTCAAAGCATACCCATAGCAATGAGTAAACACTGCCTTTAGCTCAATTGCTTGGATTTTTGCTGCTACACCACCTCTAGCCCCTGCCATAGTGCTACACCCATCATAACACTGCCCACGCATTTTCATGAAAGGTATTTGAAAATGTAAAAGGATGTCTTTTATTGCAGCCACAATACTTTCTGCAGTAGTGGATTGAAGATGATACATGCCTAAAAAATCCTCGCTTGCTTCAAACTGTTCATCTATCCATCTTATCACTACTGACAACTGTACTTTGTTTGAAACATCAGTTGTTTCATCCACCATTAATGTAAAGTAAGGAGACTTATTGACAAAGGAAAGGATCTTCCTGATAACATGATTAGCCATGATCTCTAGAATTTCATTTTGATTTTCTGGAGATACATATTTTCTTTGACTTTTATTTAGCCATGTGTCAATTGCTTCATTGTCTTCAGCTCTTAGTTTGAGCAATTGAATCAAGTTGGATTCAACTGAATTAGCTTTCCGAAAAGCTATACCTTGCCTAGCAAGATACCTTAAACTTGACAGAATGGTCTTGAGGATTTCACGTGCATTTTCTTTATCTCGCTTATGAGCTTGACTCAATAACTCACTTACATCAGAAGTTGTTTTGGCAAAGTTATAATAGCTTCAACAGCCTCAGCATGCGTCTTAGACTCCTGGTGTTTTTTGAAAGCCCTTGTTGCATCTTTCCAATTGTGAAAACCTGTACTGACCTGTAAGTATATATGTGAGAGACTCTTCATAGCAGCTATTATAATTAGTACACTTACATAGGTTGAAGGCTAGTTTTAATCCGGTTCAAGCTGAATGCTTTAACACACGTATGACAATACACTGCATCTTCAGCCTCGTTATAATGTAAAAAATTCCAAGGGGAGAACCATTGACTCTGAAAACTGCAGTACACCACTTTCTTCTGTCCATAAGTCCTTTTTGGAAACTTGTAGGAAAGAGGTTGATGTGGTTCTCGTGGCAACTCTGGTAGTATCAAGTTAGCCATAGCATGACAAGGATTCCTGCCATGTGGCAGCTACCTTGAGCAGATTATACCACAAGAAACATTTTTTGTGGTCCATAGTAATTATGTGTCTATGCATGAGAGTGCAATTTACACTTACAAGTTATCAAGTATTAAAACCACAAAGATTTACTGGACTTGAAAATTAATAAATGTGGTAGGAATTTTTGTGAGAATGAAAAGTGGTACGGTTGCCGTACCAACCGTACTGGTGGCTACACCACTGCATGATCCCATACAACCGTGCCACTAACCCTAGCTACACTCAGCCACCATCCATAAGATTTTCGAATGTTCTCATGATTTATGTTTAGCGTTTAGCCTCGGGTTCTAGAGACAACCGCTGCTGTTTGTAGGGCTTCGCCTTACAGGACACCACACTCCCAACTCTTACACACCCTCCCAGCATACCGCTGCAATAGTTGACACTGTGAACTGGCCCTTGAACACCAAAGGAAAAAACAATCACAATTTTGTAACATTTTTGGAAGACCCTCATTGTGAAACGCAAACAGCAAACAAACAAAAGAATCCAGAGAACCCCTCTTTATATTTGGGGGGGGGGAGACCCTACAGCAACAAAATTAGGGGGAACAACTGTAAACAATTATGGGGCCCCTAACACGGAAAAAAAATGGGGGGAAGCCTATAGGAAAAAAATCCACAAGGAACTGCTATTGCAAAAAATATATATTTTTTGCCCTATATAAAAAAATATATATGATGGATATAATAGTAATAAATGATGGATAGTAATAATAATAATAAATATATTAAAAAAGAAAAATTAAAAGGAGGGGGAAAAAAAGAAGAAAGAAGAAAAAAACCCTTGGAGGTGTCCGATAATTAATTTTTTTTTAAATTAATAATAATTTGGGGGGGGGGGCTTCTCTTAATAATAATAACAATAAAAACTTGGGGAGTCCTATTGTGAAAATAAAAAAATAAGGGAGACCTATTGTTAGCCCTATTGTTAAAAAAAATAATGACAAAAAAAGAATAAAAAAAGGGGGGGGGGGGTGCTATCGAACTCTCAGTTAATGATCAACTTTAAACTTATTTCTCCATGTTTCAGCTACTCTAGCCGAAACAAATTTCGAAGTTGATCATTCCGAAAATCACTATAATTATATATATATATATATATATATACACACACACACCTATCTATGATTTATACAGGTATGGTACACAGCATATATAAGGATTTATAATTCAAGTATGGTATACGGTATATATAGGATTTACAATACAGGTATGGTATATAGTATATATATGATTTACAATACAGGTATGGTATATAGTATAATTATATAGTATTTACAATACAGGTATGGTATATAGTATATATAGGATATACAATACAGGTATGGTATACAGTATATATAGTATTTACAATACAGGTATGGTATATAGTATATATATATTTACAATACAGGTATGGTATACAGTATGTATAGGATATACAATACAGGTATGGTATATAGTATATATAGGATTTACCTTGCTTGACCTCTTCTTCTGTCTGTCCCAGTATTGCGCAGAGCTCCGCCACACGAATGCTGCTGTAGGCCTTCCCCACTAAATGCAGCACTCGCTCATGCAGTCTGCCTATTAATAGAGTAGCACCAGCATGAGACCAGACATTTGACATGCATAGCTCAACGTATTTCCTAGAATGGTTCTTGCTCATCAATGTTACTCACCCTCGACTAATTCGTCCATTGAAGAGGTACAAATGAAATAGTACTTGCCCACTAATTGTGTCCGCACCAGGGGAAGATACAGGGCGGGGTGGGGTGGGGAGGGAGAGGGGTTCTGGGGGTGCGGTATCCTCACCTCTGCTTTTTAGGGAAATGTTTTTAAGGACCATGCAGCTACCTACTCTGATCAGAGAGACGTCAAGCTAATATCAACGTGCACTTCTCATTCTGCATCAATTATAGCTGACTACTGCAATGATGCTACCAAGACCTTCAGGTGCAGAAGTTGCACCACAAAGTTAAGGCCTGTCCGCACTGCACAAGCCAATGTGCATTGGTTGCGTCCATGCTGCACAAGCCAATGCACATTGGTTGCGTCCATGCTGCACAAGCCAATGCACATTGGTTGCGTCCATGACAAGCCAATGTGCATTGGTCACGTCCATGCTGCACAAGACAATGTGCATTGGTTGCGTGCATTGGTTGCGTCCATGCTGCACAAGCCAATGCACATTGGTTGCGTCCATGCTGCACAAGCCAATGTGCATTGGTCACGTCCATGCTGCACAAGACAATGTGCATTGGTTGCGTGCATTGGTTGCATCCACACTGCACAAGACAATGTGCATTGGTTGCGTCCATGCTGCACAAGCCAATGTGCATTGGTTGCATCCACACTGCACAAGCCAATGTGCATTGGTTGCGTCCATGCTGCACAAGCCAATGTGCATTGGTTACGTCCATGCTGCACAAGCCAATGCGCATTGGTTGCATCCATGCTGCACAAGACAATGTGCATTGGTTGCGTCCATGCTGCACAAGACAATGTGCATTGGTTGCGTCCATGCTGCACAAGACAATGTGCATTGGTTGCGTCCATGCTGCACAAGACAATGTGCATTGGTTGCATCCATGCTGCACAAGACAATGTGCATTGGTTGCGTCCATGCTGCACAAGACAATGTGCATTGGTTGCGTCTATGCTGCACAAGACAATGTGCATTGGTTGCGTCCATGCTGCACAAGACAATGTGCATTGGTTGCGTCCATGCTGCACAAGCCAATGCGCATTGGTTGCATCCATGCTGCACAAGCCAATGTGCATTGGTTGCGTCCATGCTGCACAAGACAATGTGCATTGGTTGCGTCCATGCTGCACAAGACAATGTGCATTGGTTGCGTCCATGCTGCACAAGACAATGTGCATTGGTTGCGTCCATGCTGCACAAGACAATGTGCATTGGTTGCGTCCATGCTGCACAAGACAATGTGCATTGGTTGCGTCCATGCTGCACAAGACAATGTGCATTGGTTGCGTCCATGCTGCACAAGACAATGTGCATTGGTTGCGTCCATGCTGCACAAGACAATGTGCATTGGTTGCGTCCATGCTGCACAAGACAATGTGCATTGGTTGCATCCATGCTGCACAAGACAATGTGCATTGGTTGCATCCATGCTGCACAAGCCAATGTGCATTGGTTGCGTCCATGCTGCATGCTGCACAAGACAATGTGCATTGGTTGCGTCCATGCTGCACAAGACAATGTGCATTGGTTGCGTGCATTGGTTGCGTCCACACTGCACAAGCCAATGTGCATTGGTTGCGTCCATTCTGCACAAGCCAATGTGAATTGGTTGCGTCCATGCTGCACAAGACAATGTGCATTGGTCACGTCCACACTGCACAAGCCAATGTGCATTGGTTGCGTCCATGCTGCACAAGCCAATGTGCATTGGTTGCGTCCATGCTGCACAAGCCAATGTGCATTGGTTGCGTCCATGCTGCACAAGCCAATGTGCATTGGTTGCGTCCATGCTGCACAAGACAATGTGCATTGGTTGCGTCCATGCTGCACAAGACGATGTGCATTGGTTGCGTCCACACTAGCACCGAAATAAACCATACATAGCAAAAATAATCGGCCTACCAAAGTCAGTCAAAATCATATACTGTAGCTGTAGTTGAGATGGAGTTTGTTTTTACGCCCCTTTCTTGCTGATCAGCTACCTACAGATGCGCAGGAAATATTTTCTGCAGAGAAGAAATAGGAGAGAGCTGAGGGAAAGGCAGATCCAATGAAGGTTGCGACTGCACAAACTTCAGAAGTCCAGATGCATGGTGTGTATTGTCGCAGGAGTCAACTTCTCAGGAAACCAACTGATCACTTCAAAGTGCAGCTTCTCGCTGACTCAGCTCGGCTTGACCGCATATTGTACATGCACAAGTGTGTTTATAACATTGATGAACCTGTACCAATCCAGTCTTTGGCTGGGGAGTGACTGGATCAAGAAATGGTCAAAAATAGATAATGCAAGACCCTGAAGATAAACGTTAACAGTTTTTGATGAGTTTGGGGAGTTCCTTGTTTACTGTCTTCCTGAAGAATTCAAGGCACACTTAACTGTTAGAATTCTTTTTCCAAACCACTTGACCACATACTCAAGTTTTAGCGCCTGATGAACCACTACGTTGCATAGAGTAGGGCTTTCTCTAGCCACTGGTGCTAATTTAGGTTCTCTAGCAGTTGGCAATCTAGAACGTGTTCCTAACTCAGGCACTCAGGTTTTGAGGAACCCCCACTTTAGCTCCAGTAACTTGGCTATAGTTATATATATGTATTCCCATAAAAAAATGTTCTAGTATCAAAAGAGAGCACACAGACAGACCTATCTTTTGAGCTATATATCAAGTCCATACCATGAAGTTTGCAGAATCTATGGAGCTATAAAGTGTTAACCACAAGTTTTTAAACACTTTATACTAAAATGGTTTCGTCCACCCGAAGTAGTTTGGTTACTCCAAAGCCTCCAAAGTGAGTTATTATAAACTCTGTTGTTGTTTTTTGGCGTCATTTTAAAACAGAGTTAAACCAACACAGGAAGTGCCCTTGCATCTTGCATCCCCACATATCTTCAACTGAAGACAAGCTTGTTAACCTACCCTGCTTCATGTAGGTAACCCGAACAAGACGGAGCAACACAGTAAATTGCTCAAGGCCACTAATGCACTGCATCTACCTCTATTAGTGGGAGGAGTATTAGAAATGCCAGAGGATATCCAACCCACGCCCCTCCAATGCATTGATCATCACATCACCATAGCAACACAACAAGCACTTGCCTATTAGACTGGACATCATAGGAGCCACAAAGTCAGGCCAGACGCCATTTCTGGCCAGCTCATAAACAGCAAGGAAGTTCCTCCTCCACAGCTGCTTGCCAATATCCCATAGTTGGGACAAGACCGGGTGGGACACTTTCACCTCCTGGGGCATCCGTTGCCATAGCAACTTGGCATGATCCCTATATAATAGTGTCATAAACACCACTGGGTTGAGGAAGAGTGAAGTAGGTTGACAATAGCTCTATGGGGACACACACTGGACCAACATACTAGGTTGAGGCAAGATGAAGTAGGTTGACATTGGCTCTATGGGGACTCACACTGGACCAACACCACACTGGGTTGAGGCAGGTTGAAGTAGGTTGACAATAGCTCTATGGGGACACACACTGGACCAACACCACCCTTGGTGGAGGCAGGTTGAAGATGTTATTTCTATACAACAACCATTACCTTGTTGTGCCCAAGTTATCTTTTTTAAATGGGTGACCCTTTGTTACGGGTGGCCCATCCATATTTTGTTACGGGTGGCCCATTCATATTTTGTCATGGGTGGCCCATCCATATTTTGTTACGGGTGGCCCATCCATATTTTGTTATGGGTGGCCCATCCATATTTTGTTACGGGTGGCCCATTCATATTTTATCATGGGTGGCCCATCCATATTTTGTTATGGGTGGCCCATCCATATTTTGTTAATGGTGAAGATACAATACATAGATAATATCTACATGTCAAATATAGCCCATGGCAATACAAACTTCCCAATCCAACTCCCCCTGAGGGTATGCTTCGCTCCCCCATCAATGCTAAAGGCAGCGAGGCAGGGATGGCCGACCCTTTCATGCCAAAACACTTTCCTAGTGCTTCTCTTTCGATGAATATGCCAGCTCTTGCAAGCTCCTCTCTCTTAAGCAGCTTCACAAATGATGTGAGGACTTGTTCATCAAATACAGCACACCAATCAACATAATAATAAATTAATTAATAAATTCAATTAAGGAGGGACAGTTGTATTTTTTTATTATTTTTTTAATTTTTTTACTTGTGGTTACAACTTTAGAGCTCCGTAGATTTTGCAAACTTCATGGTATGGACTGGATATATAGCTCAAAATATAGGTCTCCCTCCTTAATTGAATTTATTTATTTATAGGTCTCTCTGTGTGCTCTCTTTTGATACTTAAAATATGTTTCATTGGTATAACTATAGGCAAGTTACTAGACCCTAAAGTCTAGAGCATACAATCACCATTTTGAATAGGCATTAAAATTTTTTATTACCTGGTCAAGCGCGCGGGTAGAAAATTGAAGGCGTTGGCAACTTCGTGGTTTTTGCCGCCAGTTTGGTTTTTGAGGTCCCTCCGCTTTAGGGTCTAGTAACTTGCCCATAGTTATACCTATGAAACATATTTTAGTATCAAAAGAGAGCACACAGAGATACCTATCTTTTGAACTATATATCAAGTCCATACCATGAAGTTTGCAGAAGCTACAAAGAAACTACAAGAACAGATCAAGAAATTACCAAGAGAACACATTTTACATGCGATTCCATAAACTCAAACATTTCATTGCCCTATATAACTTATAGCTCTTCTAATTCTCTAAGGAATGTAAGAAACAGATGTTTAATTACTACAAGTGTTGATAAGTTATGGTCATTTGAACTGTAAAGTCCAGGATTTTCTCGGGGATTTTCCACATAGCAAACGGGTTGGCTTGCCACACAGCAACCACGATGGTTATTGATAATCTGTTTTTACATAACTTAGATTTTCCCCTCCTCTTTCAGCTGAACCAAGTGTGGAACTTCGATCTTGACAACTGGGGCAGTTATGATCGCAGAGCTAATAATGGTCTACTTTTTGGGAGGAATCTTGATGTGCTTCTAAGAAAATATGTCTGTAGAGACATTCAACATATCATTAGGAAGCACAAAGCATAAGGAACAACCTGGATTTTTTTAAATCTGCATATATAGAATGTATAGAAAAAAGTTATGGTGATTTATAAACCTATGGTTTTTCTGCGGTACAGTCCCCCCTTAATAAAATAGATCTCAACATCAATAGCTAAGTAGACACTTATAAAAAAACAGGTATCTAATATAAGCTTCAGCCTTCAAGATATTACAACATTATGTATCTATGTCCAAATACTTACCCAACTAACTATAAACATCCTTTGCCATAGTCGTGTCCTGTGTAAGACATGCTTCTGACCTTGATGTGCACCATTGATGTCATGGGCCTCACGCAAAACTTTCTGCTGCTCATCAATTGAGAACAGGACCAAGTGCTTAACCTTTTCATTGGGATGGTTTTTTGCTGGTTGTGTGTAGAACATTGTTTCACCTATATCACCTATAGACAAAATAGCCATGACAAGTTCTGTCATGTACATTATTGCATAGACATTTTATAGCAAATAATTTATTTCATTTTTGGTCACTTGAAAGAAATGTTCTACATAATCATGTGTGCAACACAAACATCAGGAAAGCAATGATTTATGTAGGCCTAATTTGTTGTGGAGAATATAGACAGGCTTATGAAATCATTGGCATTGATCAATTTATGTCCACATGACAACCACAATCGGAACCAGTAAAGCTGTGGAGAAAACACCACAAGCAGGCACGAGGAAACTAGTCCACACTAGATCAACTAACAACAAGTCCAGGCAATTCCACTTCAATCGTCTACCTCGTCTGTGGAACTCATTGCCTTACCTAGACCTATTAATACCCTGAAAAAGAAAATTACTGATTATCTTTGGTCACACTTCACCTCACAGTTTAACTCATCAAAGCCATGCACCTATCACTCTATATGCCCATGCAACCACTGTTAACTCTTTCACCGCCAACTTTAGCCCAACACCTTTTTTTTATTAAAAAAATTTTTTTTTGAATTTCATAACTTTTTTTATAACCATTAAATTTTGAAACAAAGCATATCATTCGATTGCAAATTGAAAGAGCTATAACTTGGTATATGAATCAGCTCTATTGAAGCAGGCAAACAAAAGTTACGAATCTCTATGTCTACAACAGTTTAAAAAAGTCACTAACAACAGAGATCCATCCAGGAGCAATTTTTTCCTCTACTCCGTAGGATTTTGATTGATAGCGAGTCAGCAGTAGATGGCTCTGCAGCTTTCCACCGAAGAAGAGCCTCCAGAAGCTATCGGGACGGTCACAGTCAAGTAAAGTCATCGTTGTCAAAAAAATTAATATATTTTTATTGCCGTACCAGTTCGGAATCACGTGCTACCTGGAATTTTTCTTTGGTAACGTTGGTAAAAAAATTACTTGTTCGCATAATTTTTAATGAGCTGGGTATGTGTGAAGATAAGCTGGGAAGAAGTAGTAGAGGTATTAAAGTGTTTGAAGAGAGGAAAGGCACCAGGCCCTGATGGAATGTTGAATGAGATGCTGATGTATGGAGGTAGAAGGTTGGAAGTGATGGTGCAGGTGATGAATGTGGTGATGAGGATTGAGTGCTGCCCAGTGGACTGGAAGAGGAGTTTACTAGTACCTCTCCACAAGGATGGTGACGAGGATGAAGTAGGGAATTATAGGGGAATTTCATTGTGTTGTAATGTGGTGAAGGTGTTTGCGAGGGTGTTGGCAAGGAGGTTGGGAGTGTTCGCTGAGGATAAGATTTTGACGGAAGCACAAGGAGGATTTAGGAGACAGAGGAGATGTTCAGACCAGTGGTTGGTGTTAAGAGGAGTTTGTGAAGTGAGGAAGAGCGAGAAAAAAGCTTCATATCTGGCTTTCCTGGATATAAGTAAGGCATATGACAGTGTGTGGAGGGAGGGACTGTGGCAGAAGTTGAGGCAGTATGGAGTAGAAGAGAAGCTTGTGAGGACATGTGTAGGATTGTATAGTGGGGTGGAGATGACGGTGATATTGAACGGAAAGAGGTCAAGGTGGTTCACTGTGGAGAATGGACTTAGGCAGGGATGTCCTTTGTCTCCACTTCTTTTCAATATATATCTGATGGGAATGGCAGAGGAATTGGAGAGAGCTGAGCTAGGAGTCAAAGTGGAAGGCTGCTGGTGTGGGGCACTCATGTATGCAGATGATGTTGTTCTTCTGGCTGACTCAGGGGTGGAACTGCAAGCTATGTTGGATGTGGTACAGGCGTATGTGTTAAGGTGGAAGATGAAATTTAATAGCAAGAAGAGCAAGGTCATGGTAGTAGGGAAGAAAGAATCAGAAGTGCATTGGAGGATTGGTGAGGAGATATTGGAAGAGGTCAAAGAATTCAAGTACTTAGGAATATGGTTTGATAGGAAGCTAAGGGGTAATGTTCAGTTAGAGAAGATGGCAAAGAAGGCAGAAGAGTGGGTTGGAAGGGTAATATGGATGAGTAGAGTGAATGGGCAGGTGGAAGTAGACAGAGGAAGAATGGTGTGGGAGCTTCTAGCGAGACCCAGTATGGAGCATGCAGCCGAAGTGTGGTGGACAGGAGGACGGAATGCTCGCAAGAAGTTGGAGTCAGCACAGATGAGAGTGGGTAGGAGACTGTTGGGGGCAAGTGATACAGTAGCAGGAGTGGCAATACGGGGAGATATGGGGTGGAGGAAGCTAGAGGAGAGGAGGGAAGAGATGAAGGTTTTGTTTGGCAAGAGATGAGAGGTGTTGGAACAGAGCAGATTGGTTAAAGTTGTTGTAAATAAAGTTGTTGTAAATAAACTACGAGAGGATGGAGGAATTGGATGGTGGGAAGAATATGAGATCTTGAGGAGAAAGTACAAGATAAACAACGAGGTTGGGTCAGTGCGCAAGTGGAAGGGGAAAGTGAAGGTGAGAAATGAGAAGGACTGGGAGGAGGAAGTAGACGGGAAAAGTACGCTGAATTATTATAAATCGGCAAAGAATGGTGCAGGGGTGGAGAGGTATGTGAGGTCCATGCATGGCCAGGAAGGTGTGCGGTTGCAATTTCGACTGAGGACTGCATCAGCTGGGTTGTTAGAGGATAAGAAGAGATGTGGGATAGTTAGGGATGAGAGGTGTATAATGTGTGATAGTGGAGCAGGGGAGGATGTGGCTTGGTGACATGCGGGGAATTTGAGAGGGATCGGCTGGTACTGATGGATGAGGTGCGCAGGCAGAATTGTAGGGGCAAGACAGTGGCTGGATGAATTAAGAAGAGTGAGTAAGGATGGAAAGGTGGCATTGATTTTGGGGAAAGATGTGGAGGGAGTAAGTGATGCAGTGATGGAGGAGGTGGGCGAGTGTGTTATGTATTGGGTAGGGAAGTGGGTGGCAGAGGAGAAAGGAACTGTTGATTGGTGAGCTGAGGAATGATCTTTGGTCCCCTCCCGTCTCCTTGAGCAGCGGGACACTCGTTACTGGATAATTTTATTAATTACGCACTGTTGACTTCTTTTTTAAAAATATAGATTGTTATTAGGTTAGTTACTAAATAGTTCCACACTGTGCTAATCAGGTAGTCAAAACATCGCTTTTTCCCTAAGCAATACGCGGACAAACTTTTTTTGCCCTCGCTAGAAGCTTAGAGACCGCCACACCTAGATCACATGAAAACAATCCGCCTCATGCGACAACGCTAAAATTCAATATCGCGTATAATCGTTCAGGGTATAATTATATATACTGTAATATATTTTTAAATCACGTCACGTGCCTGCTTAAAACTTATATTAAGTCCCTAACGTCAGTACCTGTGAACCCTCTCTGGGATGTTCCACATTAGTTTATGTTGTTATTTATTTATTGGGAAAATTCTCGATAATTAAATTCCCTCGCTGAGAATTGCAGATGAAGGTATATCTGCGTGTTCTCGTGCTATTCTCGGTCGTTGTCGTCATATTAAAATTAGACCTGTTATCACCTCACCGAACTAAAACAAACGTAGGCGATGGTGGTGGTTTTGAAAGTGTTATCGCAAAACAATGGATGAACGGCAGGAGAAAGAACGCCACAAGGTTGAACTTGAAGAGCTTTCGTGGTAAAATGAGGGACATCTTTCCTTCCAAGGATGTCTTGGTACGAGCTGTCTATTTTGACAGTCGACCAAGAAAAAGTCACCAGAACAGTTCCGTCTTCCTAGTTCTTGTGCGGAAATATATCGTAGATAATAAGTTAATAAGAGGATGCCAGGTTGGCAAAGAGAAGACAAGAGATTATCATGTGCAGCTGCTTGGAGATACACCTCATTGGAGGTCTTGGAAGAAATACCCACAAAACAAGCTGATCGACCACGAAGAAGTCATGGTTCACTGTTATGATCTACCAGTACGAGATGGCCAAGAAGCTCTTCTGTATTACATGATCAACAAGAACTCGAGCAAGGAGAGCTTTGTAAGATCTGAGCGACCCTTGATGCTGCCAAAACCTCGCGTGAAACCCACGTCTGTTGAAGGCTCGAAGTACAACATGAGCGTTCTAACTTGTACAAAGGCATTTAATAACCCACCCTGGTTGAAAGAGTGGTTAATCTACCAACAGAGTATAGGTATAGATCATGTGCACTTAACTGCAGAAGAAACTTTTTTCAGGTCCATCAGCAACAACTTGGCCTCGTATCTAGAGAGCCTAATTGACGACGGCTTTTTGTCTGTTGATTTCTGGATATCATGGCTGAACGACGGCAAAGAAGTCTGGTACCACAACCACGGGCTAATCATGGAGGACTGCATTTACCAATTTCGTGGGACTTACGATTACGTCTACATCCTCGACACGGATGACTTCTTCATTCCGAGAGTCCCCGAGGAAAAGAAGGTGCAGTATTATATAGACAAGATGTGCGTGAGAAAAAGAGTTGGCAGCTGCAAAATTAAGTGGGTTGAATTTTACCCGGATCATTTTGGCATGAACAAAAGCATCTCTGTGCCGGACGGCAATGTGACAAATCGACTGCTGGATTTTTCTCATATGATACAAGGTAATCCAAAGTCTGTCCACAGAATCGAAGCCATAGTAGATACTGGCCCTCACTATGTACACGACATCATCGATGGTTATCAGACAATAGAGTACCCAATAAAAATAGCGTATGTAGCACATATAAGGGAAAATCTCATGCCAAACATAACAGTGTTAGTGAAGGGACTACCATGATGTAATGCACTCGTTTTTTCAAGCATATATAAGGAAATATGTCATGCCAAAGACAGACATGATTGGAAAGACCGCGTAACACACTCGTTAGTTATTATTATTTGACCCCTTGTTCCCTTATTGCAACAACTTGTGTATTTCCATATTCCCCATTACATCTCCAACGAGTGGATGTTATAATATTGTCAGAAAAATTTGTATCACTAAGTTCATTAAACGCTGCTCTGTTATGCACAGTACTTTTATATATATATATATATATATATATATATATAGCCCAATGTAGCATTGTGGTTGTGTATTCGCAATGGTAAGATCTCTGGATGTAGCTGAAGTGTTTTGACTGGCCAATAAGTATGTGTATAAAGCTATCTTCCGTTTTTGTTTTGATAGAAAATAATTGGGTATGTCAGATAATAATAAATGTGAATACATCAAGTAAAAACGCAATATTAGGCACATAACCCCTAACATGTTTTGATGCCATATTGTACAGTGTTCTAATTGTATTCTCTCAAAATTTCATAGCATAAGGTTAAACGGTTCACAAGTTATGAACGTCTGTGTGCATGTACATAGCTATATCAGTATTCTATGGTTTTATGATTTAACCACCTAGCCCTAGCCCTAGCCCTAGCCCTAGCCCTAGCCCTACAAATCTGATGGTATAAAGTTTCTATACTTTCCATTTTAGTACAGGATAAAGCTTTCATTAGACCAAGATTCTTGTATGACTTGTCCAAGCCAGGAATAGTTACTTCAGTCTGAAGCCATGTGTAGGTAAGAGTGGCGTAGGAACAGGGGGGGCCAGGGGGGCCAGGGCCCCCCTAATTTAACATTACAATGTAGAGCTGTACCATTTTACACTGACCTTCTGTGTATAAAGCACTTGACTTTAATATAATTATGATTGGCATGCACTGCCAGACAAGACATGATGAGGTCATTTTATGATGTGGTTATGGCTTTCATTTACAGCTGGTTAGGTGCTCACAGATCTCAATCTTCAAAAGATCAATGAATTTCTCACTTGCTTGACCTTTGCATGATCTAATGCATGAGTGACCTATGACCCATGCTTGACCTCATGTTTTAGACAGTGTATGCCACTGAGTCATAGTGTTTCAAGATGTCACAGAAGAAACTTGGAAGTTATTTAAAATTAGCTTCCCAATCTCAATCTCCTAACTTGGAATCTCAGGGAGACAAAGGTACAGTTGAACACAGCCAGCTAATTCTTTTGATAGCAATCTGTCAAAATCTAGGTGCCACCTGTGAAGCTGATACTGTTTCACGGAAGAAACTTGAAAGATCAGCTTCTCAATCTGAATGTCAAGATGACAGAGGTATTCTACTAGGGTTATGAATACACACAGCTTGCTAAATATTTTTATAAAATCAAATCTAGGTGGCACTTGTGACTCTGGTACTGAATGATGTAATGGTGAACCAGGCCCACATGACTGTCAGTCAGTGTCAATGTTGTATTGACTTGACCACTCCTAATCAACCATCTGATGTTTCAGAGTCAGTAACCTTCTACACTGATAAGAAAAGCGGCCATAAAAAATCACATTTAAGGCGAATACAAGCATGTTGGTATAAACTGTACCCCTGGATTACAGTTTGTACATCCAAACACAGAGTTTTCTGCGTACATTGTCGTAATGCCAATTATCAAGGTTTATTTACCTTTCTTAACTATCAAAAATCAGCATTTATTACTGAAGGGTTTGAAAATTGGAAGAAAGCCCTTCAAAAGTTTAGGGAGCATGAGAGCACAGAGAAGCTTTGCTAAAATTGGCTGCTTCCAATACTCAGACCCTAGGAGTTGGTGCAAAGTTAGCTACTCAGCATGCTATATACCAACCAAAAGCATCACAGATTTATGTTGATGAAACTTCTTACTAGCATTCAATATCTAGTACGACAGGGGCTTCCTCTTCGAGGGCACAAAGAAGATAATGACAATTTTGAAGGTAATTTATATCAACTTTTGCTGCTCTTAACTAAAGATTGTGAGGATATGAAAACATGGATTCAAAAAAGGGAGTATATTTCTCCTGATATAATTAATGAACTTATAAATATTATGGGCCAAAATGTTTTGAGAACAATACTGGCAGATATTAAGACTGCTTTGTGGTTTGCTATTAGAGCTGATGAGGCTACCCATGTTTCACATCCTGAACAGATGTCTCTCTCAATTCGATGGGTGGATGATATTTATCACATCCATGAAGACACTATAGGTCTTATTCAATTGCCAAATACCAAGGCAGAAACCAGCTATTAAAGATGTCTTAATCAGATGTTCATTGCAGTGCCGTGGACAGGCTTTTGTTGGTGCATCAAATATGAGTGGCATACGAAATGGTGTACAAGCATTGGTTAAAAAGGAGACAAATCAAGCGCTTTATGTTCACTGTTTGGCCCACAGTTTGAATTTGTGCTTAAAAGATGTCACCAAAAATTGCAAATTTAATGAGAGATATCATGGGTTTTATTCATGATTTAGTTCAGTTAATACGATTTCTCCAAAGTGGCTATCTTTGTTTGATTCTTTAAGAAAAGCTGTAAGCATTAACACTGGAGAAATTATGCCTTCATTAAGATTGCTTTGCCCAACTCAATGGACCATAAGACATACATCAATAGATAGTATCCTAAAGAATTATGAGATCTTACAATCTGCTTTAGAAGAGATTGAAAGTGGCAATGATGAGTATGCAGCAAAGGGTAGTGGACTTTTGACATCCATGCAGACGTTTGATACTTTATTTGCTTTAAAACTTGCTTACCTGATTTTTTCGGCAGCGAACAGCTTTCATGCAATCTCCAAGCAAAGAATACAACAGCATTGCGTGGGGCTGATCTTCTTTGTTCACATTTAAACTCTATGAGAACTGAGGAAAAGATCAAGTTCAATACATTTTATGATCAAGTTCTCCAGGAGTCCGCCACTTTGACTGATGAGCCAGATCTTCCATGGGGAAGGAAACATCCACGAAGATTTGATGATGGAGCAAGCCCTCATATGTATCAATCCCCCAGAGATATGCATAGACATGCATATTTTGAAGTTCTTGAAGTAGTTGTTGGTGAGGTAAAAAGAAGGTTTGATCAGGCTGATCTCTATGTCATGAAAGATATAGAAGCCATTTGACTAAAAGCTGCTAATGGTGAAAACTTCATAGTACCAGATGATGTAAAGAAGTTTTTGAACAAATATGTTGATCAAGACCAGTTGATGATTCACCTTTTCAATGCTTCCTGATGCCATCAAAACTGCACGTTCGACTTGTGTGTTACAAAAATAACAAGCATACGAACTATTACAGATGCTATGAATCAATCAGAAATCTATAAAGGCATGTTGGGTGAAGTTGATAACTCTTAAAACTGTATTTCACTCCAGTTACCTCTGCCACAGCAGAACGTTCGTTTTCATCTTTACGTAGAATAAAAAACATACTTGAGAAATTCAATGACCCACTGCAGACTGAATAACTTCACTCAAAAACTGATTCACTTGACTTATGAGAGATAGCGGAACAATTTATATCTGTTAACACAAGGAGAAGGAACTATTTTGGATTTTTTTGGTAATAATTATATTGTATTCTTATTATTGTAAAACATAGTCATTGCCAATTATATAATCACTAAAAAATCATCCACATCTCTAATATTTAAGGTTACTAATGTGGGCCCCCCTAACCAAATGATCTTCCTATGCCACTGTCTCCTTACTGAATCTCCCCACAATTTACTTTTAATTACACACTTCTAAACACAGTCAAGGACAAATAATGAATAGCCAAACTTACCAGGTCAAATGAAGAGTTTGTTGAAAATTCAGATCAGTATATATACAGCACAACTAAAGAAGTGGCTTGCCCACTTCAAACAGACATCACATATTTGAAGTAGTAGAAGTTGCTGGGGGAAAAGGGAAAAATAAATCAAAAGTCTGCAGAAAATTACAGTAGAATTTTGAGGTGACCGGAAACAATTGTTTTGCCTATAACTAGCATGTGTTAATTAGGTGTTAATGAACTCGGTATATTTGTTTAATATATTCATCTTTATAATTATGTACAATATCGTGTGGGTTAATATTAATTAAAATATTCATCTTATATGTTCTCTATTCATATTCATCTTATATCTATGATAATTATCATGATATATTCATTTTATATGTACGATATCATGAAGGTTTTGCCCATCTAGTGAAATTTAAGCAAATGCACATTTCTCATTATTATTAAATGCATAAATATATATATACTCTAATCTAAAGTTTATTTAAAAACAACAATAATAATGACAACAACAGAGTCAAGGAGGTGGAGATGGGCCCAGGGTCACTGCTGCAGCACTCCCCCTCTGTATCACCACAGACAGACGTTGAAGGGAGGTACCTCCTGGAGTTGACATCTCTGGTAGATGCACGTAACTTCCTCCCCAATTCCTTCACTAAAGATCGTGCCTCTAGCCCCAACACACCAGATGTCTCCACCACAAAGGGAACAAAGAAATGACTGCTCTCGAGGTGTGCATATTATAAAAAATTATGGCATGAATTGACGTTCGGTGTTATACTGGTCTCTCTGGTGGCCATTATGGTCCCACAACCCACCCCTTTCACGATGCCCTGGAATTTTGCTTTCCTGTTGTGGTCCAGCTTCCCTTCCAAGCACAAATTCCTAGATGAAACCTAGCACATGCAGTCTCAATAATTGGTGGTCAGAGAGATAATCCCTTTTATAATCATATAATCTGAAAAAAATATCCCTTTGTAGAGCTGTTCTGAAACCTTAGGAATTTTTGGGGTTACCCATAGAATTTAAATAGGTAGATGATATCAGGGGTTGATCAAATTCAGTCAGGGGAACAAAACCATAATGTATAAGTAAGTGTTTAAAAACTTCTGGTTACCATTTTATAGCTCCATAGATTCTGCATACTTCATGATATGGAGTTGGTATATAGCTCCAAAGATAGGTCTCTGTGTGTGCTCCTAAAATATTTTTTATATGTGCTAAGTTACTAGAGCTATGGTGGGGGTACTCAAAACCTGAGCGCCTGATTTCTCATAAATATCTCCAGATTGCCAAATTGCTAGAGAACTGAAATTAGCACAAGTCAGGGGGGTAATTTCCATATGAAAGTTGGGGGGGCGTATTAAAGCAAGCTGCTTAGTGTAGAACTCACATAGTTCGTCAACATTTTGTGAGACATCCTCCCCCAATGTTCCTTTCACTAGGACCTTCTCACAGGTTGCATATGTGGTGTAGTCCTTCTGTAAAATGCTCTTCAATGCAGCTAGCTACAGTGTCCACAGCCTCAAAATAGATTTGGCGGTAAAAGTTTACATTGGTATGGTGCTCATGTTGAGTATTACCCTCACTATACCTTGATGGCATCTTACAGTGACGTGGAAGTGAAGGCTCTTTTAGTTCCAACTTCACAGCAGCTTGAGTTACTTTTGTCCAATGGAGGCTTGCATCCCTGTCTGATCGTATTCCTCGTAGGAGAGTGACAGATAGCTTGGCATTCACTTGAGCAGCCACTGCACAAAGCTCTGCCCTCTGAAGGCAAGTGCTGAGGTTATCTGAATGTGAAAGTACTACAATGGGAAGCTGTGGCAAGCTGAAGACCATAGAGAAGAAACTAAAAGTTTGCATTTTAGTCAATTATTCCTGCCTTCATTTCAGAGTCTTTGACATGGTCTTGTGCCCAGTCCCATAGGATCATGAGAGTGCCATAATTTTTCAGAATAGCACTCAGTGATGCTGCTCGGACAGTCCACCTTGTTGGGCAGAGTATTTTCAGAGTTGGTGAGTCAATATTGTCTACATGGCGATCATGTTCCATTTGCAGAATTTCTGATAGCTTTCTGCGGAATACTGCCTCTCTTTTTGGACTGTTCTTTATTAATTTAGTAATTTCATAAGCCACATCAAGCGTGTCTTTCAACAGGGAAATATTTTTTATTGTATCCCCGACAGCAAGATTAAGCGAGTGGCAATAGCAGTGTGTTAGCCAACATTTTTCATTCAGTTTCTTGATTTGTGCAGCAACCCCATTTTTTGTTCCAGTCATGGTCGAACATCCATCATAACATTGCCCACGGGCATCTTGAATTTTGAGATTCATGCTTAGCAGCACATCTTTTATGCAAGCAACAATTGTGTCTGCATTGGTCTGAGAAACTGACATTAGACCAATATATTCCTCACATACTGTCATCTCATTCACCCAACGTATGCAAATCACAAGTTGTTCAATGTTGCTCGCATCTGTACTCTCATCAGCCAAGATACTGTAACATTCTATGTCAGCTGCTATACCATGAAGCACTTTTAGAGCCATGATTTGTAATATTTCATTCTGAGCATCTGGACTGATATGCTTGTCGTAAGACTTTTCAATCCATTTACGAAGCACTTTATCATCTTCAGCTCGCAGAAGGAGGAGTTGCTTGAAATTTGACTCTTCCTCTTGCTTGCCCTTATGAAGGGCAATGCCCTGGCGGGCAAGATAGGATACACTTTGAATGATTTTCAGGAGGCAGTTCCTATTTTCCTCTTTCTGACTCTTAAGCTGCTCCTTCAGCTGCTCATCAATATGACAAGGTTGAGTTAACATAGCAACTGCATGCTTGTGCATAGCGAGCTTTCGTGCTTATGGAAACCCTTGTTTTTACACAGAGCATTTTTCCAATTTCTGAACCCATCAGACAAGAAGGAGGTTTCAGACCTTGTATCCAGATTAAGCAGTCCCTTCAAATTGGCTGTGCCACAAGTGGGGCAAATTATAGTGTCTGAAATTGGAAGATAATGCAGCCATGAAAATTGCGAGTACCAGGCTGGTTGGAATGCTCGTTGATGACCCATCTTGCTTTTAGGGTATTTGATGTTGATTGGCTGGTAGGGAACTTGAGGAAGGGTATCCAGAGTCAGGGATATTCTACTGGCCTGCTCCTGAGAGATATCAAAAGTACTTGTAGCTTGAGTCAAAGTCTAATTATGCAAAAACAACAACAACAGGGTCTGTCAATATATGATTGTTTAATAAGGATTCACTGACATCAGAGCTGAGATGCCACATAAAATTGAGAGGCTCAATGTTGTTATCATGTGATGGATTATGACAGATGTACCTGTTCAGATTCTTCTGGGTTTTCTTTAACCTGTACATCTTGGCTATCAGATCCTTGGGCTTGATCATCAGCCTTCTCCTCAGACTCCCTTTGTCTCTTAGTTCGACTTTGACAAAAATTAACAAGGAGGCTTGTCTTTTAGGCATGATTCACTCTGCAGCAGCACTTAGCTAATTTCTCAATATATGGCCTGCTACACTGTTAGGGTTCACTCTTATATTGCTTAGTATTCCGAATAATGATTAACAGTTTATAGCAGAACTCAACATAAGGCAGTGGAGAGCTTACTTATATAGGCACTCCACTGCTGTCATGGCAAAATCAAAATTAACCAATGAAATACATGAACTATATAAAATGTCAAAATGAGCTAAAATGATCCTCACACCTAAAGTGTTAGTTCCATGGTATGGTCTGAGGCTTGTTTGGTGGTTGAGTTGTCAGGCTGTTATTCCTGACATACACTAACTGGTCACATGTATTGAAACGATTAGGGAACAAAGTTGTTGTTTTTACCAATATTATTGTGTTGTTCTATGGTGTTGTTCTATCTAGCATATTTACAATTATGAATGTGCTATAACTTGTTCGTCAACACCTTCAACAGCTTGCGAAAACCTTTAAAAAACTTGTTTTGGCCAAAAGTTGGGGGGGCCATGAGCCCCCCATAAATTACCCCCCTGCAAGTGGCTAGAGGTATATACTGAGCAACAACTTTTTTCAATAGGTGCTAAAACTTATGTACGTGGTCAAGCATGTGATTGGAAAATAAATTTTATACTTGCCACCATTACACAGACTTAGCCTCCATAAGGTACATCATTGGAAAGCTCTTGAAACAAGCTATCTTCTGATACTAAGGGAGTATACTTGTCACTGTACAGACTTACTAGCCTTCATAAAGTACATGGAAAGCTCTTGAAGGAAGCTATCTGCTGGTACTAAGGGAGTATACTTGTCATCTGTACAGACTTACTAGTCTTCATAAAGTACATCATTGGAAAGCTCTTGAAGCAAGACATTAAGGGTAATACTTGTCATCCGTACACTTACTAGCATTCATAAAGTTCATCATTGGAAAGCTCTTGAAATAGGCAATCTTCTGATACTAAGGGAGTATACTTGTCATACCTGTACAGACTTACTAGCCTTCATAAAGTACATCATTGGAAAGCTCTTAAAACAAGCTATCTTCTGGTACTAAGGGGGTATACTTGTCATACCTGTACAGACTTAATAGCCTTCATAAAGTACATCATTGGAAAGCTCTTAAAACATATCCTGACATTAAGGGTAATACTTGTCATCCCTACACTTACTAGCATTCATAAAGTTCATCTTTGGAAAGCGGCAATCTTCTGTCATCACTGTACAAACTTAATAGCCTTCATAAAGTACATAATTGGAAAGCTCTTGAAACAAGCTATCTTCTGATACTAAGGGAGTATACTTATCATCAAGAATATCTGGAACATGTAGTTTGTGTGATTTTTATATTCTCAATGAACTCTCAGTTGACATAATAAAATTAAAATCACCTTCTCAATAATCAACTTCAAATTTTATTCACTCAATGTTTCGACTAGATGCTCTAGTCTTCATCAGGAATAAGGGACTAGAGCATCTAGTCGAAATGTCGAGTGAATAAAATTTGAAGTTGATTATTGAGAAGGTGATTTTTTATTTTATTTATTTTTTTACACCCAAACCCCCCCCCCCCCCCCATCCCCACCCCAAAAGAAGTTTCTCCTAATTTATCACATGGTAGACCTGCAAGACAAAAAAGAGAGGAAGAGGTAGTTGCTAAGTGCTGGAAACAATTCAAGAAGAATTTTATAAGTTGAAGATTTTGTCACAATGAATAGAAGCTGTTCTAGTTCTTCTGATCTCCTTGATCTCCCCACAATTTATCATTTACTTTTCATTGCTCACTTCTAAGCAAGCACAGGATATCTGCAAGCACAAGGACCAATAATGAATAACCAAACTTACTAGGTCAACGGAAGAGTTTGTTGAAAAATCCAGAACAACTAAAGAAGTGACTTACCCACTTCAGACATGTGAAAGAGACATCACAAGATTTTAAGTAGTAGAAGCTGCTGGGAAATAATAATAAAATTAAATTAAAATAAAAAGTCTGCAGAAAGTTTCAGTATAACTATTTGAGGTGACCAAAAATAGTCGTTTTGGCCATCTAGTGAAATTAAAGCAAATGCACACTTCTCATTATTACTAAATACATAAATATTTTAATCTAAAGTTTAATTAAAAACAACAACAATAATAATGACAAAAAACAACAACAAAGTCAAGGAGGTGGAGATGGGCCCAGGGTCACTGCTGCAGCACTCCCCCTCTGTACCACCACAGACAGACGTTGAAGGAGGCACCTCCTGGAGTTGACATCTCTGGTAGATGCACGTAAGTTCCTCCCCAATTCCTTCACCCCAATACACCAGACGTCTCCACCACAAAGGCAACAAAGAAATGACTGCTCTCGAGGTGTGCATATTATCAAAAATTATGTCATGAATTGACTGGGTTCAGTGTTATACTGGACTCTCTGGTGGCCATTATGCTCCCACAATCCAGCCCTTTCACGATGCCCTGGAATTTTGCTTCCCTGTTGTGGTCCAGCTTCCCTTCCAAGCTAGATGAAACCTAGCACATGCAGTCGCAATAATTGGTGGTCAGAGAGATAATCACTTTTGTAATCATATAATCTTATTATCGTGGAAAAAGATCCCTTTGTGAGAGCTTGCAAAAATGTTCTGAAACCTTAGGAATTTTTGAGGTTCACCATAGAATTGAAATAGGTATATAGATGATATCAGGGGGTGAGAAAATTCAGTAAGGGGGTACAAAACCATAAAGTAGTAGTGTTAGTCACTCACAGAAAACTCCATATTGGCCTGTTTTGTCAAGGAAGTTATTTATTATGGAGTATTCTGTGAGTGACTGAAGAAACAGTCCTCTTCCTTATAAATATATACAGCCTACCACAAAATCAAGATTGAGTAGTAGTGATAATGTTTTGCAACAAGTTGCGAAATTGAAAAAAGCTTCAGAATTGCACCTAATCACTTGAAATCGGCTGTTATAATAATAATAACATGCTAATTAATAACAACACACCACCACCAGTTCTAGTTCTAATGTTTACAAACATATCGCTTGCTTGCACTTGAACCAACTCAAGCTGGAGCTATTTCCTTGGGATGACTGATTTGACCTTGATGCAAAGCCTTCATGCTTTGCTCGTGTGTTGGACGGCATCTTGTGAAGACATCATATCCCACATGGGTGGAGTTCCAATCTTTACCAGGTGTGGTTTGTGTGGTCAGGAGCCATGTGGTGAGAATCTGCTGCTCTTTTGTGTTGGGCTCTATTTGGATCTGTCCACACCAACAAGTGGTACTCTCGCTGGTGCTATGGAGCTTATTGGTCCACGCCACAGTCCAACCCAAACTTCGCCGATCTGGTAAAGAGTCGTAGCGGCCTACCAACTCATACAATTTCTCTGCATCACCAACTTTTGATTCATACTTTCCATTTAATGCTCCATCTTTCGCAGAAGTAATGTTCATGCAGGATCCTAACTCATTGTACCACTTGCCAAGTAGATGGCTACTCATGTTTGCTGCGACAACGAAACTACTGATTGTGGACTTGAATGGTGGCATCAATCTCCATCCCCTCCAGGCAACAGTTAGCATGATAGTTTATGAACCAACAAAATCAGCAATTGACGGTCCCAGTAGCTCGAAATGGTTCCTTTTATACACGCTAGCCACTGCACGAGCACCAATAGTGAATCTGTTGTAAATTCGCATCATAAACCCGCGTCATTAATCTTCAAAATGGTATGTAGGAGATCTCGAGTTGCAACTAGCTCTAGCTAACACTAGTTAGAGTAGTATACTTATAGGTAGGAGGTGAAGGAAGAGAAAGATGCAACTATATAGTTCAAGCTAACACTAGTTACCATTGTACCCCAGTGCAATACAAAAATTATAATCACCTTCTCAATATAATCAACTTCAATTTTTATTCACTCGACATTTCGACTAGATGCTCTAGTCTTCATCAGTGATAAATACAGGGGAGTAGGAACAAGTTTCATGTTGGGGGGGCCATTTTAATTTTTCACAGAATATACATATACAGCACCAGGGGTTCATACAGGATTTACAGTTTGGGGGGGGGTGGGGAACTCAAAATGTTTGCCATTTACATGATGGGCGTGCGTAAGCAAGCCCCAAGTATTTTTTTTGCAAAATCGATGCTTTCTGAGACATTTTAAGGGTACTTTCCTATGTACTAGCACATGGACAGAACATTCTAAATTATGACACAATTGCTAAATCTACACTACAATTAGGAAAGCTAACCACAGAATAATAGCACATGGACAGAACATTCTAGATTAACACATGATTGAACTGTGACACAGAATATTCTAGATTTATTCACAATTTTGTATATAAAGAGCAAATGTTTCAGCTAGTAGCATTCTGCAACTAAATACGACCCAGAGAAATACAAACCTACACAAATGGACCTCAGGAACTTTTCCCCCAGAAAGTGAGCGCGTGCTGGGTCTAGTAGAGATTCTGAGGACGACGAAGATGTAGTCCCAACTACATCGACTAGTGATGCCTTGACTTCCACCAATTCCGAAGCATCAGTAGGTAGATCAGTGTGTTCCAAAGTGCAGAAGAGGAAACTCTACAAAGCCAGGCTCAGCTACAAGAAGGAGTGGGAGCAGAAATATCCTTGGGTGTACTGCGATGATCCTAAGCAGGGCATGTTCTGCAAGCTCTGCCAGAAGCGAGGAAATGCACATTCTACAGCCAGGGGTGCATGGACCACTCGGGGAATTAAGGATTGGAATCACGCTACTGAACAACTCAACGAACACAGCCAGTCAAAATGGCTGTTATCCATGCTCGAAAGGCAGAACAAGGAAAGGAGCAGAGTGTTCTACAACTGCAATGTTCAGAAGCTGCTAAGAAGGCTGAAGAAAGGAGAGCAAAGAACAGAAACATAGTGCTTAAGCTTTTGAGATCGATATATTTTCTTGCCAAAAATCATCTGCCCCTTACAACCACATTCGATCCCCTGGTCCAGTTGCAAATTGCAAATGGAGATGAACTTCTCCAGCAACATGTCAAAGGGGGGCCACAAAATGCTCAGTACACATCCAAATTTTCTGCAGTGATACTTTTACAGGCCATCAATAGCTGGCTAGATATATAGGAAGCTAATTGAGAGCTTAAAATCAAGCTGTTAGCTGATGATTAGTACTACAGAAGAGCTGTCCATCTGTTGTCGGTGGATTGTAAATGGAAAACCAGAGGAGCACTTCCTTACAGTGCTCCACATATGTGCCCAAGATGCTGCTACCATTTCAGATGCAATCAGCTCCTTCCTTGAGTCGAAGAACCTAGAATATCACTATGTTTCCAGCTAATTGTCCTGTGTTAAATACACACTGTGGTGATAAGTATTAGCAACCTGTGAGAAAAGCTGATCTACTGAAAACTTGGTATGCCCTGCTAGCATGAAGCTAACTCGAAAGAAATTGAACTTGTGTTGCTGTAGAATTTCCATGCAAAAGGCCCTAGTGTAGCAGTTTTTGTTGGTACCTGGGGCATTATCCATGTTAGATGAACCCGCTTGATCGAAGGAGGAAGTGACTGCAAATAATGATAAAGGTAAGACAAAGAATGATCTGTGTTTTTAGGACCCCAACGTTCATCAAATATGTAAATTGTCGATTTGTTTGTTGCATGGTTCACTATTCCCAAAATATCGTGGCTAAGCTTTTGCAAATAGTAGGTACTACCAGGTTGAGGTGAGAGACCCCACGACGGAACAAGCTTCGACATCTGGTAATCCATAGAAAGTACTAAAGTAAACTTCTTCAAATTCTCAAGTTGTTGCATCTCCTGAAGTGTAAGGGGTTGATTTGACTGTAATTCTTCAATCTGTATCCATTCATCTCTGCACCTTTTAATCATTTTCTGATAGTCCTTGTGAGACTTGGAAGCATTATCTTTATGCTGTTCAAGGGTGTATCGGAGCTTATTGACTTCTACCATCAAAGACTCAACTTCCTCTGCTATGGTAGATCCTGCATGCTGAATACGATTAGCTCTTGCTTGGTTAGCATGAATACTCTCCTGCAATATTGCACACCTATACACAAGAGGTACATAAAAACAGCTGGAAATCTAAATTTAAAGTACACGACCCTATTTAATGTGTGATACTGACTGACCTGTCACAATAATCCAACTTGTGTGGGAAAATAGCCGATAGAGTTTCATCCAGTCTGGTACTGATCCATTATTGCAACACTCCTCGCCTGTTTCACTCTGAATTCTATTAAACTCCCCAACAACAGAACGCCTTATTAACCCTTTCACTGCTGCAGGTAAATACCCCCCCTGTGCTGGCTTTTTTTGCCAAAAAAAAAGGTGATTTTGAAATCAATGCCAAAAAAAGACTAAGAGGTTATTTTGAAATTCTTTTTATGTTTTTGGGTGGGCAAGAGGTTGGCCTATGGGGGAAAAATTGAAATTTGGTATTTTGAATAATTAGGTGGTCATGTGACCTAATGGCGGCCATATTGATGTCGTTTCAATCTACAGACATGGCATTGTCACCTTGGCCCTGTGCAGGGCCGCCCAAGTTGAGCAAATCATCGGTCTCGTCCATGGAATACTCCCAATCACTGTCGGCATTATCGTAGTCAACTGTTGGAAACGAATTACCTGTATCGTCCAAATCAAAGTTGTCCACGCTGTCTGGTCCACAACTTCGTTGCCTTCTGAGGCCGCGCTCGCGTCATTCCGCTGCCTACCGCTGGGAAACACGACTTTCCAAGTGGAAATCATCTCTAGTTCATAGGAAAAAAACAATAGCTGGCACGTGCAGTGCACGCGGAATTTAAAAATGATTATTTTCACATACCCGGTAGTACCGGGTACGCGCAATTCAACGATATTTTTTTCTACCCGGTAGTACCGGGTATGCGCAGTGAAAGGGTTAAACGCTCCTCATAATTTTTAACGCTCTTTTTAGGGGTTTGAATAGTTGAAAAGGTTGAGAGAAAATAATGAGTGGGGCCAAACGAATCTGCTTGTCTTCCATTAGGCTGAATATTGGTATCTATGAAAGCCAAGAATTGCTCTCTCAGGCCCATTTTTGAGGAGTTGGAAACCCTCTACAATTTCCATGCTGCTGATGAGGGTATTGAATTTGAACAGTCACTGAATCATCTAATGACCTCCACCACTCCATAAATGATTGCTCAATACCACTAGGCATATATATACGATAACAAAATCAATGGCCAAGCCTTTTTCCTTCAACATCTACTTTGGTCATATTCACAATAGGATTGCTTTGGACAGGGTACGTTTAACAGATCGCTGACGAGCTAATCTTCTCTCAGATATTTGGAAGGTCTTGCATTTTTCACAAAAGAGATAGTTCCCCGTAGAATCAAAAATGTTATTCAGGAGCCATTCATTCTGAAGCTATGCTCTTTTCAATCAGGACTCATGAGCCGAAGCTTCTTCAATTTTGTCTCTTGATGAATTAAGCCTTTAAAAATACCTTCATAGCGAGAAAGGATTGGGAAACACTTCTCACACACTCCTTGAGCTCCACTAGTTCCTTCCCTCTCTGGTAATGGAGCAGCAGTTGTGTGGGAGTAAGGATACCTGGCTTTGCCATCAAGATAATTTTTCCTCTTACTTCTCCTCCTATCCACTCTAGTTGTTTAGGCTAGCCAACTAGACTGAACTCAGCGAACTGTAGTGCACTCGTTCCCAACCTGGGGGTAATTACCCCCAAGGGGGTAATTTGCCATTTCTTGTGGGTAATGGGGACCTCCCAGGAATAATATCTATTTGTGAAAAACCGAACAAAGTTGGAATAATTTTTTCATGGGTAATTTTGAGCGTTGCTCAGCAATAAAACAAGTCGGGGTTTGTAATCCCATACAACTCAGTATGGTAATTATAGTTGTCTAGCCTAAGTAAACTGTAGTAAAACTGTGGTGTCAGGATTGATTGTGTTGTAGAAATGTAGATTGTTTTCCTTTGATGTTCACCCTGAGTGAGTGAGTCTACTAGAAAGCCAATTATTTTTCTGACCTGACAGAATCAAAGTTGTGTTGTGCTGCCTTGTCTTTCCCATGGATTTTCTTTCATTGTCCACAAAGGCCTTCAAGTCCCTCAGTGTGTGGTTTGCCTCACAAATGAGAGCATGAAGCCTTCAAAGCTCAAGGACCACCTGACCAAAGTCCACCCAGAGCTGGCCAAAAAAGGCCTAGAATACTTCCAAGAACACGTGAAAAGGGCAAGGTTGGATCGCAGAACAGGAGTCCTTTTCCAGGTAAATACCAGAGCTGGGAATTTTAGGTGAAGTATAGTTTTACTAATTTAGTGGTCATGGAGATGTATGGAAGCATTTTGGAAATTTTCAGGAGAGTTGGTTTGTTGAGGCTTCCTACAAAATTTCGTTACTGATCGCCAAGAAAAAGAAGCCACACAACATTGGTCAAAAACTCATCAAGCCATGTCTGGTTGAGGCAACCCGGCTTGTTCTGGATGAGGAGAGTGCCAGCAAGATGAAACAGGTCTGATATTACATTTTTCAAAGCATACTACATTTCCCAGACTTCCTTGGACAATTATAGATCTCCATTTCCGACAACACTGTCAAGCAGCGCATCAATGATATGTCAAAAGACATCCAGCAGTAGGTCACCGAGAAGATAAAGGCCTCTCCATTCTTTTCCATTCAGCTGGATGAATCAGTAGATGTGGCACAATGCGCTCAGCTCATGGTAAATACCTGATCCTATTACCTCAAACTTTTGTGCCATTTTGTGCATTACATTCCAGGTTTTTGCTCGCTACATCACGGGAAGCTGTGTTGAGGAGGAGTTCCTCTTCTGTAGGCCTTTGACCACATCGACTACAGCTCATGATGTGATGGAAATGGTGTCAAGCTATTTTGAGAAAGAGAAATTGTCTTGGGAGAAGTTGGTAGGCGTATGCACTGATGGAGCTCCAGCCATGCTGGGATCTCGTTCTGGTATGATCTCGTTCTGGTACAGTGCATGCAGGCAGTACATATTTTGCCAACCCATATCATAATGATTAAAATTTCAATCACAGGATTCATAACTCTAGTTAAAAAGAAGAACCCTGGTGTAATAACAACACACTGCCTCATCAACCGTGAAGCACTGGCATCAAAAACCCTCCCCACAACTCTCAAACAGACTTTGGGGGCAGTTATCCAAGTATATAAATGTTAGTTGTCCCTTGTTAAGTGTTCAGTATGCTAAAATTTCCTTCAACACATTGCACAAGTAACACTTTCTTCTCTACTAATTTAAATCGTGAATTACATCAATGGAAGTGCACTCAACACAAGACTCTTCCGCCAACTGTGCCAAGATATGGATGCACAACATCGGGTAAATATACTTACAAGGAGAAAGCAGATAATATGGTCCCTATCATCTTATGTAGGACCTTCTCTATCACACCTCTGTTCGTTGGCTATCAAAAGGCAATGTTCTCGCACGTGTCTACGAACTTGTTGGAGAGCTTGAGACTTTCCTGGAGAGCGGTGATGGAAAGAAAGCTGAGGTATAGATTGATTGGAAAATCCAATAACTAATAATCTGATGTTAATTCACTTTGATAGGACTGTTTGATCGCCATTCAAGTGCAAGACTTCAAGTGTCAACTCAGTTATCTGGCCGACATATTTGAAGCTTTGAATGGTCTGAATCTCAAGCTCCAGGGTCGGAAAACAAACATCATCATGAATACTGACCACATCGCTGCTTTTCTGTCCAAAATTTGCCTCTGGAAAAGGAAGCTGGACAACGGAAATATCTCTGCATTTCACCGCTTGATGGAGGTTGTGGGGGAGGGAACAATCACAGACGAGTTAAAAGAGAACATCAAGGAACACCTGTCAGGTCTAAAAGGAGAATTTGTACACTACTTTCCTGGGACCAACACAGAGAGCACAGAGATGACACTCACAAGAAACCCCTTCAGAAGTTCTGTTGATGACCTCCCTGACAACATTCAAGAAGAGTTCTTGGAGCTAGTTAACAACAGTGCAGCTTAGGAGGAGTTCCAGCTTTTAAGCCTCTCTGACTTCTGGGCCAAGATGCTGCCAACATACCCGAAAACCAGTGGCTTTGCTCTCAGAGTTCTTGTTCAATTCTCATCCACATACCTCTGTGAGAGTGCTTTCTCGGCCCTTCTAGTCATAAAATCTAAAGCAAGGATCAGGCTTGATGCTGAGGATGACCTGCGCTGTGCCCTGAGTACAACTGTCCCTCAAATTTCCAAGCTTGTCTCTAAAAAACAGCTCAACCTTCACATTAATATGTAGTCGTGATTCCTTTATTAAAACATGATATCTGGCATACATACTATTTGGGGCAGTGGCGGATAAGGGGGGGGGGGGGGGGTAATGGAAGGTTTACTTTATGGAAAAGGGGTAATAGCCTGCCCTAGAGCATCATGCAATGACCTTTTTGATTAGGCGTTAAAATTTTAGTACGTGGTCAAGCGCGCGGGTGGAAAATTGAGGGCGTTGATTTTCAACGCCCTCAATTTTGCACCTGCGCGCTTGAACACGTCATAAATTTTTAACGCTTACCTATTCAAAAAGGTCATTGAATGCTCTAGGGCTTCCTCTAGCCACTCATATACCAATTTCAATTTTTTGGGGCACTTAGCAGTTATTCTGTATGGGGACTTTTGGGATGCAGGTTTTTGAGGTCCCTCCACTTTAGGGTCTAGCAACTTGCCTATAGTTATCCTATGAAACATATTTTAGTATCAAAAGAGAGCACACGGAGAGACCTATCTTTTGAGCTATATATCAAGTCCATACCATGAAGTTTGCAGAATCTACGGAGCTCTAAAGTTGTAACCACAGGTAAAAAATTAAAAACTCGCCCTCAGCGGACAGTCTTCTTTCTTCTTTGTCAAGAATTGAAGGGAGGTGTATGTACAAAAGTCACTATAAGTCCAGAATGGAGCATCCAAATCTTCTCAAATTTGGAATGCAGGTCCTGGCAACATATTTATGGGAAGAAAACCACCCCCCCCCAAAAAAAATTGTTGGACCTGAAGCACCCATTAGCACCTACTGAATAAAGTTTGAATAAAGTTGACTCATTTATCTTCAAAGATATGTGTTCTCAAGTATTATAGACTGCATCTTAGCACCTACTGAATAAAGTAGACTCATTTATCTTCAAAGATATGTGTTCTAAAGTATTATAGACTACATCTTATATAGCACCTACTGAATAAAGTTGACTCATTTATCTTCAAAGATATGTGTTCTCAAGTATTATAGACAGCATCTTAGCACCTACTGAATAAAGTTGACTCATTTATCTTCAAAGATATGTGTTCTCAAGTATTATAGACTGCATCTTAGCACCTACTGAATAAAGTTGACTCATTTATCTTCAAAGATATGTGTTCTCAAGTATTATAGACTGCATCTTAGCACCTACTGAATAAAGTTGACTCATTTATCTTCAAAGATATGTGTTCTCAAGTATTAAAGACTGCATCTTAGCACCTACTGAATAAATTTGACTCATTTATCTTCAAAGATGTGTTCTAAAGTATTATAGACTGCATCACCTACTGAATAAAGTTGACTCATTTATCTTCAAAGATATATATGTGTCCTAAAGTATTATAGACTGCAACCTAGCACCTAAAATTTTTATTTTAACCACACCCAAAATTAATTACAGAAAAAATAATGCAATGTAGAACTCTATAAAGTGGTCCCCGAGCCATCTGCCTAGCAATAATTTTTATTTTAGTAATAGTTAGTTACGTGTGGGACCAAAATACCCAAACAACAATGGCTACCACAGGAGGGGTGTAACATGATGCAACACAATGTGACTGCATAGCACAATCACAGTAACCATGGAGTAACTAATTAATCACATAATTTTATTAGGTATTATTGTTCTCAATATAATAACCTTCTCAATAATCAACTTGAAATTGTATTCTCTCGACATTTCGACTAGCTGCTCTAGTCTTCAACAGGAATAACTATTCCTAGAGCATCTAGTTGAAACGTCGAGAGAATACAATTTCAAGTTGATTATTGAGAAGGTTATTGTAATGCTATTATTATTGTTAACAATATGATTATTTTCAGGTGACATCATCAAACATTTTGTAGATTTCTCTTTCAATCAACTCATTGTCAATATTCCAGTCAAAATGTGCTGTCTTCATCTTTGAAGTATTTAGAATTTGGCAACAAAAACCAAAAAGCAGATTGAAATAGAAACCTACAACCTTGATTATTATTATTATTATTATTATTATTATTATTATTATTATTATTATTATTATTATTATTATTATTATTATTATTATTATTATTATTATTATTATTATTATTATTATTATCATCATCATTATTATGGTGTTGCTGTTTATTTAAATATATTTTTTGTTTGTAGCATTTAGCAGCACCACAAAGCCATTTAACATGATCAACCCTGCAGAGATATGTATAATGAGTTTTCTCTAGCTACCGATAATTTTGGCTCCCCTACTCCAGGCATGTATTTGCTGTTGTCATTCAATGTCACCATTGAGCAGCCAGATTAATCTACAGCATGGGGGGTGTCTTCTATGAACATTATTATTGTCATATTAATAAACAATGTTCTGCTGGTAGTAGACACTACACATACTGTGTATGCAGGTCCAAGAGTTCGTGAACCCTCCACCCATCAATAACTTTAACCAGCGCATGCTTGACAGGTCAGAATCGCTGTACCACTCGAGAAAAACTGCACCTCTTGGGACGTCACATGACCAGCAGGCCCAACTTCCAGCATCGATAGATCCCGCCCACACTTGCTTCGGGATTGCGACGGTGAAGAATGAATCTGTGGCAATGGTGGTGTCCCCCCAGAAGACGAGGAAGGAGGTAGACGAGGAGTATGACAAAGGAAGAGATCTCTATAAGAAGGTGCATATAGTGTGGTTGGTAAAGGTGTTGGGTATGGAGTTGGTATATTCAGTGAGTCGGTGTTAGTTAAAAGGGTGTGGTTGTTGAGTGCGTGCACTTGTCAAATGGGCATGGCTACAAATTGGGTGTGGTTATGAGCTTGTAGCATTTTATTGTGTTGTTTGATGGTTGTTTGGTGGATCTCAACATATATTTTTGTCTCCCAGTGTTGTGACATAGATCGAGAACTGACTTAAGTTAGTTGTGACAGATTGAGCACCGACTTAACCCTTATGCTCCCTAATATGTGCGTGCCTGCCACCCTTTGGTCCTGGAGAAAAAAATTACTAAAACGTTCAAAGTTGATTATAATGCCCCCCCCCCCCCCCCCCCCCAAAAAAAAAAAAAAAACGGGGAAAAAAAGGAGAAAAAAAAAAGCCGAAAAATCGGCCGCTCGGGTATATACCACTCTAGGTATCGGCCGATAAATCGGCCGCTCGGGTTCTAAGAGTTAAGTTGGTTGTGACAGATTGAGCACTGACTTAAGTTGGTTGTGACACAGATTGAGCGCCAACTTAGTTAGTTGTGACACAGATTGAGAACTGACTTAAGTTGGTTGTGACACAGATTGAGCACTGGCTTAAGTTGGTTGTGACACAGATTGAGCATGCCTTAAGTTGGTTGTGACACAGATTGATCACTGACTTAAGTTGGTTGTGACACAGATTGAGCACTGACTTAAGTTGGTTGTGACACAGATTGAGCACTGACTTAAGTTGGTTGTGACACAGATTGAGCACTGACTTCAGTTGGTTGTGACACAGATTGATCACTGATTTAAGTTGGTTGTGATGCAGAGTGAGCACTGACTTAAGTTGGTTGTGACAGATTGATCACTGACTTAAGTTGGTTGTGACACAGATTGATCACTGATTTAAGTTGGTTGTGATGCAGTGAGCACTGACTTAAGTTGGTTGTGACACAGATTGATCACTGATTTAAGTTGGTTGTGACACAGATTGAGCACTGACTTAAGTTGGTTGTGACACAGATTGATCACTGACTTATTTGGTTTTGACACAGATTGATCACTGATTTAAGTTGGTTGTGATGCAGAGTGAGCACTGACTTAAGTTGGTTGTGACACAGATTGAGCACCAACTTAAGTTGGTTGTGACACAGATTGATCACTGACTTAAGTTCGTTGTGACAGATTGATCACTGATTTAAGTTGGTTGTGACACAGATTGAGCACTGACATAAGTTGGTTGTGACAGATTGATCACTGACTTAAGTTGGTTGTGACACAGTGAGCACTGACTTAAGTTGGTTGTGACACAGATTGATCACTGATTTAAGTTGGTTGTGACACAGATTGAGCACTGACTTAAGTTGGTTGTGACACAGATTGAGCACTGACTTCAGTTGGTTGTGACACAGATTGATCACTGATTTAAGTTGGTTGTGACACAGATTGATCACTGACTTAAGTTGGTTGTGACACAGATTGAGCACTGACTTAAGTTGGTTGTGACACATTGAGCATGACTTAGTTGGTTGTGACACAGATTGAGCATGACTTAAGTTGGTTGTGTCACAGAGTGAGCACTGACTTAAGTTGGTTGTGACACAGATTGATCACTGATTTAAGTTGATTGTGACAGATTGAGCACTGACTTAAGTTGGTTGTGACACAGATTGATCACTGACTTAAGTTGGTTGTGACACAGATTGATCACTGATTTAAGTTGGTTGTGACACAGATTGAGCACTGACTTAAGTTGGTTGTGACACAGATTGAACACTGACTTAAGTTGGTTGTGACAGAGTGAGCACTGACTTAAGTTGGTTGTGACACAGATTGATCACCGACTTAAGTTGGTTGCGATGCAGACTGAGCACTGACTTAAGTTGGTTGTGACACAGATTGAGCATGACTTAAGTTGGTTGTGACACAGATTGAGCACTGACTTCGTTGGTTGTGACACAGATTGATCACTGATTTAAGTTGGTTGTGACAGATTGATCACTGATTTAAGTTGGTTGTGACAGATTGAGCACTGACTTAAGTTGGTTGTGACACAGATTGAGCATGACTTAGTTGGTTGTGACACAGATTGATCACTGACTTAAGTTGGTTGTGACAGATTGAGCACTGACTTAAGTTGGTTGTGACACAGATTGAGCATGACTTAGTTGGTTGTGACACAGATTGATCACTGACTTAAGTTGGTTGTGACACAGATTGAGCACGACTTAAGTTGGTTGTGACGCAGATTGAGCACTGACTTAAGTTGGTTGTGATGCAGATTGAGCACTGACTTAAGTTTGTTGTGACACAGATTGATCACTGACTTAAGTTGGTTGTGACAGATTGAGCACTGACTTAAGTTGGTTGTGACGCAGATTGATCACTGACTTAAGTTGGTTGTGACACAGATTGAGCACTGACTTAAGTTGGTTGTGATGCAGTGAGCACTGACTTAAGTTGGTTGTGACACAGATTGAGCACCAACTTAAAGGGAGGCTTGCAGGAAGAAAAAAATATATTTTTTATTGCTGTTATCTGCTCAATAGGATGTGCTGAGTATGTATTAAAAAAATTAGCTTCTAAAAACAAACCCTTGTTGAGCTTCTTTGGCCTCATTTTGACAGTCAACAGGTCACTTCCTGTTTGGGGGCATGACCACGCGATGATGTCACCAGGAGACTGATTTCAATGGCGTGATACACTGGAAACAGAAGGACTCTGTCTCTGTAGCTAGCTCTAGCAGCCTGCACCTCTCCTTTTCTTCTTCAGCAATTGAAAGTTCATCTGAACTATCAGATACAGACCTAGCTGAAGAGCAGCAATCAAGTGGAACAGTAGAGCCTTATCTCTATGAACCTTCAGAAGATGAGGATAGTAGTTTAGGCACTGTTGAAAGAACACTGACAGGTAAGGATTAATTGGCTAGCTCTAGCTAGATTTACTGAATTTACTCCACAGGTGAAACTGTGGTCATTGCCAGGTGATGCCTACTGGTCTTGAGTGTATTTGCTGCCATGTAATTGACAAGACAATGTCCAAGATGCAGGAGGGTGAAAATGTAGTCAGCTGTATCATAGATCATGAGGGATTTGGTCCAGTGTGCCTCAATACATGGGTCTCAAGCAGCCTATCTATCAAATTTCCTGGAATTGATTCCCAGGCAGCAGAGAGTCCCAATCAATGGCTTGTTGTCTTGAGGGGTGCTTGAGATTGCCATGGGATGTTCTACTGTTGCAAGTCCTATGCCATTCCATCCACAACTCTTTCATTTTCTCTTTAAAGGGCTTATTTATGGACACATGCATAGGCTGTGCCAGTGATGTGCAACCTTTATCGGCAGCAGTATGGCACTGGTGATGTTCATCACATTCCCTTACATGAGTAAGTAGCTATGTTGTCAAATTAACCAACACATCAAATGCTATTTTTATTGTTATAGGCGCTACAGATTTATTTCATATTGCCAATTAACTAGCTGGTGTTGGGGGTGGCTTGGAAGAAGGGTCAGGGAAGAAGGGTCAGGGTTCTTCTTCCAAGAGCTATGGTAATATTCAATTATTATTGTACAAGTTAAAGCGACTTCTGTAATGTATATGATTGTCTTCTCATTACAGGATACGTAGATGACCTCATTGATGAAACTGTGTTAGTTTATCAGAGTGGAGTTGGAAGCAAAGATGCTCATGCAGAGGATATGCCTAAACCTCTTCTTTGCAGTGATCATGAAAGGACAGAAGTCGCTTTAACTTGTACAACAATAATTGAATATTACCATAGCTCTATTACTAAATCAATCCATTCACAACATAAGTCAAATATCAGGGTACTTGAATCCACTGTAGTTTTCTGATGGAAATGTTTGTCTAATCTTTGTAACTGCACAACTTGGAAGAACAACCCTGACTCTTCTTCCAGCACCAGCTAGTTAATTGGCAATATGAAATAAATCTGTAGCGCCTATAACAATAAAAAAATAGTATTTGATGTGTTGGTTTGACAACATAGCTACTTACTCATGTAAGGGAATGTGATGAACATCACCAGTGCCATACTGCTGCCGATAAGTGAAATAGGCTGCTTGAAGGACCCATGTATTGAGGCACACTGGACCAAATCCCTCATGATCTATGATACAGATGACCACATTTTCACCCTCCTGCATCTTGGACATTATCTTGTCAATTTTATGGCAGCAAATACACTCAAGACCAGTAGGCATCACTTGGCAATGACCACAGTTTCACCTGTGGAGTAGATTAAGTAAATCTAGCTAGAGCTAGCCAAATCCTTACCAGTTAGTGTTTCTGTGTTGCAATGAATCATCACTTTCAACAGTGCCTACAGTACTATCCTCATCTTCTGAAGGTTCATAGAGATAAGGCTCTACTGTTCCACTTGCTTCCTGCTCTTCAGCTAGGCCTTTATCTGATAGTTCAGATGAACTTTCAATTGCTGAAGAAGAAAATGAGAGGTGTAGGCTGGCTACAGAGACAGAGTCCTCTGTTTCCAGTGTAGCAACAGTCTCTTGGTGACATCATCGCGGAGCCACGCTCCCAAACAGGAAGTCACCTATGGGCTGTCAAAATGAGGCCAAAGAAGGCTCTCTAGCTCAACAAGGGTTTGTTTGTAGAAGCTAAAAAAATTATACATACTCAGCACATCCTATTGAGCAGATAACAGCAACCAAAAAATTAGTTTTTTTTTGTGCAAGCCTCCCTTTAAGTTGGTTGTGACAGATTGATCACTGACTTAAGTTGGTTGTGACACAGAGTGAGCACTGATTTAAGTTGGTTGTGACACGATTGATCACTGACTTAAGTTGATTGTGACAGATTGATCACTGACTTAAGTTTGTTGTGACACAGATTGATCACTGACTTAAGTTGGTTGTGACACAGAGTGAGCACTGATTTAAGTTGGTTGTGACACGATTGATCACTGACTTAAGTTGATTGTGACAGATTGATCACTGACTTAAGTTGGTTGTGACACGATTGATCACTGACTTAAGTTGGTTGTGACAGAATGAGCACTGAATTAAGTTGGTTGTGACAGATTGATCACTGACTTAAGTTGGTTGTGACACAGATTGATCACTGACTTAAGTTGGTTGTGACACAGATTGAGCACTGACTTAAGTTGGCTGTGACAGATTGATCACTGACTTAAGTTGATTGTGACACAGATTGATCACTGACTTAAGTTGGTTGTGACAAGAGTGAGCACTGACTTAAGTTGATTGTGACACAGATTGATCACTGACTTAAGTTGGTTGTGACAGATTGAGCATGACTTAAGTTGGTTGTGACACAGAGTGAGCACTGACTTAAGTTGGTTGTGACACAGATTGAGCATGACTTAAGTTGGTTGTGACACAGATTGATCACTGACTTAAGTTGGTTGTGACACAGATTGAGCATGACTTAAGTTGGTTGTGACACAGAGCGAGCACTGACTTAAGTTGGTTGTGACAAAGATTGAGCATGGCTTAAGTTGGTTGTGACACAGATTGAGCACTGACTTAAGTTGGTGCATCATGCATAGTTGTAGCTATAACTTTGTGCAGGCATAATCCATTGCCATCATTAGAAGCATTAGAAGCAAGTAGAATAAGCTGTGGTGTGGTATAAGAGTGGGCTTCATTGCGGTAGGCAAACATGAGGTATGTCTACAAGAATAATTAGCAAAGGAATTCATGCACGAGCACTTGCTTTCTCAAAGGAGGAGGGATTCAGAGCGGGAATAGGGAGCCTGTCTCAGCAGGAAAGGCTTCTAGTTGCTGCATGAATCTTGATTGATCAGTCTCCTTGGCATGCAAGATGTCACATGTTGTTGTTGTTGCTGCTGCTGTTGTTGTTGTTGCTTCTGTTGTTGTTGTTGGATGTCCTAGCTTGTGCTTTTGCTGCTCATTCATTTGAATTCACAACAACAACTTAACAAATTATAAAACCTGTGAAGAGAATGTTGTTTTGTTGCAGCATTGTTGTTGCTGTTGATTATGGCTATGTTGCTGTGTTGTTGTTTGATTGTTACACTGTTGTTGTTGTTGTTATCATACCTAATACTCATGTGCCCCCCCCCCCCCCCCCCCTCCCTCCCCAGAGTCATGATTCCTGGGGCGTGGGTTAGAGTGTGGATAGGAACTATGACTGGTCCAAGTTCAGCAAGGACAGTGTGTTTGGAGTGGCCACCCATCACGACAGCACAGGCCGGCAGACTAACATTGCCCTACACCATTGGCTACGCAGGTACGTGCACGCAGGACCAACTGCAGCACGTGCTAGCACACAGGACTTACTATGGCACGTGCTAGTAGCTAATGCACACAGGACTGACTGCAGCACGTGCTAGTAGCTAATGCACACAAGACTGACTGCAGCACAAACTTGTAGCTAATGCACACAGGACTGACTGCAGCATGTGCTAGTAGCTAATGCACACAGGACCACGTGCTAGTAGCTAATGCACACATGACTGACTGCAGCACGTGCTAGTAGCTAATGAACACAGTACTGACTGCAGCACGTGCTAGTAGCTAATGAACACAGGACTGACTGAAGCACACACTTGTAGCTAATGCACACAGGGCTGACTGAGGGACACGCTCGTAGCTAATGCACACAGGGCTGACTGCAGCACATGCAGTAGATGTTTTGTCAGCTATTTTGTTTTTAAAAATCTTTACAAATAGAGTTTGAAGTTCCCACTTAGCCTCTGTCTTCAGTATTCAGTACCATTTATTTGGAATGGATGTACAGGATGGTTCAAGTTCCATTCTGCAGGTAATGCTGAGTTCTTTGATCTGTACCAGTCACAGACTTGATCATTCTGTACAATCAACCTCTATTCAAATACAGTCTCTCTCTCACACACACACACACACACACTCACACATACGTGCACACATTATACATACACATTTATATGTATCGTTGACTTTGTGGCATTGATGGGCATGTCATTGCTGAGAGGCTGGACGCCTACAGAGAGAAGGCCCAGCCACAACTAGGACAGGTGCACGACCCGTAAGCATCTCGTCATCGTAACTAGTACCTAGCTCCCCTTCTCTATCATTATCACCTAGTTAATAATCCCTCTTTCAGTCATTATCACCTAGCTATAATATTATTACACTCCCTCTCTCAGTCATTATCACCTAGCTATAATATTATCACACTCCCTCTCAGTCATTATCACCTAGCTATACTATTATTACACTCCCTCTCTCAGTCATTATCACCTAGCTATACTATTATTACACTCCCTCTCTCAGTCATTATCACCTAGCTATACTATTATTACACTCCCTCTCTCAGTCATTATCACCTAGCTATACTATTATACAATCCCTCTCAGTCATTATCACCTAGCTATACTATTATTACACTCCCTCTCTGTCATTATCACCTAGCTATACTATTATTACACTCCCTCTCTCAGTCATTATCACCTAGCTATACTATTATTACACTCCCTCTCAGTCATTATCACCTAGCTATACTATTATTACACTCCCTCTCTCAATCATCACCTAGCTATACTATTATTACACTCCCTCTCAGTCATTACCACCTAGCTATACTATTATTACAATCCATCTCTCTGTCATTATCACCTAGCTATACTATTATTACAATCCCTCTCAGTCATTATCACCTAGCTATACTATTATTACAATCCCTCTCAGTCATTATCACCTAGCTATACTATTATTACAATCCCTCTCAGTCATTATCACCTAGCTATACCATTATTACAATCCATATCTCTGTCATTATCACCTAGCTATACTATTATTACAATCCATCTCTCTGTCATTACCACCTAGCTATATTATTATTACAATCCCTCTTTCAGTCATTATCACCTAGATATACTATTATTACACTCCCTCTCTGTCATTATCACCTAGCTATACTATTATTACCACTCCCTCTCAGTCATTATCACCAGCTATACTATTATTACACTCCCTCTCAGTCATTATCACCTAGCTATACTATTATTAAACTCCCTCTCAGTCATTATCACCTAGCTATACTATTATTACACTCCCTCTCAGTCATTATCACCTAGCTATACTATTATTACACTCCCTCTATCAGTCATTATGACCTAGCTATACTATTATTACAATCCCTCTCAGTCATTATCACCTAGCTATACTATTATTTCACTCCCTCTCTCAGTCATTATCACCTAGGTATACTATATTACAATCCCTCTCAGTCATTATCACCTAGCTATACTATTATTCCACTCCCTCTCTCAGTCATTATCACCTAGCTATACTATATTACAATACATCTCAGTCATTATCACCTAGATATACTATTATTACACTCCCTCAGTCATTATCACCTAGCTATACTATTATTACACTCCCTCTCAGTCATTATCACCTAGCTATACTATTATTACACTACCTCTCTGTCATTATCACCTAGCTATACTATTATTACACTCCCTCTCTCAGTCATTAGCACCTAGCTATACTATTATTACAATCCCTCTCAGTCATTATCACCTAGCTATACTATATTACACTACCTCTCAGTCATTATCACCTAGCTATACTATATTACAATCCCTCTTTCAGTCATTATCACCTAGCTATACTATTATTACAATCCCTCTCAGTCATTATCACATAGCTATACTATTATACAATTCCTCTCAGTCATTATCACCTAGCTATACTATTATTACAATCCCTCTCTCAGTCATTATCACCTAGCTATACTATTATTACAATCCCTCTCAGTCATTATCACCAGCTATACTATTATTACACTCCCTCTCTGTCATTATCACCTAGCTATACTATTATTACACTCCCTCTCAGTCATTATCACCTAGCTATACTATTATTACAATCCCTCTCTCAGTCATTATCACCTAGCTATACTATTATTACACTCCCTCTCAGTCATTATCACCTAGCTATACTATTATACAATCCCTCTCAGTCATTATCACCTAGCTACACTATTATTACACTCCCTCTCAGTCATTATCACCTAGCTATACTATTATTACACACCCTCCCTCAGTCATTACCACCTAGCTATACTATTATTACACTCCCTCTCAGTCATTATCACCTAGCTATACTATTATTACAATCCCTCTCAGTCATTATCACCTAGCTATACTATTATTACAATCCCTCTCTCAGTCATTATCACCTAGCTATACTATTATTACACTCCCTCTCAGTCATTATCAACTAGCTATACTATTATACAATCCCTCTCAGTCATTATCACCTAGCTATACTATTATTACACTCCCTCTCTCAGTCATTATCAACAGCTATACTATTATTACACTCCCTCTCAGTCATTATCACCTAGCTATACTATTATTACACTCCCTCTCTCTGTCATTATCACATAGCTATACTATTATTACAATCCCTCAGTCATTATCACCTAGCTATACTATTATTACACTCCTTCTCAGTCATTATCACCTAGCTATACTATTATTACACTCCCTCTATCAGTCATTATCACCTAGCTATACTATTATTACAATCCCTCTCAGTCATTATCACCTAGCTATACTATTATTACACTCCCTCTCTCAGTCATTATCACCTAGCTATACTATTATTACACTCCCTCTCTCAGTCATTATCACCTAGCTATACTATATTACAATCCCTCTCAGTCATTATCACCTAGCTATACTATTTTACACTCCCTCTCTCAGTCATTATCACCTAGATATACTATTATTACACTCCCTCTCAGTCATTATCACCTAGCTATACTATTATTACACTCCCTCTCTCAGTCATTAACCTAGCTATACTATATTACAATCCCTCTCAGTCATTATCACCTAGCTATACTATTATTACACTCCCTCTCAGTCATTATCACCTAGCTATACTATTATTACACTCCCTCTCTCAGTCATTTTCACCTAGCTATACTATTATTACACTCCATCTCAGTCATTATCACCTAGCTATACTATTATTACAATCCCTCTCAGTCATTCTCACCTAGCTATACTATTATTACACTCCCTCTCAGTCATTATCACCCAGCTATACTATTATTACACTCCCTCTCTCAGTCATTATCACCTAGCTATACTATTATTACACTCCCTCTCTCAGTCATTATCACCTAGCTATACTATTATTACACTCCCTCTCTCAATCATTATCACCTAGCTATACTATTATTACAATCCCTCTCAGTCATTATCACCTAGCTATACTATTATATTACACTCCCTCTCTCAGTCATTATCACCTAGCTATAATATTATTACCACTCCCTCTCAGTCATTATCACCTAGCTATACTATTATTACACTCCCTCTCAGTCATTATCACCTAGCTATACTATTATTACACTCCCTCTCTCAATCATTATCACATAGCTATACTATTATTACAATCCCTCTCAGTCATTATCACCTAGCTATACTATTATTACACTCCCTCTCTCAGTCATTATCACCTAGCTATAATATTATTACAATCCCTCTCAGTCATTATCACCTAGCTATACTATTATTACACTCTCCTCTCTCAGTCATTATCACATTGCTATACTATTATTACAATCCCTCTCAGTCATTATCACCTAGCTATACTATTATTACAATCCCTCTCAGTCACTATCACCTAGCTATAATATTATTACAATCCCTCTCTCAGTCATTATCACCTAGCTATACTATTATTACAATCCATCTCTATGTCATTATCACCTAGCTATACTATTATTACAATCCCTCTCAATCATTATCAACCAGCTATACTATTATTACAATCCCTCTCAGTCATTATCACCTAGCTATTCTATTATTACAATCCCTCTCAGTCCTTATCACCTAGCTATACTATTATTACACTCCCTCTCAGTCATTATCACCTAGCTATACTATTATTACAATCCATCTCTCTGTCATTATCACCTAGCTATACTATTATTACAATCCATCTCTCTGTCATTATCACCTAGCTTACTATTATTACAATCCCTCTTTCAGTCATTATCACCTAGCTATACTATTATTACACTCCCTCTCTCAGTCATTATCACCTAGCTATACTATTATTACACTCCCTCTCAGTCATTATCACCTAGCTATACTATTATTACAATCCCTCTCAGTCATTATCACCTAGCTATACTATTATTACACTCCCTCTCTCAGTCATTATCACCTAGCTATACTATATTACAATCCCTCTCAGTCATTATCACCTAGCTATTCTATTATTACACTCCCTCTCAGTCATTATCACCTAGCTATACTATTATTACACTCCCTCTCTCAGTCATTCTCACCTAGCTATACTAAATTATTACACTCCCTCTCTCAGTCATTCTCACCTAGCTATACTATTATTACACTCCATCTCAGTCATTATCACCTAGCTATACTATATTACACTCCCTCTCAGTCATTATCACCTAGCTATACTATTATTACACTCCCTCTCAGTCATTATCACCCAGCTATACTATTATTACACTCCCTCTCTCAGTCATTATCACCTAGCTATACTATTATTACACTCCCTCTCTCAGTCATTATCACCTAGCTATACTATTATTACACTCCCTCTCTCAATCATTATCACCTAGCTATACTATCATTACAATCTCTCTCAGTCATTATCACCTAGCTATACTATTATTACACTCCCTCTCTCAGTCATTATCACCTAGCTATAATATTATTACCACTCCCTCTCAGTCATTATCACCTAGCTATACTATTATTACACTCCCTCTCTCAATCATTATCACCCAATCATTATCACCTAGCTATACTATTATTACAATCTCTCTCAGTCATTATCACCTAGCTATACTATTATTACACTCCCTCTCTCAGTCTTTATCACCTAGCTATACTATTATTACACTCCCTCTCAGTCATTATCACCTAGCTATACTACTATTACACTCCCTCTATCAGTCATTATCACCTAGCTATACTATTATTACAATCCCTCTCAGTCATTATCACCTAGCTATACTATTATTACACTCCCTCTCTCAGTCATTATCACCTAGCTATACTATATTACAATCCCTCTCTCACCTAGCTATACTATTATTACACTCCCTCTCTCAGTCATTATCACCTAGCTATACTATATTACAATCCCTCTCAGTCATTATCACCTAGCTATACTATTATTACACTCCGTCTCTGTCATTATCACCTAGCTATACTATTATTACACTCCCTCTCTCAGTCATTATCACCTAGCTATACTATTATTACACTCCCTCTCTCAATCATTATCACCTAGCTATACTATTATTACAATCCCTCTCAGTCATTATCACCTAGCTATACTATTATTACACTCCCTCTCAGTCATTATCACCTAGCTATACTATTATTACACTCCCTCTCAGTCATTATCACCTAGCTATACTATTATTACACTCCCTCTCAGTCATTATGACCTAGCTATACTATTATTACACTCCCTCTCAGTCATTATCACCTAGCTATACTATTATTACACTCCCTCTCAGTCATTATCACCTAGCTATACTATTATTACAATCCATCTCTCTGTCATTATCACCTAGCTATACTATTATTACAATCCCTCTCAGTCATTATCACCTAGCTATACTATTATTACAATCCCTCTCAGTCATTATCACCTAGCTATACTATTATATCAATCCCTCTCAGTCATTATCACCTAGCTATACTATTATTACACTCCCTCTCTCAGTCATTATCACCTAGCTATACTATATTACAATCCCTCTCAGTCATTACCACCTAGCTATACTATTATTACACTCCCTCTCAGTCATTATCACCTAGCTATACTATTATTACACTCCCTCTCTCAGTCATTATCACCTAGCTATACTATTATTACACTCCCTCTCAGTCATTATCACCTAGCTATACTATTATTACAATCCCTCTCAGTCATTATCACCTAGCTATACTATTATTACACTCCCTCTCTCAGTCATTAACCTAGCTATACTATATTACAATCCCTCTCAGTCATTATCACCTAGCTATACTATTATTACACTCCCTCTCAGTCATTATCACCTAGCTATACTATTATTACACTCCCTCTCTCAGTCATTCTCACCTAGCTATACTATTATTACACTCCCTCTCTCAGTCATTCTCACCTAGCTATACTATTATTACAATCCCTCTCAGTCATTCTCACCTAGCTATAATATTATTACACTCCCTCTCAGTCATTCTCACCTAGCTATACTATTATTACACTCCCTCTCTCGGTCATTATCACCTAGCTATACTATTATTACACTCCCTCTCAGTCATTATCACCTAGCTATACTATTATTACACTCCCTCTCTTAGTCTAGCTATACTATTATTACAATCCCTCTCAGTCATCACCTAGCTATACTATTATTACAATCCCTCTCTGTCATTATCACCTAGCTATACTATTATTACACTCCCTCTCAGTCATTATCACCTAGCTATACTATTATACAATCCCTCTCAGTCATTATCACCTAGCTATACTATTATTACACTCCCTCTCAGTCATTATCACCTAGCTATACTATTATTACACACCCTCTCTGAGTCATTATCACCTATCTATACTATTATTACAATCCCTCTCAGTCATTATCACCTAGCTATACTATATTACACTCCCTCAGTCATTATCACCTAGCTATACTATATTACACTCCCTCAGTCATTATCACCTAGCTATACTATATTACAATCCCTCTCTCAGTCATTATCACCTAGCTATACTATTATTACACTCCCTCTCTCAGTCATTATCGCCTAGCTATACTATTATTACAATCCCTCTCAGTCATTATCACCTAGCTATACTATTATTACACTCCCTCTCTCAGTCATTATCCTAGCTATACTGTTATTACACTCCCTCTCAGTCATTATCACCTAGCTATACTATTATTACACTCCCTCTCTCAATCATTATCACCTAGCTATACTATTATTACAATCCCTCTCAGTCATTATCACCTAGCTATACTATTATTACACTACCTCTCTCAGTCATTATCACCTAGCTATACTATTATTACAATCCCTCTCAGTCATTATCACCTAGCTATACTATTATTACACTCCCTCTCTCAGTCATTATTACCTAGCTATACTATTATTACAATCCCTCTCAGTCATTATCACCTAGCTATACTATTATTACACACCCTCTCTGAGTCATTATCACCTATCTATACTATTATTACAATCCCTCTCAGTCATTATCACCTAGCTATACTATATTACACTCCCTCAGTCATTATCACCTAGCTATACTATATTACACTCCCTCAGTCATTATCACCTAGCTATACTATATTACAATCCCTCTCTCAGTCATTATCACCTAGCTATACTATTATTACACTCCCTCTCTCAGTCATTATCGCCTAGCTATACTATTATTACAATCCCTCTCAGTCATTATCACCTAGCTATACTATTATTACACTCCCTCTCTCAGTCATTATCCTAGCTATACTGTTATTACACTCCCTCTCAGTCATTATCACCTAGCTATACTATTATTACACTCCCTCTCTCAATCATTATCACCTAGCTATACTATTATTACAATCCCTCTCAGTCATTATCACCTAGCTATACTATTATTACACTACCTCTCTCAGTCATTATCACCTAGCTATACTATTATTACAATCCCTCTCAGTCATTATCACCTAGCTATACTATTATTACACTCCCTCTCTCAGTCATTATTACCTAGCTATACTATTATTACAATCCCTCTCAGTCATTATCACCTAGCTATACTATTATACAATTCCTCTCAGTCATTATCACCTAGCTATACTATTATTACACTCACTCTCAGTCATTATCACCTAGCTATACTATTATTACACTCCCTCTCTCAGTCATTATCACCTAGCTATACTATTATTACACTCCCTCTCTCAGTCATTATCACCTAGCTATACTATATTACAATCCCTCTCAGTCATTATCACCTAGCTATTCTATTATTACACTCCCTCTCAGTCATTATCACCTAGCTATACTATTATTACACTCCCTCTCTCAGTCATTCTCACCTAGCTATACTAAATTATTACACTCCCTCTCTCAGTCATTCTCACCTAGCTATACTATTATTACACTCCATCTCAGTCATTATCACCTAGCTATACTATATTACACTCCCTCTCAGTCATTATCACCTAGCTATACTATTATTACACTCCCTCTCAGTCATTATCACCCAGCTATACTATTATTACACTCCCTCTCTCAGTCATTATCACCTAGCTATACTATTATTACACTCCCTCTCTCAGTCATTATCACCTAGCTATACTATTATTACACTCCCTCTCTCAATCATTATCACCTAGCTATACTATCATTACAATCTCTCTCAGTCATTATCACCTAGCTATACTATTATTACACTCCCTCTCTCAGTCATTATCACCTAGCTATAATATTATTACCACTCCCTCTCAGTCATTATCACCTAGCTATACTATTATTACACTCCCTCTCTCAATCATTATCACCCAATCATTATCACCTAGCTATACTATTATTACAATCTCTCTCAGTCATTATCACCTAGCTATACTATTATTACACTCCCTCTCTCAGTCTTTATCACCTAGCTATACTATTATTACACTCCCTCTCAGTCATTATCACCTAGCTATACTACTATTACACTCCCTCTATCAGTCATTATCACCTAGCTATACTATTATTACAATCCCTCTCAGTCATTATCACCTAGCTATACTATTATTACACTCCCTCTCTCAGTCATTATCACCTAGCTATACTATATTACAATCCCTCTCTCACCTAGCTATACTATTATTACACTCCCTCTCTCAGTCATTATCACCTAGCTATACTATATTACAATCCCTCTCAGTCATTATCACCTAGCTATACTATTATTACACTCCGTCTCTGTCATTATCACCTAGCTATACTATTATTACACTCCCTCTCTCAGTCATTATCACCTAGCTATACTATTATTACACTCCCTCTCTCAATCATTATCACCTAGCTATACTATTATTACAATCCCTCTCAGTCATTATCACCTAGCTATACTATTATTACACTCCCTCTCAGTCATTATCACCTAGCTATACTATTATTACACTCCCTCTCAGTCATTATCACCTAGCTATACTATTATTACACTCCCTCTCAGTCATTATGACCTAGCTATACTATTATTACACTCCCTCTCAGTCATTATCACCTAGCTATACTATTATTACACTCCCTCTCAGTCATTATCACCTAGCTATACTATTATTACAATCCATCTCTCTGTCATTATCACCTAGCTATACTATTATTACAATCCCTCTCAGTCATTATCACCTAGCTATACTATTATTACAATCCCTCTCAGTCATTATCACCTAGCTATACTATTATATCAATCCCTCTCAGTCATTATCACCTAGCTATACTATTATTACACTCCCTCTCTCAGTCATTATCACCTAGCTATACTATATTACAATCCCTCTCAGTCATTACCACCTAGCTATACTATTATTACACTCCCTCTCAGTCATTATCACCTAGCTATACTATTATTACACTCCCTCTCTCAGTCATTATCACCTAGCTATACTATTATTACACTCCCTCTGTCATTATCACCTAGCTATACTATTATTACAATCCCTCTTAGTCATTATCACCTAGCTATACTATTATTACACTCCCTCTCTCAGTCATTATCACCTAGCTATACTATATTACAATCCCTCTCAGTCATTATCACCTAGCTATACTATTATTACACTCCCTCTCAGTCATTATCACCTAGCTATACTATTATTACACTCCCTCTCTCAGTCATTCTCACCTAGCTATACTATTATTACACTCCCTCTCTCAGTCATTCTCACCTAGCTATACTATTATTACAATCCCTCTCAGTCATTCTCACCTAGCTATAATATTATTACACTCCCTCTCAGTCATTCTCACCTAGCTATACTATTATTACACTCCCTCTCTCGGTCATTATCACCTAGCTATACTATTATTACACTCCCTCTCAGTCATTATCACCTAGCTATACTATTATTACACTCCCTCTCTTAGTCTAGCTATACTATTATTACAATCCCTCTCAGTCATCACCTAGCTATACTATTATTACAATCCCTCTCTGTCATTATCACCTAGCTATACTATTATTACACTCCCTCTCAGTCATTATCACCTAGCTATACTATTATACAATCCCTCTCAGTCATTATCACCTAGCTATACTATTATTACACTCCCTCTCAGTCATTATCACCTAGCTATACTATTATTACACACCCTCTCTGAGTCATTATCACCTATCTATACTATTATTACAATCCCTCTCAGTCATTATCACCTAGCTATACTATATTACACTCCCTCAGTCATTATCACCTAGCTATACTATATTACACTCCCTCAGTCATTATCACCTAGCTATACTATATTACAATCCCTCTCTCAGTCATTATCACCTAGCTATACTATTATTACACTCCCTCTCTCAGTCATTATCGCCTAGCTATACTATTATTACAATCCCTCTCAGTCATTATCACCTAGCTATACTATTATTACACTCCCTCTCTCAGTCATTATCCTAGCTATACTGTTATTACACTCCCTCTCAGTCATTATCACCTAGCTATACTATTATTACACTCCCTCTCTCAATCATTATCACCTAGCTATACTATTATTACAATCCCTCTCAGTCATTATCACCTAGCTATACTATTATTACACTCCCTCTCTCAGTCATTATCACCTAGTTAACATATTATTACAATCCCTCTCAGTCATTATCACCTAGCTATACTATTATTACACTCCCTCTCTCAGTCATTATTACCTAGCTATACTATTATTACAATCCCTCTCAGTCATTATCACCTAGCTATACTATTATACAATTCCTCTCAGTCATTATCACCTAGCTATACTATTATTACACTCACTCTCAGTCATTATCACCTAGCTATACTATTATTACACTCCCTCTCTCAGTCATTATCACCTAGCTATACTATTATTACACTCCCTCTCTCAGTCATTATCACCTAGCTATACTATTATTACACTCCCTCTCTCAGTCATTCTCACCTAGCTATACTATTATTACACTCCCTCTCTCAGTCATTAACACCTAGCTATACTATTATTACACTCCCTCTCAGTCATTATCACCTAGCTATACTATTATTACACTCCCTCTCTCAATCATTATCACCTAGCTATACTATTATTACAATCCCTCTCAGTCATTATCACCTAGCTATACTATTATTACACTCCCTCTCTCAGTCATTCTCACCTAGCTATACTATTATTACACTCCCTCTCTCAGTCATTCTCACCTAGCTATACTATTATTACAATCCCTCTCAGTCATTCTCACCTAGCTATACTATTATTACACTCCCTCTCAGTCATTATCACCCAGCTATACTATTATTACACTCCCTCTCTCAGTCATTATCACCTAGCTATACTATTATTACACTCCCTCTCTCAGTCATTAACACCTAGCTACACTATATTACAATCCCTCTCAGTCATTATCACCTAGCTATACTATTATTACACTCCCTCTCAATCATTATCACCTAGCTATACTATTATTACAATCCTTCTCAGTCATTCTCACCTAGCTATACTATTATTACACTCCCTCTCAGTCATTATCACCCAGCTATACTATTATTACACTCCCTCTCTGTCATTATCACCTAGCTATACTATTATTACACTCCCTCTCTGTCATTATCACCTAGCTATACTATTATTACACTCCCTCTCAGTCATTATCACCTAGCTATACTATTATTACACTCCCTCTCTCAGTCATTATCACCTAGCTATACTATTATTACCACTCCCTCTCAGTCATTATCACCTAGCTATACTATTATTACACTCCCTCTCAGTCATTATCACCTAGCTATACTATTATTACACTCCCTCTCTCAGTCATTATCACCTAGCTATACTATTATTACCACTCCCTCTCAGTCATTCTCACCTAGCTATACTATTATTACACTCCCTCTATCAGTCATTATCACCTAGCTATACTATTATTACACTCCCTCTCTCAGTCATTATCAACTAGCTATACTATTATTACACTCCCTCTCAGTCATTATCATCTAGCTATACTATTATTACACTCCCTCTATCAGTCATTATCACCTAGCTATACTATTATTACACTCCCTCTCTCAGTCATTATCACCTAGCTATACTATATTACAATCCCTCAGTCATTATCACCTAGCTATACTATTATTACACACCCTCTCAGTCATTATCACCTAGCTATACTATTATTACACTCCCTATCTCAGTCATTATCACCTAGCTATACTATTATTACACTCCCTCTCAGTCATTATCACCTAGCTATACTATTATTACACTCCCTCTCAGTCATTATCACCTAGCTATACTATTATTACACTCCCTCTCAGTCATTATCACCTAGCTATACTATTATTACACTCCCTCTCTCAGTCATTATCACCTAGCTATACTATTATTACACTCCCTCTCTCAGTCATTATTACCTAGCTATACTATTATTACACTCCCTCTCTCAGTCATTCTCACCTAGCTATACTATTATTACACTCCCTCTCTCAGTCATTCTCACCTAGCTATACTATTATACAATCCCTCTCAGTCATTATCACCTAGCTATAATATTATTACACTCCCTCTCAGTCATTATCACCTAGCTATAATATTATTACACTCCCTCTCTCAGTCATTACACCTAGCTATACTATTATCAGTCATTATCACCTAGCTATACTATTATTACACTCCCTCTCAGTCATTATCACCTAGCTATACTATTATACAATCCCTCTCAGTCATTATCACCTAGCTACACTATTATTACACTCCCTCTCAGTCATTATCACCTAGCTATACTATTATACAATTCCTCTCAGTCATTATCACCTAGCTATACTATTATTACACTCCCTCTCAGTCATTATCACCTAGCTATACTATTATTACAAACCCTCTCTCAGTCATTATCACCTAGCTATACTATTATTACACTCCCTCTCTGTCATTATCACCTAGCTATACTATTATTACACTCCCTCTCTCAGTCATTATCACCTAGCTATACTATTATTACACTCCCTCTCAGTCATTATCACCTAGCTATACTATTATTACACTCCCTCTCTCAGTCTAGCTATACTATTATTACAATCCCTCTCAGTCATTATCACCTAGCTATACTATTATTACAATCCCTCAGTCATTATCACCTAGCTATACTATTATTACAATCACTCTCAGTCATTATCACCTAGCTATACTATTATTACACTCCCTCTCAGTCATTATCACCTAGCTATACTATTATTACACTCCCTCTCTCAGTCATTATCACCATCTATATTATTATTACACTCCCTCTCAGTCATTATCACCAGCTATACTATTATTACACTCCCTCTCAGTCTTATCACCTAGCTATACTATTATTACAATCCCTTTCTCAGTCATTATCACCTAGCTATACTATTATTACAATCCCTCTCAGTCATTATCACCTAGCTATACTATTATTACACTCCCTCTCAGTCATTATCACCTAGCTATACTATTATTACAATCTGTAGAATAGCAGAGACATTACTTGTCTCCCCTGATCATAGTTTCGGGGTGATGGTTGAGCGGATGAGTTCAGTAAGTTCATTTGTTATGGTTGTTAGTGATTCCAACTTATGAATATTCCATTCTCTCCCCCTCCCTTCCTCCCCATTCTCTCCTCCTTTCATCACTCCTCCCTCACCCTTCCTCCTTCCCATTTTCTTCCCCTCCCCTCTCCTCCACCTTCGAGAGATGGTGGCAGAGTTGGTTTTCTCAAGGAAAACCACATTGGCAAGGTAAGGGGCATGGTACTTCTCGTTGTCGAGCCTCCCAATAACACGAAGTGGCCCATGGCATCCATCGTTTCATTGACGCCCACCCAAATCGGTTTGTCTCCCAAACTGTCTTGAATCTCACGAATGGCATCCTGGTAGCACTCACCCAAGTACTTCTTCTCAAAGGTGGTTCTGTCTGGCATGGAGATCCCGGTGTTATTTGGGCACGTCCAACTTCATCCATGGAATGCTAGCGGCGAGGAAGGCTTTACAGATCTCTTTTCCAACAATTACAGCCCTTGATTTCTTCGGTGTTGTGGCGAAACAATCCTCAAGTTGTACTTGGATCACATTTCTTTTCCGCTTCAATTGACGGTTCTTCTCGTGTGTCTTGGACCCTACATGTTATCCGATCTGACTCTTCTTAACCACATTTTCGTAAGCCTTCTCACAGACCTTGCAGAAGAGGGTCTTCCCGTCGGCCAAGAACTTGAAGGTTTTGGTGCCTATAATTAAATTCCTCAAGCCACTTTTCTTTGGTGGACGAGGATGCCATATCACGACAATCACGTTGAAAGAAGAAGTGAGTGAAATCAACAAACAAAACCAGTTGATCTCCATCCACAGGAAAGACACAGGAAAGACAGGGTACACAGATATTACAGAGTTTTTGGTGCAGTGAAATCAGTGTTCACATTTTACCTGGGTAAAACCTATTTAACCCAACCCAGTGGATAAAACCTGTGTTTTAGGTATTTTCTCCAGGTTTTACCCCCAGGGTTTTTACCCGGAATTTTACCCAGTAGTGCACTGGGGCAATACTGGTGCTGTGGACTGCTGTCTGTGGACTGGGAGTGGTAAAACACCGCCCAGACAGCATCCTGCATTGCCGCACAGTCACCGGTGTTGGATCTGATGGCTTTGCCATAATAACGAGTCAACAGTTTTATCGTCTTGTCTGTGAGCCGCCCATTTCCCCTCATCCTCACATGCTCTCCCCTCTCATTGACAAACTTCTCCTTTGCCTTCTCTCTTAGTGCCGTGCCCATTCTTTTTTGCACATGCCCTACACACATTCATGCTTGCTCACCAGGTTGGACGCACCATAGGGCAGCTGATCACTGAGAAGCTTGAAAGTCTTGGAGTCACCATCTGATATCATCTGTGTATACCTGAGTTTATTCTTGCTCACATAGCATTTCCAGATTGTAAGGGCTCCAGTTGACGCCATCGCGGAGGATGAACCACAGTAGCTTACCTCGCATGAAGCCTGGTGACCCTCCCACCAGTCCAAAAATTCATCAGAGGAAGTATCCATTCCATGGTGTGTGGCACAAGCCTGGCAGCACTTTGCTCAGTACTTCCACATACAGCACTTTCCCAGTCTTCCATGATGCCACCACTACAACGCCATAAAGAGACTGGAATCCCAGGTACCATCACAAGTCACAGTAATGTCAAGAACTTGGTCCTCAGGCACATCCTTCCTTAGCTCGGCAGCATCAGCAAAGGAGGCCTCTCGCTCTTCACCTGAGGCAACAAACAACTTCTGGTTTTGAGTGGTGTACGCTCTGTGGAGGCAACATGCCCATCATGCCACAAAAAGTCTCCAGGCCAGCCCTCCCCTTGCTATGGCTCTCATGGCTAGCACAGACTTGGTGTTAGTTTCCAAATCTCTCTTCTGATATGGATCTGTGATGGCAGAAGACTTGGAGCAACAGATGGAGAGTTTGGGGACTAACCCCCTCCTCTGATTCCCGTCTTCAACGACTGCCAGAGGAGAACCACAGCAAGTGTAGGCGCTGACTGCTACTTGGAGACTTCCCAAAGGAATCAGATGAAGGCTAGCACAATCCTCCAACGGAGTCAAGGTTGAAGGCGCCTCGAGCGCTATCTTTTTGCCGCTTGTAGTCGGCACTGGCACAGGGGCCATTCGTTCACTGGAGGGCACAGGACGACTTTCTGGTGGTTTAGCACTCCAAAGAAGCTCTTAGGGCGCTTTCGCTGGTAGTCCACTCGCTTTTTCTTGGTCAGACCTTTGCCGGTGTAACGGTGTCATATCGAATTGCGTCCTAGTAGAGTAACGTCCTAAACCGGACGTAGTCCGGGGGACGTATAATTATGATAAAAGTAAATGCGCGTGGAAATGCCTACCGAATAGCGTCCGCCTAGCAAGACTTTCATTTTAAGTGCCAATAGACTTTCATTTGCATCCATTATAAGTGTAGATATATCATATAACAAGTTTGATAGCAAATTGAATAGACTTTCATTTGCATCCATATAAGTGTAATAATAATTGGAGCAATTATGTCCCCCCCTTCCTGAGCAGCGGGACACTCGTAACTTAATATTGTGGATAATTGTATTAATTAAGTACTGTTGACTTATTAAAAAAAATATAGATTGTTATTAGGTTAGTTACTAAATAGTTTCACACTGTGCTGTATTATATATGTGATGGCCTTAACAGGCTCAGCAATAGCAACATTAAATCATATAATAACTTTGATAGAAAGTTGATCCTCCTGGAGAACAAGTTTGATAGCAAGTTGCTTCAGGGAGCTACTGTAGGGAGCTGCTGCAAGCCTTACACATCCACTGTTCCTCAACAGGTGGTTGAGTTAGGCCTACACACTCCTGGTGGAACCAATGATTGCAGCCATCGCAACTGATCATGTCCCCATAGTCTTCCAGCATTTAGCATGTGCAATATAGTTCAATCCGCTGGAATGGTAGTGAATCGCCAATGCCAGAGAGATGTTTGGGCATCTGGGTCACTTTTTTTCGAGGAAAAGGAACTAAACTCTTACTGTGAAAACACCTAATAGACGGAATAAAATAAGATTGTACAATAATTATGTCATGTGATGCATATATAATGGGTCACCGATATATAACTGCTACTGTGCTTTATAATAATAATTTTATTACTTCATCAGGTGAGGACGCATTACTTTCTGGTCGAAAATAAAGAAGGATGGATCCTCGCCTAGTGCCAAATGTAGTGCAAATGCAATACGCAATGGCAAAAATTCCACAGTCAGTGGAGCCCATTTGCTGTTGCACATCGGCCATAAAGACAATCATCTCAGGATCTTCATTGTCGTTACCAGTGTCTACCAAGGAACGGTATATTTGGGCAATTTGGTGACTCAATGAAGAGCTAAGATGGCCAGTCATATGGCTGTCATAGATCCTGACTTGATCTCCCTTCGATGATGTAACAAACCAGTGGTTTCCATCCACATTATGTATCTGCATGGATTCTTGGTTTTGTGGGACAAATCCTAGCCCTAGCCCTAGCCCTAGCATAATTCTGTGAAAAAAGACAATTTTGCAAACCACCCAGGGATGGAAATTGCTCTTTGAGGATTCTTTGTGCAAGGTTCACATGTTCATCAGTGAGCTGTTTCCCTCTCTTGAGGTCTTCCCTAATGCTTTTTGAAAATGTTAGGGTCTTGCTTCTTTTCTTGGGCTGGGTGAAGTGGCAGTCTCCTGACCTCGCATGCTTCTGTGATGGCAGTTTGTTCCTCAATCCCTTTACCAATTCTATGAAGGAAAATTGTTATGTAATGGCATTCAGACCTTTTTTGTGTAGGTTGGCATACTGCTTACCACTTCTCTTCAGAGGTCCTTTCAAAGGGACACTCTCTGCCACAGGAGTTTCCATCTGCCTTCCATCGGAATGCTCCTCTGGAGGCTGCTGGATATGCCTCTCCACCACATTCCCATCACTCTTGCTCATCAGAGTAGTTTGCACTAGATCACCTACATGTAATGATAATATGATATTGCAGCAGTTTCTATTGTACAGAGACAGCTTTGTATAAAATATTCAACTCACTCTCCTTAGGATCTTCTGGATGGTGCTGGTCTTCTACATGCTTCTCTACAAAACCTAACTCCCTTCTCTGCTCCTCAGATGATGCTTGATGGCCTGGACACTTCAACAAAACAAAAGTACATTGCAATGGCTTTCCCTTGCCTTGCATGGCAGTTATTGTACATTTCATCTATTTTTTCATTTAAATTCTTTTAGAAAGTGCATGATACAAACAAATAACTTTCATTTCATTCTATATAATTTCTATAGCTAATATATATATATAGCCATTAACCTGTGCAGTTTTCTTCTTGTAAACTTTGAGCCTGTTTACATTAATTTTCTTCTTCAAAATTGTCCCCTTCAATGTTTGGACTTCATAAACACCTTTACCAACATGCCGGTTGACAACATATGGGCCGAGCCACTTATTGAAGAACTTTCCCCCTTTCCTCTGTTTTTGTGCTGTTCAACAAAGACATGGACACCTTCATTCATCACAGCAGGTGAATGCTTGAGATCGTAGTACTCCTTCTGCTTCTTTTGAGCCTGAGAAATGTTAGAAGTGGCTTTAGAAACACTCTCCTTCTGTATTTCAAATTGGGCTTCCATTGTGTCTTCAACATTTTCCTCAGAAAGTTCTAGATCAAGTTCTTCTTGTGGACAGAGTTCTACATCAATGGGCAGACGAGGATGACGGCAAAACATCATGTAAAAAGGAGAAAATTTGGTAGAGCTCTGTCGGGTGACTCTATAGCTGAATAATATAGGGTCTAAAAGCATATCCCAGTTAGTTTGATCTTCATCAATCCTAGCAACCCGAGAATGGGATAAAGTCTGGTTAAATCGCTCGGTAAGCCCATTTGTTTGTGGATGATAAGCTGATGTCACCCTGTGCTGTGTTTGTGTTTTTGCAGAGAGATGCTCAGAAAGTTGATTGACAAACTCACGACCCTGGTCTGAGATGATTATGTTGGGACAGCCAAAGCGACAGATCAACTGCACACATATATAATATGAAAATGATAATTATTGATTATTTCATATATCATAATGCCCTTTGTAGCTATTGTTAAGCCATTTCTTACCTTGTAAATAAGGTTAGCCACACCAGCAGCCTCTTTTGATGGAAGAGGGGTAGCTTCTGCCCACTTTGTGTAATAGTCTGTTACAGTTAAAATGTACTTCCAGATGGAGTCTCAGTTAATGGTCCTATGAGATCTATTCCAAGCTGATGCCAAACCTGAATATAGTATGAGTACAAATTAATTCTATAATGCCAATGTTTCCAAATTATTACGTGATTAAAAGCATTTGCTGTCCAACTTCCTTACAAGGATGGACAGTATCAAGATGCTCATGGATCTGTGATACAAGTGTAAGAAATCTTACAACTTAATCAAAAGACAGATTCAAAGTCTATCCATCATAACACCACCCAACAGATATAGCCAATCAGAACACACACACACACGAATGATTACATGAATACAGTAAAATGATCTTAAAAGGAAATGCACAAGGGTGTTAATCAAAGTGTTAATGACTGCTTCTTTCACAAGTAATTCAAGTTGGGAGGTTATAATGAGCTAATGTATAAGTCTGAAGGTGTAGCATTGCCTTTTGGCTGCTTAAATATTACTATGGTACCAAACACAAAAGCTAGTTGCTTGAACATTTAGAATTACAAGTTGTTACATGATGCAGCTGCAAACAAATGCAACTGCTTCATAGTGATATTTTTGGTACACAAAATTACCTTAGAAACAACAGGAATTGGATGCAGAGTTCCAGAACTCTTTTTCAGTTTTGGTTTGCTATGCTGACAGCGATCACAGTGCCCAATGTAATACTCGACATCATTGTACATTCTAGGCCAATAGTACTTCAGTGTAAGTGCACCAAGAACTCGAGTGATTCCTGTAAAATAATACATCAATATCTATCATGGCATTCAGAAAGCTACATTCGAATAAGTTGTACTTCAGTTATAATACCACACAAATGATGCTAGCAGTCAATAGTTTTTAAACTGGCTTTGGTGTCGGCAGCAGTTAGACAAAACCTCAATTTCAAAACCTCAATTTCTACTATCATTTAAAATTAATCCCAAGGTTCTTAACTGCAGTATCTAATACAGTGCAGCAGACATCGCTACTGCTAGTTGCCCTGTGTGTGTGTGTGTGTGTGCTGGGGCTTGTCAGACCAAGCGTATGCTCTAAAGCGAAATGTTAATTCTTCTAGCCTGGGCATGCCTGCACAGCTAAAATTCCTGCACAGCTAAAATTCCTGCACAGCTAAAATTATTACAAATTGACTAGTATATTATAATATGAAGACAATAGAATTATGTTAAAATTCAATTATGAAAATTATACAGGATATAGCTATGTTACAGTTAGCTACACCAACCTAGGTGTCCATCTTCATGTATTGCCTTCAATAGTCTCTGCTTTTCTTCCGCAGTTTCTACCACAAGCCTCCTCACTGACTTGACGTTCGTCTCTTTTTTCTCTTGGTTACCGATATAATATAACCGACCTTCGCCTTTCTTCTCAAGCTTTTGTTTATAGTTGTGTGTGCATCTATAGGATAGTTTCCAGAATGAATAAATTCAAATACTTCAGAGAAAGAGAATTTTTCTGCCATCTTTACAACATAAATTTGTCTGCTGGGACGTAATTCCTCGCCCCCGGACGCTTATGCTCATCGGTTAACGTCCTAGCGGACGACGTCCCTAGGACGTATACCGATAGTCCGTTATGACAAACGTATTGTATTTCGGTATTCTGCGCATGGGCACTGTCACACCGTGTCTAAAGGCCTATGTCTGCTGAATGCTCCACCAAAGGCGAAGGTCCAATCGGTAGAGAGGAGAGATTGTTTAAGTACACACAACGATGCCAGATCCTAGCGACTTACCTTAAAACAAAAGAATTCCCAACTGATCTTCCTAAGAATGAGGCCAGAAACTTGAAGAACCAGTGTAAGACACACAAATGGGATGCTCAAAGTAAGTTCACACCAGTGATTGTGAAGCACCAATGATTATTCCCTAGTTATTTCCTTATCTGTAAAGATTCTTAGAGGGAAGACTTCATAAACTATAAAAATTCTTTTCTATCATAGAAATGGAACTAGTATATGTTGGAATCAAGCGAGACATACGAAAGAAAGTCGTCAGTGAGATGGATGACATTGCTGAGATATTGCACCAGTATATCACTCAAACCCAATGGGTGGACATAGCGGTGTAAACAGCACCCTGGCTAAAATATCCCAATACTACATGTGGCATGGCATGAAGGAGGATGTTGCTGAATATGTAAGCAAATATGTAAGCAAACAGCAATATTTATAATTTACCTCTGAACATATTTATTCCCACCATATTCATATTAAGACTTTAATCAGGCCCCCACACAATACAATATAAAATTATACACAAGGGTGTTACTGTATTTAGGTGGGTTGGTGGGTGGCATTCATGCTTCAACCCCCCCCCCCCCCCCCCCCCCCCACACACACACACACACACAAGTAATTCATTTCTTGGTTATATACAGTGCAATGCATGTGACCGCTGCCAGAGGTATATACAGCAAGTCAAAACACAGCTGAAGTCCATCAAGGTGAAGGAACCCCTGGAACTCGTTGGCATGGATCTTATTGGTATATTATACCTACCGTATTATACCTACCGTATTTCCTTGAAATCCTGCCACCCTCGATTTACTGACACCCTCAAATTGCATCCGCATAAATACAAGGGCGACCGATATTGGATCTGCCCTCAAATTGCACCCTCAAATTGCTTTCCGCGCATTGAAGGGGGGAAAAAATCTACGTGCATTTCATTGTACGTACGTGCATGCGTTGTGGTATATCTGTGGCCACTGATGGTAGCGATGATCGTGAGATTCACTGTCTGAAGAGTGGAGCTGTAGCATCTGAGGCAGCTTCCGAGATAGCCAAACAAACAGCAACACTGGAGCTGGAACCAGAGTCAGATATCGCTGGAGATCTTATCACTAGCGACGATGAAGAACTTGATGCTAATGAAGCAGCTATCGAGGACGACTGACTAGCGAGAGAAACTGATACCCCGGTTCTGTTGATCACACCAAAGATACACTCTAGCACCTCTATTTAATACTCACTTGGTCATGATTGATGCCTGCATGCACGGATAACCAACTTGCTTGTTAAGATAATTGCAGACACCCTCGTATTGCTTCCTCTCTCATTTTCTGTCCGCATTGCGGCTAGGCTGAAACAAACACCTTCCGCAGATCCCATTCAAGGAAATACGGTATTTTCTTTAGGGCCAATAGCCATTATATTGTTCATGCATTTGCATGTTGCCGACGATAGCAGATATAACTTGATACTCAAATAGCGTATGTTCTCAAATAGCGTATGTCCTCATCAATCTGCCTAAATTTGCGCCTCGGAACATATTTGTCTAAATAAATGTTTCCTAGACACTAACAAAGATAACCTAACAATTCTTCTAAAGTTGTATCGACTTGATTTTCGTTTCTTGTTTCACTGGTGGGAGAACTCAGTGCTGCCACACTGGGTGAATCAGAGATCTTTTATTGTTGACGCCAACCTACTAGCACCTGCGGTAGAATCTGTGAAACGCTGATCGGCCATTCCAAAGAAAATGACTTATAAGATTTGTTTACTATAAAGTACGCACCACTGAATTCTACTGCTCTGATAATCCCTTACCCGCAGAAATCGCAGAAATCATAAAATTATTACGTCTGAAATTTCGATGAAGACAAAAAGAAAATAAAGTTGTATCATATTTTTGCTATTTCAGCCAGTAAATAGCCAGTAAACAAAATTATGAAAGGGTATTATAATTGACTGCTAAACTTACCTAGGCAATGAAGAAATACAACTTCCAGGCATGAAATTATAGATACACAAAGTTTTGTTGTAATCGAGTAACATACACCAATATCAGCTTGAAACAGATACCAAAGATTAGTATTCACACACATGATGGTCTTGAGAGTTTAGATGAAACCAGGTAATACATGTACGTATGACAACTTTGGGTTATTTGTTTAATTTCAGGGCCCCTACCCACAACTGATGGTGAGTTCAAGTACGTGCTGACCTTCACAGACTACTTTACAAAGTTTGTAGATTTCTATCCACTGAAGGAGAAGAGAGCTGCCGGTGTTGCATGACGTATCAAAACCTTTGTAAACAGGTAAAAATGTAAAGTTGTGACGTATTTGCGAAAACCATGCTTATGATAATGTTATGTTATAATAGGCAAGCATGATGTCTTATATACCTATAATTGTATCCTATAAGTTTTAGACTAAGTTTTAGACTAACCAGATGAATAATAGCTCTCAAGATATTTCAAACACTTCAAAATCGGGTTGACCCCCTTCCTCTCGAAACTGTACTACAAAGAATCACTCATACAAAGCCAAAATCTCCATTATAACGAGTCACGAAGAGAAGAAGAAGCATTCTGCGATTACATACTGGACTAGTTGAACTTGTCTAGGTATATAGCAGTATAGTGACATTCTTGAGATTTACCTGGATGATTACTTTCCTTAACAACAGTCCGTAATTAGTTGAATATAGGTGGACTAGTCCGCTGCAGAGAAAATAAAAATACACAAAAAGATCCTTTTTGTCTAACGTGATTAACTAAAATGGAATTGTCTCGCAACAATGCATGTGTTCGCAAGTTGATAACTGTTTAGATCGTACCTAAGTTCTCACCTGTCCAGTATATCCACGTAACATTTTTTTAACAGGTGGGGTTCTCCCAAAAGGCTTTTGTCTGACCAAGGACGTGAGTTCATTGCACAGGTAAGATTGACTATTAAAACAGGGCTACATTTAGTAAGAGGGGGGAGGGGGGAATGCTATAAAGTTACATGTTATAAAATTAACATTACTCTTGTAAGTATTTTTTTGTTTCAGATAAACACAGAGGTTTGCAGACAATTCGGCATCAAGCGTTCAGTGGCCAGTGCGTACCATCCACAGACTAATGGACTTGACGAGCGTACGAACCAGACATTGAAGGTGCGACTTGCCAAGCTTGTAAACGAATATCAGGATTCCACGACTATCTACCCAACACGCATTCAATTCCTGCCTTGTCAGCATCCAGCTCTGCGCCTGCTGTGGTATCAACATCTCTACCAAATCTGCCCGCCTCTTGGACAACAAATGTCACAAGATTAAAAATCAAGGCACTTTCACCACCTCTGGGACCAACCATATATATAGAAATTCCTGAGTTACCCTGTGAGATTTTTGCACTTTTCTCTATTAATGAGATGCTGGATATTATGGCGAGAGAAAACTAACAAATATGCAGAACAGGTAATGGGAGAAAAGTTGGAAAGATGGAGTCAAGTATGTATATAGCAGAACAAGAAATTAAAGCTTATTTGGGTTTTTCTGTTCCGATGGGGATAAACCACCTTCCATCAGTCCGACTATTGGAGGTCTGATGCTTTGAGATTTTCACCATTCGCTGACCGAATCAGATCGATTCAGAGAAATTTCAAAAAAGATCGTAACAGCAACGACAACAAGTGTTGAATGAACACTGAAGTGGTTGGAACTATTCAAAGAAAACAAAGGGATGGACAAGGCAGAGACCTCCATGCCTTAACCATCTGATCAACTACAATAAGCACATGGAGGGAGTGGATAAGGGAGATGAGTTGAAGGGCACAAGTTCAAGTTTTTCCTGGTTGATGTGGCAATCACAAGAAACCAACCAGAGAAACAACTTGAAAGAATTCTCCATCATTGAATGGAGATTATTGCAGTCGAAAGAGACCTGGGAGTATTTTATCAGTAAACATTCCACTTCCAATACTACCCAATTTGGTGAAACACAGAAGAGGGTGCTGTGCACACTGCCTTGATAGTGGGCAAATGAGGTCAGACTCAGTATGGTCTGGCCGAGAGTGCAATATTTGGCTTTGTCACACAGAAGATTACAAGGACTGCTTCCTGCTCTGCCACAAGTACCAAGTGGACACTTAACCATTACCATGCATTGCTATTGACAAACTTGTTTTAGAATTACAACTAGTTTTTTGTCAGTGTTGGTCTATGCATCCTGTTCCTTGATAGATTCACCAACTTCAAGTGGTAGCAACAACAATTTCAAGTAAACCAGCTAGTTTTGAAAAGAAGTATCATCTGCCATCAACCAAACAAAAGCTTAGGAATGGAAAAAAGTGGGTTGGATATGGGTCAACCAAATAGACGCTAGATGTTAGTCACCTCCCCTGGCAAACCTATTTTCATTGCCTACATGGTGAAATAATATATTGATACTCATCACTTTTGTTTTGTTAGCTACATCACGCTTGTTATAATCGCCCAAGAACTTCAGGTTACCTCAGATAAAGCTAGTTTCATCTGCCCGAGTTTGTACAAGTGTAGAACAGTCCAAGAAGTTGAAGCTACTGAACGCTTGAATGCTTATGAACTAGATATCGTGGCAGACTTTGAAGCTGGAAAGACTTGAACCTTTCTAATCAGGTAGGCTTTTCCCTAAGGCAATACTCGACAAACATCTTTGCCCTCTAGTTCTAGCTGAAGCGTTACAACCCTAGAGACCGCCACACCTAGATCACATGAAAACAATTCCGCCTGGGGAAAATTCCTCGATAATCCCCCATTCTTGAATTCGAATGCGCTTTCTCGTGCGTTGCCGTCATATTAAAATTAAAGTTGTTATCACCTCACCGAACTAAAACAAACGTGGGAGATGGTGGTGGTTTTGAAAGTGTTATCGCAAAACAAGGGATGAAGAACGGCAGGATAAAGAGCGCCACAAGGTTGAACTTGAAGAGCTTTCGTGGTAAAAGGAGGGACATCTTTCCTTCCATTGGTACGAACTGTCTATTTTGACAGTCGACCAAGAATAGGTCACCAGAACAGTTCCGTCTTCCTAGCTCTTGTGCGGAAAGATATCGTAGATAATAAGTTAATAACAGGATGCCAGGTTGGCAAGAGATTATCATGTGCAGTTTATTGGAGAAACACATTATTGGAGAAGGAATACCCACAAAACAAGAAGATCGACCATGAAGAAGTCATGGTTCACTGTTATGATCTACCAGTACGAGATGGCCAAGAAGCTCTTCTTTATTACATGATCAACGAAAACTCGAACAAGGAGAGCTTTGTAAGATCTGAGCGACCCTTGATGCTGCCAAAACCTCACGTGAAACCCACGTCTGTTGAAGGCTTGAAGTACAACATGAGCGTTCTAACTTGTACAAAGGTATTTAATAACCCACCCTGGTTGAAAGAGTGGTTAATCTACCAGCAGAGTATAGGTATAGATCATGTGCACTTAACTGCAGAAGAAACTTTTTTCAGGTCCATCAGCAACAACTTGGCCTCGTATCTAGAGAGCCTAATTGACGACGGCTTTTTGTCTGTTGATTTCTGGATATCATGGATGAACAATGACAAAGAAGTATACTACCACAACCAGGGGCTAATTCTGGAGGACTGCATTTACCAATTTCATGGGACTTACGATTACGTCTACATCCTTGACACGGATGACTTCTTCATTCCGAGAGTCCCCGAGGAAAAGAAGGTGCAGACAAGATGTGTGCGAGAGAAAGAGTTGGGAGCTGCAAATTTAGGTGGGTTGAATTTTACCCGATCAATTTGGCATAAACGAAAGCATCTCTGTGCTAGACGGCAATGTGACAAATCGACTGCTAGATTTTTCTCATAAGATGCAAAGTAATCGGAAGTCTGTCCACAGAATCAAAGCCATAGTGGATTCTGCCACTCATATGCACACGACATCATCAATGGTTATCAGAGAATAGAGTATACCCAATAGAAATAGCGTATGTAGCACATGTAAGGAAAACTCTCGTGCCAAAGGCAAAGTCGTTAGTGAAGGGACTACCATGATTTATACTACATCACGTCATCTGTGGCTAATCTGATTGGTTAATAACTGTAGGTGCGTAACCTACACTTTTAACTTTTTAAATTTTTTAAAAAATTTTTTATTTTAAATTTTATTGCAATAACTAAAGGGTTTTTTTTTTAAAGCAAATCAATCAATACAAAAGTGGATGAGACAAAAGTGTACAGACAAAAGTGTACAAACATATAACCAGTTAAAAGTTAAATCACGCCATCTACCTCCGGAGATCGAATTGGGAGGCGGCGGATCCACAGTGTAGCATTGCCCTTCCACAAGTTAATCGATAGCCTTTGGAACAGATGGCGAGTAGCTTCTGAGGGAGGAATGCCCAAACGATGTCCTTGAAGGCGTCCTACCTCCCGAATAACCTTGGCTGCATCCTCGCTCCACCCCCCCAGAGTCTCCACGACCATAGGAATGAAGGTGACACCTACAGCCCTGCATGCCTCAGAAGGAGCTACCATTTTCCTTTCGATTCCCACGGAGAGGGCATGTCCCTGAGTGACAGCAGCCTCCTTCAATGTCCTGCCCCGAAGAGTAGATATAACATGTACATCTAAAGCAGCTGGTTGACCTCTCTTCCAAGTGGGCAAGAAGACATCGGCAGGACGACTGTTGGTTCCGGGAATGAGAGAGGGCAACTCCTTCCTTGGTGCAAGAGCAGCGGATTGAGCTGCAGAAAATAGAGCATCTCGGATGGAGTCGTGCCTGTGGATACGATCCCCGTTACCACCACAGCCTACTTGGTGGTCCCCAAAGGAGTCACAAATAACCTGGCAGATGGGGCATCTAGCACCCTCCTCAACCATCGGGAGACCCAACCAATACTGCAAGCACAATCTGAACTCCCAGTCTTGTAGGTGGAGACCAAGAGCGTGAGAGGGGGTGACGTTCAGCCAATCGCCGGCATGGGGGATGGCGGATGAAAGAGCTAGAGCTTTGAAGCGTATGTCGGTAACCTCTGCTACAAGCTTAGAGTAGGAAGCCACATCTATGGAGTGAGAGAGGTGTTTTTGGCGGAGAGGGATGTCTACTTCACAGATGGAGCACCAGTCAGGTTTATTGGCAGACTTGGCCAGCTCTAACAAAGTTGGGGCTAGGTGGATTGATTCAGCCAGAGACTGGCCCAGGATTCTGTCAACAAGCGGCCTGGATTGGTCTAGGGATGCGATGAAGGCAGCTGGGGCGTGAAGGGATGCTCGTCGAATGTTCATTCCCCCGAGTGAACTAGGGAGGGAAGCCTTCAACCATGCCCAATCTGAAAGTGGCCCCCCCGCCAGATCGGAAAGAGCCTCAAGCATGGAGTTATCAAATGCTGTAGAAGCTTGGCGGATGTGACTAGGGGGACAGGTGCGCAGGGCAAAGGACACTTTGGGGAGGGCAAGGCAGGATCTAAGAAGGGTGGTTTCCATTTGGGAGTCTTGCAGGTCAGCCAGCTTGTCCAAGGTCACCTGCACCTTCTCCACACGCCTAAGCATAGTGGACTCGCAGTATGAGGGGGGCCCGATGGGAGAGCCCAGGAGCTCAAAACCACCTCTTGTGATAAGGATGTTGAGGGGGAGGGGGTTATTGGTGAGAGGGTCATCAGGTGGTATGAACAGTAGGGATTTGGCCCTGTTTAAATTGAGACCATGGGCTGGGCCAGCATCCTCAATAATCGCCAGAGCGGAGCAAAGGTCATCAGCAGAACCACACAAAGTACCATCATCCAGGTACCAAGCATTGATCAGGAGATTGGGCACCTCTTCCTTGATTTTTTCAATGATGGGCTGGAGAGTGAGGGCAAATCCTAATGGCCCCAGAGGGTCTCCCTGCTGAACCCCACTGCAGCTAAGGATGGAGTGATCACCCAAGCGTATATTAGGTTGAGCCCTGTAGCAACTCTCCATCCAAGCAGACATGAGGGGGAGGCGATTCCTCACTTCCCGAAACATGGAACCACGATCTACACTATTAAAAGCATTAGAGAAGTCGAGCAGCATGGTCCATTTTTGTTCAGCCGGGATGTTGGCATCCTCTTGCACAAGAGACAAGACATGCATGATAGCTTCACACCCAACTTGGACACCGACTCCAAGTTGTAAGGGGGTCAGGATTCTGAATGCTTCAGCCTGTACTGCCCGAGAAATACATTTGGATGTTAAGCGACGAGAACCTCCCCCACTGCGATTGGGCGAAGGCCACCATCTTTCTTCTTACATGCAAAGAGAGTGGCACCGCAGAGGTGAGGGACCACTACAGGAGGGGCTTTTCCAGCACACAAGAGGTTAATCACTCCCGTCAAGGCTCGAATGGCACTGTTGGCACGGTCTGGGGAAGGGCAGAGCACCGTCTCCTTGAAATGGTTTGCCCTAAAAGAAGATGGACCAGGAGCAGAGCCATTAGGGAAAGATTTCAAGGCCTTGACAACAATTCCCTCTGAGATTTGGATGGGCGAAGGGACAGGTTCAGGGGAGTTGGGAGGGATATTAACCTGAGGGTGTTTTGCTAACATTGCATTGTAGATTTCATCTGAAGCCTGAGCCAGCCCATTGGAAGTGAGTGCTTGGATGGCCTTCTTGTATTGGCCATCCTCAACTGCGCGTCGAGCCCGTCTAGCGTTAGCTGCCCTTAGTGACTCTGGTGTTAAATTCTTCTTCTTGGACCTCCTGTGATGACAGTTTAGCCTATCCTCCTCCAAAACTACAGACCAAAGACCCATGAAATCACCTGCCTGCCACCTCCTTATCCTAGATTTCACTGTTTTTAGGGTATCACTTTTAACCGGATGTAGTTTAGCGCGTGCGCAATGCCCCCTTCCTGAGCAGCGGGACACTCATAACTTAATATTGTGGATAATTTTATTAATTAAGTACTGTTGACTTCTTTTTAAAAATATAGATTGTTATTAGGTTAGTTACTAAATAGTTTCACACTGTGCTGTATTATATATGTGATGGCCTTAACAGGCTCAGCAATAGCAACATTAAATCATAAGTAAGATAGCCTATACTCCACTCGCGGGTTATGCGCCAGTGTAACCTACTCGTTTGCGCTTTAGCTATTAATGTTCACTGTTCATGAAGCTTTAATGTCATGATAATATTCACTTGATATAATTTATATAGATGTTCTGTGCTGCAGTGTAACCTACTCGTTTGCGCGTAACACTGCAAAATATCTGGGCTCATAAATCCCTGAAGTTGAAGGAGTTTTTGATTATCAGTTGAAGGAAGTTGTTCCAACTCAGCTGCGTGTTTATCTAGCAGTACTTTGTCAATAGCTGGGGCGCCTTGAGTAAAAAATTCTTCCATTTCTAGTTGCTATGTAGTTTAGTGCATGCGCAATGTAGTATAAGTAAGATAGCCTATACGTAATGCACCAAGCATATAATTATAAGGAAATATGTCTTGCCAAAGACAGACATGATTGGAAAGACCACCGTAACACACTCGTTAGTTATTATTATTTGACCCCCTTGTTCACCCACTGCCCTTATTGCCACAACTTATGTATTTCCATATTCCCCATTACATCTCCAATGAGTGGATATTATAATATTGTCATAAAATTTGTATCACTAAGTTCATTAAACGCTGCTCTGTTATGCACAGTACTTTTATATATATATATATATAATTATATAGCCAGTTGTTCCAATGTAGCATTGTGGTTGTGCATTTGCAATGGTAAGATCTCTGGAAGTAGCTGTAGTTTTTGACCAGCAGTGTATGTGAATACGGTGTCAATAAGTATGCTATCTTGTTTTTATAGAAAATAATTGGGTATGCCAGATAATAATAAATGTGAATGCATCAAGTAAAAACGCACATAACCTCTAATACATGTTTCGATGCCATAATTATTGTTAGTTCAGTGTTCTAATTGTATTCTCTCAAAATTTCATAGCAAAAGGTCAAACGGTTCACAAAACGTACGTGTGCATGTACATAGCTATATCAGTATCCTATGGTTTTATGATTTCCAACCACAAATCTGATGGTATAAAGTTTCTATACATTTGAAGTAAGTTATAAGTTATCCATTTTAGTACAAGATAAAGCTTTCATTAGACCAAGATTATTGTATGACTTGTCCAAGCCAGGAATAGCTACTTCAGAAGCCATGTGTAGGTAAGAGCTTTAAGCCCTTGCACCTCTATATCTGTACCTCTATACATGCACCTATATAAGTGCACCTCTTTTGAATGCATGTATAGAGGTGCAGATATAGAGGTGCATATATAGAGCCGGTTGCAAGACCTCTATGTTTCTCACGTGATTGATGACGCACGTGACAGTCCTTTGTGTCGACCACATTCTCAACTACCGCAAGGACTGGAATGTATGTTACAACTATAGCTAACTTAACTTATACAATTATGTAATACAGGCACCTGCAGATGCTTCGTATGCCACAAAAAAATTACTCCTTAAATAAAAAGGGCTTTGTATAGGAGGGGGGCTTCTACCTTTGCCCCTCGAGGAACTGAACCTTGAACAAGTCTCTCCCTCACCTGGGACCCCCCAGACTAACCCCCACCAGGAACTTCCACTGGGCAAAAATTGGCATGTCCAACCATTGGATTGGTGTTAGATTGGTAATATGGGATTTCATGTGTCTTGATATGTCATGTACCCAAGGATAGTTGAAATTTCTTGTAATGTGTCCTGTGATGGATAGGGCTAAATGTCGGGTAGTGGATTGGTGAGGAACATGTAAAATGTCTGGTCAATGGATAGGTGAGGACCACATGAAATATCTTAGTCAATGGATAGGCGAGGACCATGTGAAATGTCTTGGCGATTTCCTATACCAGGAAAGTTTATAGAAATATCAACTATCAGCTAATGAAATATTATTGAAATATAAAATGTTCATTCATAAGGATAATCACACAAATTAAGATATCACACAAATTAAGATTAACAACAAATTAAGATTAACAACAAATTAAGATTAACAATAATGAAATCTATATCAAAATCAGTTAGTATTTTTATCCAAAAAAGTCAGATCTGAGTAAGGCCTGTAATTGCCCAAGTTGGAAGGTTAGATACAGTTGTCATCCTGATAGGAAGCCCTTCCGAATGCGAGCCTTTGTTTGATGGACTGCTTGTTCTGATTTGCGAGCTTAATGTGCAGCATCTAACTTCTTATATAAAATTTTGTCACTTTGACACTTCTCCAGGGAAGTTCACATACAATTAGGCATCTTGCTGATCTTCACTGTCATCACTTGAAATCAGTCCTGTCACTAACACCTTCTTCCACTTAGCTCGGTCTGATTCAGCTTATGACATCCTCTTGAATTCAGATTCCCTTTCAGCAAGTCTCTATAAAGTTTTCAAAAATACATTAAAATCCACACACACCCATGTTCACAGACACAAAGGCATGCGCACACACTTAGAGAGAGGGAGGGTGATTTTTTTTCACAGACACCACAATCACGCATGCACACACACATGCACACAGAGAGATATGTTCACAAACTCTGAGGCACTTATGCATGCACGCACAGAGAGAGAGAGAGTTGTTCAGATGCACAACATACACACGCACAGTGATGTTCACAGACACAAAGGCTCACACACACAGTGATGTTAACAGACACACACACAGATGTTCACAGACACAAAGGCACACAACACACACACACACACAGATGTTCACAGACACAAAGGCACACACACACAGATGTTCACAGAAACAAAGGCGCACACACACAGTGATGTTAACAGACACACACAGATGTTCACAGACACAAAGCACACACACAGATGTTCACAGACACAAAGACACACACACGCACAGTGCTGTTCACAGACACAAAGGTACACACACACGCACAGTGCTGTTCACAGACACACACACACAAAGATGTTCACAGACACACACACACACAGTCACGTCATATAATAGTGACACAAACAGATAAGTGACAAACATATGTACAGTGAACAGGCTTAGAAGGTACAGCACAGAGTAAGACTGTTAACATACAACACACGTGTCACTCACCCTAACAACCCTCCCTCGACGACCTCTATGCTTCTTCCTCTGTTCATGTGTTCCCTTTCTCTTTAGAGATTGTTCTTGACATAAACTCTTGTAATAAGTATAGGCAGCAGCTGCAAGTGTAAAATTATAAACAAGTGTATATTGTAAACACTTTTTTTAAATCTATTATTTCAAATTTAGAGTAAACCTTTGACACAACCACTGAAAAAATCATCCTGTTAATTCATTATGGCCACCATTGACATTTGACTAAGTACATTTTGTAAAGTGAACTGGTATTAGGTGCAACCATTGGATGTAGCTATAAATGATAGGTTAAAAAACAACAAACGAAGTTTACATTTCTTTTTCCAAGAGATTAAGTCTCTACAGCTTTACACAATGGATCACCTGTAGAGCATTCATATAGATCTTTATTAAAACCTCTACATATATATGGGCTCTTCGCAGCGTCCAACTAGGGTCAGGTTTAACAAAGCTTTGAGGAGTGGCAGTAATTGTACAATGACATGGCCAATAGTCAACTATATACCAACCAGATCTAGAGCGAATCATTATCGTTCACCAGAGGATCCGGTGATATAGGGTATTAAAATGTAAAAAAATCTAGTTCAATTCAGCAACCAGGAGTGAGTTTTATTGCTATCAATATGGTCTAGTTTACTTACCACGTATATCAACAGCTGAAAAGGTGGGATTGCACCCTAACACTTCCTTAATCAACAAGGTAACAATAGCTTGATTACTCGATCTTTGAAAGTGGTTTTGTACACAAAGAACAAGAAAAATACAAATTGCTATGCATAAGAGTGTTAGATTTTGTTGAAATGAAAAGCATATATATAGGTATCTCTGATTAATCATACCAGGCACATACTTACATTGGAGATGTATCAAACCCTGCAAAATTGTCCCAATGATCAAGAAGAGCCTTATATGTCATCCTTGTCTCTTTCTATTAAAAAAATGGTTGCTAATCGTAGGTGCATTTATTGGAAGAAGAGAGCATAATTCATTTCAAAAGGGAGAAATAATTCCTAAATCAAGATTTTTGATAAACCAAGACAACTGACAGTTGTTTCGAATCTATTAATGATCATGGAAAATCCATGATCAACAGGTGATTCTCCACATTCAGGTCCAAAACTAAATGAAACTTACTCGCGGCACACTTTTCTTAACGTCAGAAGATGATCCTGAGGACGTTCTCTCCAATTTGCGTTCCATAGCATCCAGCCTCTTAAGTACTACTCCAAGAGTATTAGATATCTCGCCCAAAACAGAAGTAGTTGTAGGGTCAGTGCTACTTCCAGTGGAGCCTGAATTATCCATATTCAATCGCTTTGGCAGAGAAGTACAACCAGCTGCAGACCATTTTTTGGTGGACGACACTGCAATGGAGTTTTGAGATTCATAATAAGAGGGGCAATGGCACTTTCTGTACTACTCACACTCAAGCGAGACTTTGGTGTTGTGAGATCTGTACTCGAGGTCCGTTCAAACTTTGACAAGCAAGTTGGGACTGACTTTGTAGGCAACTGTTCAGCAATCATTTCGTCATGGTTTCGCTAACAGAAACCGCACTTTCAGGCGCTGAAGAGCAATCTAGACCGTCGGTAGAGAAGTGAGCTGCACTAACGAACCCTCCACCCATGTTCGAAACTAAGCGGAAGGGCTCTTCCACGTCGTATTCCTCCTCTCACTAAGCAGACGTTTTAAAATATATACCAGCGAAAATTAATTTACGCGCACTGATTTTTCGACTCCTCTCTTTACATGATCCTATTTCTCATAGTGCTGAGTCACTACGTGCAAAGGCAGTTTAAATGCTTGGGGTTGTATATATAGCAACCCTACCTGATTGATATTGAAGCAGAAATAATGTTCCATGTATAAAAAAAATCTTAGGCACTCGTTTTCTATCAAGGGGATAATTTTGTGTGTGTGAATGTGTCAATTATTCTGTGCCTTTTTCACTCTTCTCTGGAAATGTGTACAAGAAAATTTAATATGATCTTGAATGGATGTACCAAGGAATCTGTCAGTTACCACGGTTACAACATACACTTTAGAGATGAGGATTTGTCGCTTGTAGAGAGATTTCCCGTTGTACAACAAGGCTGCTCTATTCTGGGATCGGGGGGGGGGGGGGGGTTGACAACTGCATTACCAGCACTACCAATATATTTACATATTCAAAAACATTTTAGAATGTAAATGCAGTTCAGCATAATTTTTAAAGCAAATAAATCCATTCAGGATTGCCCTCTATCAGATTCAATGGGAAAATATGAGTTTGTTTGAACACTTTGTTGAAAAATTGACAATAACAAAAACCAAAGTTGACGGAGAGAAATCTAGAAAATGATTATTTATTTGGTTAATTATTTTATTTGGCTAATTATTTGTTAACCAATAAAGATATAAGTACATAAATATATATATAAAGAGCAAACATAACATACCAAGTTCATTAACACCTAATTAACACATGCTATATAGTTATATAATAATCAATTACAAAAATACCAAAATAATAACTAAATACACAAATAAATAACTAAAAAGCTAACAAGTTCAACTCCTGACCGACCCAAAAACAGACAAAGGCATCCCCCCCCCCCGCTGGACTGCCACTGAAGGACTGCCACTGAAGGAGACGCTGAAGAAGGTGAGCACGGGCATTCACCTCCCCAGTTCTTTGCCTTATCCTGAGGCTGAGCTCCTACAGGAAAGCCATGGACCTGTTCCTGATGACCCCCAATGACTCGATGGCCACAGGCACCAAAAATTGGCAAGGATCTAGGCTGGTATACTTGGCCACTTTTTTCTCCTCGCCACAGCTCCAGCACCACTCACTTCGTTTTTAGATCTAAAGGATTTTGTCTTTCAATGGTGGAGTCCATTACGAACTGTGATTATCACAACCATTTTACTATCAGATGGTCAATGCATAGATAGATCATATATATTTTTAACTTGTCAGCAAAGAGACCAGAAACCAGGTAACTCGACCACCATTCAACAGATAATCGTATCACTATGAGTATAAATGGTGAAGGGTCAATAGAGTCTTGTTTTCGTTCTTTGTTGACAAAGTTATATTTCTTTCTAGTGTGGAAGCCTGCTACAAGTCTTAACTCGGGCAGAATAATTGACCCTTTACAATTGAACTTGCATGTGAATGGTAGTCTGCTCTATCTTCTTGAGGAGCTTTTCGGTGACATCTGCGGGCCTAGTTCGAACACATGGGCCTTTGAGTTGCCGCTGTCCTGGCTCCAGTCAACTGCCAAGAGCTCTGGGAGATACTCCCGTGTCATTGCCAGCTAGTTCCAGTCCAACACCACATGGGAATGAGTCGGTTGAAGATGATGTATATAGTTGCTCCTCCTTGCTATGCTCTAAAGTACTGAAGAGAGTCCCTAGAGCCTCGAGAGAGCTGGCAGCCAGGAAGCTAGCATCCATCGCGTTAAGTGTGGTGGCGAGGAATGACCATTCCACGTGGTGTAGCCTCCTCCATTTTGCGTCTCGCTGTTTTAGGCTGCCGCCGAGAGGAGGGAAGAGGTGGAATTTAGCGTCAGCCATAAACAACCTTGTAAGGGAAGAAGCTGATGCTGATGCTACATCAGGGAAGCCTAGCCGTTGCTCCAGAAAACAGAAGTCTCGTGATCCCCTAGAGCTCTTGTCTTCAAAGGTGACATCCAAGCTGGAAGAGGGCGATGTCAAGGGCGCTGTCAGGCTTGCATGTGCTGAGGATGTTTTAGCTGATCACTCACCTGACACTCTGGAAGCCTTGAAGCAGAAGCACCCTGCGGCTCACCCGGATTCTTCCATAATGATATCCCCGGACCCTTCCTCATTCTCTTTAGTCACCGAGGCCATCATCACTCAAGCCATATGTTCCTTCCCAAATGGATCTGCAGGTGGCCTCAGACCACAACATCTCAAAGACCTCATGGGTCCGTCCGCTGGTGAAGGTGGCCATTCATTACTGAGGGCGCTCACTTCTTTAGTATCTCTAATCCTAAGAGGTAACACACTTGCATCCATCCGTCCTCATTTCTTTGGTGCCTCACTGGTAGCTCTGCGTAAGAAGGATGGTGGGGTTCTCCCTATCGCTGTGGGCTGTACCCTGCGCAGACTTGCTGCTAAGTGTGCTTGCTTTCATGCCATGCAAAAATTTCCTGATTTCCTGGCCCCTCGGCAGTTAGGTTTTGGAGTGACGCGGGGGGTTGAAGCGGCAGTGCATGCTGCTCGCATCTACCTCCAGAACCTCAAGGAAGACCAAGTGATCACGAAAGTGGACTTCAGAAATGCCTTCAACAGTATTCGCCGGGACAAGATGTTGGGTGCTGTAGAGGAGTACATCCCGAGCTTCTCCCTTTTGTCCACTCAGTATACTGCTCGCCATCTTTACTCTCATGGGGTGATGAAGTGGTGCTGTCTTCAGAAGGGGTTCAGTAGGGCGACCCGCTGGTACCCCTCCTCTTCTGATTCAGAAACTGTGTGCAAAGCTGAGGTCAGAGTTCTGTGTTTTTAAATCTGGATGACGGAACTCTGGGTGGCAACCGGGAAGATGTAATTCATGATCTCAAGACCATTGAGGTTGAAGCAGGTGCTCTGGGCCTTGAGCTAAACAGAGGAAAGACAGAATTGATCTGTAAGGATCCTACCTCTCGAGGGATAGTCCTCATTGCTCTTCCAGGAGTTAACATCATTACCCCAGGGAATGCCAATCTCTTGGGCTCTCCTATTAGAGGGTTACAATCAGTGGATACATGTGTAAGGGAGAAGACAGAGCTGCTGCAGTTGATGGGTGATAGACTTTGTCATTTGCAATGCTATCACATTGTTGCGTCACTCATTTGCGATCCCTAAGATGATGCACATTCTCCGCTCTGCTCCCTGTTTCTCTTCCAGTCATCTCCCAGCCTATGACCACCTTCTCAAGTCGATCCTCAGCAATATTACTAATATAGATTTTCAGAACAATGACCCTTTTTGGCTACAGGCCACCCTTCCAGTGAACCATGGGGGAATTGGAATTAGGAGTGCGGTTCATCTTGCTCCCATTGCCTTTTTGGCTTCTGCTGATGGATCGTCCAATCTCATTCACCATATCCTCCCCCCTCAGTTTAGTGCTGTCCAGTACCCTGAGATTGAGGTTGCCCTTTCACTCTGGGGTGATGACCTTGTCTTGCCTCCTCCAGCCCCGCCTGCTTCCCATCAGTAGAAGTTGTGGGACATCCCTCGTATTTTGGAAAGGAAAGAGTCACTTTTGTGGAATGCTAGTGACCCCAAAACCAGAGCTCGTCTCCTCGCAGTGTCTGCATGTGAGTCAGGTGCCTGGCTTAATGCCCTGCCAATCTCCTCACTGGGTCTCCGAATGAGCAATGATGTAGTTTGAATAGCAGTTGGGCTACGTCTTGGAGCACCCCTGTGCCTGCCACACTCTTGTAGTTACTGTGAATTGGATGTCAACCAGTTTGGCATGCATGGGTTGAGCTGCAGGCACAGTCAGGGAAGGCTTTCTCGCCATGGTGCTTTAAATGAATCATCCATCGGTCATTAACTGCTGCAAATGTCACTTTCCGGCTGGAGCCCTCGGGTCTGCTTCGGTCCGATAGAAAGAGACCTGATGGCATGTCCATCATTCCATGGTCAAGTGGTAGACTCTTGGTATGGGATGCAACCTGCTGACACCTTTGCCCCATGCAACCTTTTGTTGGCTGCAGACACTCAGCCTGCAGGGGCGTACCCAGGATTTAGAGAGGGGGGGTGCTCTTTCCAAGGCCTTTGTAGTCAAAACCAAATAGAATAGCTCAATTAAGTGTATTGCTGCATGCAGAAAACCAATTTGTGATCAGAATGGCTGGCACCAATTAAAAAATATATCTTAGAAATATGTCCATATAGCCAACCGATCAAATCACCAGCATTTACATTATATAAAGTACATCATAATTATGACAAAAATAAATGATTAATGGGACTAGTTGAGAGGATTGAGTAGCAGCATTCTCCATGGCTTAAGTTTTGCAAATAGGTCTATGACGTTATCAAGGTTTATGCTGTCAGAAATGTCTCTATGACAGAAGAGCAGAAGAAGGGCGGTTCTCTGTCATTGCATTTCTGAAGTCAAAAAGTGTAAGAGAACTTCTTTTTCGTTGGCATTTCTGCTGAGATGTATATAGTTGGCAGCTCAAATAAAAAATCAACCACTGAGCTAGCTTGAGAACTTCTATCATGGAACACGACTGGAGGTGGCTCTCTAGTCGCGCATGTGGATTACTCTTGGCCACACCTTTTTTCTTCTTTTTCCTTTTTTTTTCTTTCCTTTTTTTTTTTTTTGGGGGGGGGGGGGGGGGGCATTCTGTACTCTAGAGGGGGTGCGCGCGCTCTATGCTGGGTACGCCCCCCCCTGGCAGTCACTGAGGCTGGTGCAGTGGCAGACCAGGCGGAGATTTTGAAGGGTGAGAAGTACGCCCACCTGGACTCGGCATACAAGTTTGTACCTGTGGCGGTAGAGACTTGTGGATCCTTTGGGCCTCAAGCAAAGGCATTCTTCAGGGAGTTCGGACGCCGCCTGAGGTCAGTGACTTACGAAGAGAACTCCCATCAACATCTTCTTCAATGGATTTCTGTGGCGGTGCAGCATGGGAATGCAGCCTCAGTAATGGGCCATCAGGGTTGGGGACGAGCCATTTCCCTAGTCATCACTTGAATATTTGAACTTGAGGGGAGGGAGTTCTATAAACTATATGAATAAGTGAGTAAGTGAGTAAATACACTAAAAACAACAACCTATAGACAATATAATATTATACATACATTGTTGTATGGATCATGCGTAGCTAGACCTGGTTTGTTGAAGGTTTGTGCAATTAATATCACTATAATATAGAGAAAACTTCTCAGCAGCTACTTTGCAGCAAAAATGCTGCTCTGCCAGGCTCAAATTTGCCTAACAACGAGTGTGTTTATTGGATTGGCCGTCTTTGCCAGGTTTGGTGTTGTGGATCTGCCCCATCGTGGTTGGAACTAAATCGTTCTCTCCTGCCAAAAATCCATATGGATCAGCATCCAATACTGATTCTCTTTATGCCAGAATCGTATATATAAATTTACAATACAAAAACTTTATTGAATGGACTTACAAAAAAGGGAGGGGGAACCCCCAACATGTACCCATGTGGACCGCGATAGGGTAGATTTAAAACCATGAAACACAAACTATTAATGTAGCATTGAAAATGATTTTGATTACACAGGTTTTATAAAGCATGATCAAGTGTCATCTGCATATGACTGGCTGCAGAGGGGCTTACCTTGACCTCTGACCTAGGAAGGAAGATCTTGGAAGGAATAATAGAGGTTTCATTGTGTTCGATTAGGCACTAGCAGCTAGTTCCAGTACATGCAAAGTTATCAGGTATATACACTGACTCTGCCATCTTTCAAATGTAGCTTCACTGAATATGATGGGTGGTAAGCTAGTTAACCTATGACCACGATTAGGTTTTATTACCCAATTTTAAACAAGAATGGTACAAAAAAATCTGACCAAAGCTGCCAACATGGACTTCCTCATCCAGGCCTTCTGTTTCTGGAAGCTTTGCTGCTGATGAAGATCACCATGTAACCCGATCAACCACTCAGAATCCCTGACAAGGAACAACAAACAGATTCATTATTCATATAAACACTCATTTTTTTAGACCATCAACCATCCAGGGACTTGATCAGGAGAGGGGAGAGAGGGAGAGAAAAATGACTATATATATACCACCCCACCAATACCACCAGACTGCCATTAGAGAGCATTTATTTATCAAGGAGTGTGGTTGCACTCATTGATTTGCCCACTGTTTTAAAATGGCTGACGCAAAAAAGAAAAGAAAAAAGTTAATATCTTGGCTAATAATTAATTTGACATCTATTAGTATCCTAAATGGTGCTGTCGCCCAATTTTAGCCCCAAAACTGTTCTACAATACCTTAAATCATTTTCTAAACTAATAAATTGGCAGACCAATGTACCTATCTATTTCCCACATGTAACTTGCATATAAAACAAAACAATCATTATTTTGTAGAGGGAAGAAAACTTCATTTGTCTTCCAACTTCAAACCAGCAAGCTCCCTCTTAATAAGGTAACGAACCACAGATTAGTAGTGGTTCAAAGAGGAAGTCCATGAATTCCCCTCTTGGGCGATCAAGTGAGTCAGAAGTAGCTAAACATTAATTGAGTAAATCACTTTCAATCTGAGTGTATATGGGCAGACTTAATCATCCTAAATATTTTAATATTAAGTCACTGAAATAAACTTTTTAACGTTATCCTGCGAGTATATAGCAATTGTTTCAAAATCTTCTTCCACTCGAGAAACACAACTAAGATTCATTACCTAGTCCCAAATTCTCATCTGCTAACTGTTTCTTGCTGGCAAAGTTGAAAAAGGCAAGGTTAAGCCCTACATCAGTAATAGCCTGGTTTGATTGCTGGCATACAGATGTTTAAGCCTGCTCATCTCATAATACATCTGGCCTATTTTCTATAGATTTTCGAAATAAAATCCATGGATGGAAAGATAGAGTACCAAAATTGGCTTAGTAAGAGGATCTTCAAGTTGCTCTCTAATACTCGTCATTCTGCTGGCTTCAGCCTCTTCACAGGAGAGAAAATATGATGTTTAGCCTACTAATTGAGCATAGCTTTTGCACCAGGGAAGGCTAAGCCATTCTGTTGGGCAGTGTATTAGGGATCAGACATAAAAAGAGAACATCAAAGGACATAAATTCCTCTACTTACTTTTTTTATTATACATTTACTGTGGTAGAAGTAATAATAAACAACTGGCCTATGTCAACTGGTAGCATTTTCATAGTATCAAGATTAGTCAGGTGACATATGCCAACATCAAGATAACTAAATAGGCACTCATCTTTGATCAGTTTTTGTACCCATGGCCTTACACCCTTCATTACATTTTTACATCTGACATAAATGTCACACACTTTAAGGATTTAGAGCTAACAGACTCCTTGACAGAATTGAAAAGATTTCACACTCTGCCAATATTGACAAGAGGTATATCAGGAACTCTTGTCTGTACATCTCTCTCAACTGAATCAAGAAAATGTACCAGATTAATGCATGACTCGTTAGTTATCATTTGACTCATCCATTACTACGGAAAAGGAACTTGGACATGTCTGAAAGCATTTTTTCCAGATAGTGGTGTGCTAAGGCCTCCTTGAAAACAGCTGTGGACTTTGTATGATGATGGACTTTGTATGATGACAAGAAAAATTGCTGGCCATTTCGAGTCTGCGAACAAGCAGCAAAATAACTTGGAGGCATGATCACTGGTTTGGGAAGGAGGCTGTGCATTGCCACAAATTTCAACCAAATTGACTCAACTTCGATTACTTTCACTGCAGCTGTGGCCTAAAAAACGATGACTCTGACTTTGTTAAAGAAGAAACTTGACACATGTATAGTCACATAAGACTGTGCCCACCATCAAATGCCAAAGTCAGATGAACAATTGTACATCTAAGTAAAATAAGTGTCACACTGTGTAAGTAAATACACAAACAAACCAAAAAATGAGCAAAGCACTTAGTTAGTTAAAATAAAGTGTGCAGCACACACCAAATAGCAGTGCTGTTGCTATAAGCACACTCATTTGAGCATGCTTTACACACTCAATATTGTAATGGTGTGAAACTAACATCGTTATTTGCACACCAAAATCAAATATATATCACCACACCACACAGCAGATGAAAGTTGTCAAAGAAAACTGCCTTTTACAAACTAAAAATGATTGACAAGGCATAAGGTTAACAATGATAATACAAATAACTATGCAGGCATTCATGAATATAATTATAGTTATACCAGTGAGGCCATAAAGTGTTCAACAGTTATTAATGTTTTTTTGTAAAGGGAACTGAAGGATGAGCACTTCCATAAAGGTAAGAATATCCTACAGATTATTGAATATTAAACAAAACAAAAAAAATAGACATTAAACAAAATGGAATATCCTCAAAACATTAAACTTCTGAAATTATTTTCTTATCTCACTCAACTCTCAGTTGACATAAGATCACCTTCTCAACAATTTTTATTCATTCGACTACCAGCACATAAGGAGCAAGGTTACGGACTTCCATGACGACCAAAGTTAATATCTGTACAATCCTAGTTAGAGAAAAAGGTACCATGGTCAAGCAATTTCATCACTGCCATGCTGTATGTGTGTATGCATGGGGTTAAATAACAAGCCCTCACAGCACAAATGATCAGTTGCTATACGTATACTATATATTATACCATGGTAATGTTCACGGGGTTCACGTCCACAAAAATACCACTTTGTTGGGATCTGATCTGCTTCGGGAATCTGGTAGCAGAAGAGGTAGAACCTACAGAGCAAGAACTGTTTTCCTTGTATTCCTACACCAATAGTAGACACACATAATCCATATGTACTTTGCTTCCTCTCCCAATTTTTTTACTTTCATCATGCTGCAGATCGTGTAGCATATCAGAAAGTCATGTCTTGTTCTGGGCTTTGATCTTTGCTTGCTCTGTAGCTATGCTCTAGGGGAAATTTTTTTAAATCTACCTGTAGAGTTTCTGTATGTTGCCCACACTCTCCTCCCCAAGTAATGGAGTTGTGTGAATCAGGGACTTTCTTATTCCAGGTGATTTCCTGATCATTGTCACTTCTTGGACAGCACCTTATAAGTAAATGCATGTACTGACAGATTACCACAAATTGATAACAGGTCACACAAAACCCAGTATCATATAGAGTGATGCACAACACAAACAAAATGTGTCATGGATCTCCTGCTGACCCATCCGAGTGTGGACAGGATCACTGACTTGTCTGGTGAGGAGTCCACTGCCACAGCAACCTCTCTACCTGAAGTATGTGACATGGGGTAAATCCTGATTATGATGGAAGCCATGGAACTGGGAGTGAAAAGGCCGAGAAATGAGAGAAAGCAGAGGCCAGAGGAGAGCAGAGGAGTGAGAAAGACAAGACAAAGCAGAGGCCAGAGAGCTAGCAGCTGAGAGAAAAGCGTGAGGAGCAGAGAAAAGCATGAGGAGCAGAGAAAAAAGCATGAGGAAGAGAGGAAACGTATGGACGAGGAGCACTGGATGACCATGTTCAAGGCCAGCCAAGCATCAGCAACCTAGAACCTGTTCAGATGTAATACGTTAGACAGCAGGAGAAGGAGAGCTGGACCGCGCTGTTCCAAGCCTCACAAGAAGAGAGAGGATGGGAAAGAGAAGAGGATACAACCCGGATGCCACCCGGATGGCAGGAGGAGAGCAGGAAGGGACATCCCCAAACTGGCAGACGTCATTTCGAGGGACAGATGCAACTGTTCGAGGTTCATCTGGATTACTGGCTGGCCAACCTGCTCCCCCTCCTCGACCCAGCCTCTCTCTGCTTCCAGGAAGGAATGACAGTCGACACAAAGTCTGACTTCCACTCTGTCAGAACATCGCTGCTGGATTTCCATGGTATCACCCACAGCCAGTGCCGAGTGCGATGGTGGGACATTGAGATACAAGCAAAGGGGTCATGTTAGCAGCTATGGCAGAGACTCTGACCTTCAAAGCATGGACAAAGGAAACAGAAAGCAAAGATGAGTTGGAAGATTTGATGATTAAAGAAAAGCCCCTAGACTTATTCCCCCCAGCAGTCCAGAGCTACATCAGAACTCAGAACCCTGACACAGCAGCAAAGGCAGCCCGACTGGGTGATGAGTATGTCCTCAGCCAGCCCAAACAGACCGAGTCAAAGAAGTGGAGCTCAAACAGACCAGAGCAGTCCAAGAACACAGGACCGAGACCATCTTACCAAAGTGACCCCCTCACCAAGCCAGAGACACCCAGACTGCCCAGCTTTGACCCAGTAAAGGGACCTCGCTGTTACCACTGCCTGGACTTTGGGCATGTCGCAGCCAAGTGCCCCAAAAAGACATGCCTTGTAAGTGTGCTTACCTCTAAACCAAATGTTGTCGTCTATCCAGGGAAGATTAACGGACAGGAAGTCAACAACCTCATGGTGGAGACTGCCTGCAATATCTTGCAGGTGTACCCTTGATGGCTCTCAGAGAATTAAACCAAGCAAGGAGCAGTGAAGATTCACGGACCGAACCAGAGGACAACCCGATACGGACGATGATCACCCTGGTAGTCGAGGGAAAGATGATTCAACTGCTCATGGCAGTGAATGCCAATCAGGGGATGCTGCCATCCTGCGAGTGAACATCCCCAATCTGCATGCTAGGATACCCCACACCACAACATAGAGACAACCCCTCAGCCGAGGAAGAAACTTAAGAGAAAGCAGCCGAGGCGTAAGTGCCATAGAGTGATTAATTATAATGAAGGAAGTACCTCTCCTGACAGTGTGTCTAGTAGACATCGATGAGAGTGCCCACCTCTCTTCATCTCACTCCAACACTGAGGGAGAACTGAGCTCCACTGACAAGACAGGTGAAGACGAGATCGAGTTGGCAGCTGAGCAGGAACAAACCCTCACCACAGGACTGGACGACCTGCCAAACTTCAGTGATGAACTGCATCTGAGCGGAACAGGGCACCAAACGATACAGCGACTGGCTCACCAGAGGTATGTACCACTGGAGGGAGGGAAACATCAGTTAGTAGAAGCCCTAGAGAGTGCCCCACCCTGGAGATTTGCAGGAGGAGAAGTGCTGTCCCCGACTCACCCTTCTTCTATCAGAACAACATCCTGTGAAGAGAATGGATGCCCCCAAAGCAGACAGAGACAGACGAGTTTGTACTTCCCGAGGTATACAGAGAGACTGCTTTGCATATGGAACACCTTACGCCATGGGACGGCCACTTCAGGAGAACCAAGACAATGAACAGACTACTGAGGTGGTACTTCTGGCCAGGCATCTGAGGAGAAGTAGCCGACCTCTGCAAGAGCCAAGGGAATAGTACGTAAGCATACCTCATTCCCTTGCCTGTTGTTTTACAACCTTTCAGCAGACTGGCAATGGACATAGTGGGTCCACTGCTGCAGACAGAGGAGGGCCATAGATATATCCTGACCATGTGTGCCTATGGGACACGCTATCCAGAAGACAAGCAGAGATGTTACAGATGCTCTTGTGCAGATCTTCTCCAGAGTGGGATTCCCTGATGAGATTCTCTCTGACAGGGGCTCCAACTTCTGCAGCGAACTGATTGAGGAAATACTATGGATGTTCAGGGTGTCCCACATTAAGACTGGAGTCTATCATCCAGAGACGGACGGGATGGTAAAGTGCTACAATGTGACCCTAAAGAGTGGACTCCATTCGAGAAGTTTGGGGGGCAGGTATTCCCTGCTTACATTTTGCATTCCATGAGCTTCTCCACCAGAGTACAGGGTTCAGCCCATTCGAACTGATTTACGAGAGGAATCCCTGAGGGCCATTGGGCGTGATCAGTGGGAGGGAGCTGACCAAGTGTAAGGAGAGTGTCGTCTCCTTCCTACTCGAAACCTACCAGAAGTTGGAGGCAGCTCGAGACCTGGCCTGCACCATTCAGTTTGAGGAGAAGGACAAAATGAAGACCTGGTATGACAGGACAGATCTTGAATGCTGTTTCCAGGTGGATGACCTAGTCCTGGTACTACTGCTCTCGTCATCCAACAAGTTGCTGGCTGCAAGGACCATATCCTATCTCAGAAAAATTGAGCCGTACAACATATAAGGTCAAGACAGGTAGGAGCAGCAGAACATTTCATATGAATATGTTGGCCAGGTGGGAGTCACCATCAGCAGTCTGCCTACTCAGTGAGATGCCCCAACCACCACTGGCTGAGTCGACCTGGAATGATCCTACCAACCCCACATCAATGAGGACTCTTACAGAACCTGGATGAGATGAGCAGACTTTTGGATGCACACAGCCGAGTGTTGCAGGACCAGATGGGGAGAACCACTGTTGCAGCAATAGACATTGACACGGGTGCTGCGAAACCCATCAGTTCGACCCTCTACCGCTTGCCTCAAGCACGAATGGCTGCAGTAAAAAAGGAAATTTGAGACTTCCTGTGAGCAGGCCTCATCTGAGTGAGTAGAAGCCCAGCCCATGGGCAACCCCAATAGTTCTGTTCCCCCAGAAGGATGGGTCACTATGCCTCTGTGTGGACTATCACAAGTTGAATGCTGTGACCCATCCAGACCCCTTCCCGATGCCAAGAGTGGAAGATTTGATCGATGGCTTGGCGGGGGCCAGCTACATCACCGCATTGGACCTGACCAACTACTTGCAGGTACCAGTAGCCCAGGATGCCAAAGAGAAGAAGCCTTCACAACTCCATTTGGTAAGTATGAGTTTTTAGTGATGCCATTTGGACTTGTGGGGGCCCCGTCCATGTTCCAGAGGATGATGAACTCGTTGTTTGGAGATGTGCCACACTACGTCTCGGCCTATATGGATGATGTTGTAATTTTCAGCAGAGAATGGAATCAACACCTGGAACACATCAATGAGACCCTAACTAAACTGGTGGAGGCAGGACTCACAGTGAAGATGGCAAAGTGTCAGTCCACCATGACCAAGTGCAACTATTTGGGACACATAGTCTGGAGAGGTCAGGTGAAGCCCCTCACAGTCAAGGTGGCTGCTGTGCAGGATTTCACAACACCAAAGAAGAAGAAGGACGTCCGCTCCTTCCTTGGCCTCGCCGGCTACTATCGCCAATTTGTACCGAACTATGCCACCATTGCCACTCCCCTGACAGACTTAATTAAGAAGGACCAGCCAGACAAGGTGCAGCGGATGTCCATACGACCAAGCCTTCATCGCCCTCAAGACTGCCCTCATCTCCAACTCAGTTTTGCAGGGACATGACTACACCAAAGAGTTCATTCTACAGATGGATGCCTCAGATGTGGGTATTGGGGCTATCCTTAGCCAGACCAGCAAGGCACAAGGAGACTGCCCTATGGCATACTTCTCCCGGAAGTTGAACAGCCGGGAGAAGAGAACTATGCGGCGGTTGAGAAGGAGTGCCTCACCATTGTAGACAGCATCAGGCATTTTGAGGTATTTAATTAACTGGAGTACCGTTCACTGTGGTCACGGACCACAACTGCCTCCATTTCCTGGACAAGATGAAGGATGTTGGAGGTCGGCTCACAAGGTGGTCGCTATGTCTGCAACCATTTGCCCTCACCATCCGGCACAACCCAGGATCCATCAATGGCAATGCTGATGGCCTGTCCCGTCAGGCTGGGAAGAAGGAGCCGACACAGTAACTTCACTGCAGGAGGAAATGGGGGGGGAATGTCATGGATCTCCTTCCTGCACTTATGGTAGAACAAAGAGATCCTGACAAGAGAGAGTGAATGAGCTGAGAAACCAACTGTGAAACATCAAATTGAGATAGTAGACTAGAACCTGATTGGACATTATGTAGTGTGAATGTATGTATATTACCTTTTAAGGTCTGACTTGGCCCTGGGCTGATAGCCTATTTAAAGGCACCAGCCTTGGGGCTAAGGGTGTGACCGAGTTGGATTGTAAGTTGTGATACTTATTTTATAACTTATTCCTTGACATTGTGGATTCTGCTCGACGTAAAGAAGTAGAATCTACCACACAATGTCAGTTCAAATAAGTGTACTACATGTTGTATAGACTGCACCAGTATCTGTTCAGACAGGTACATCACACATCGTACTGACCAATGTATCACACAAACCCACGTCTCTTCCGGCAGATGTACCACACAAACTCAATGTTGTACAGACAACACAAGTCTTAGCAACAGATATAACACACAGTCATATCCATACATTATAACAAGAGTGTATCCTTTGGTTTAGATGGTGTTAATCTGTGCTTCTTATCACACTGGAACTCTTTGAAGTTGTTAGTCAGACCCCTTACTATCACATCCTGTAACTGTATGCATATACAAGGCGAGACTCAGAAAATGTATTAACTTACATAAGGTACTTTGCTATAACTGAATAGCAACACAAACGTTTGCTTTTGTTTGGACACAACTTCCCAGTAGCAGGGGCACCTTCTAGTTGATGTGGATAATATTTTCGCAGAGGCAAGGAATCTGGTAGTGGAATGGTGTCATCCTCTGACTTATCAAGAAACTTCTACCTAGTCAAATATGCCACAATTCAGTTTGTTTTGTCGAGAAGAGGGCCGACAACTGAGTCATGTTGATGATAGGGAAATATGATGTTGAAGAACCATGAATTACTATCGCAATATCTGCTTTTTGATGAAAACTGTAGAGAGTGGAGTTCCATGGTAGCACCATCAGCAGCCTTATCATTAACCTCACCGTTAATGACACTACCACCATTAGCATCCCAAGCATCATCACTGTCGCTGTCCAGTGTGGGCAGCTGCCTCTTGCGGTTACCAAATTTAGAAGGAGGTAATGTGCTTGGGCTAGATCTGTCACTTTCACATCCAGATGAACTATGGGGTTACTGAGATGGTTCCAAGAATGTTTGCTAAAAAAATAATGACAAAGACAATTGTAATGAAGAGAACTTGTATTTCATTAAGTGAACATAATTATCAAGCCAAGTCTCCTGAGAATACAGGAACAGAAACATGCTAAGATATAGATAGAACACAAACCAAAACAAAATGGGTGGTATATGTACTGTAGCACCGAGTGCCAAACTAGTCACAGGAGACAAGAGACACATAACTACTACTAGCCAAAAGTTTATTCAATTACACAACATGTAGGCTTGTTAACAATAATCTTGAATGATGTAGAGTTAGCTTATTGGGGTAGCCGCTACAATACATTATACTCACAACCCATATCAGACCAGTCATCACTAAACAAGCCAGCATAAAGTAAGTGGTTTACCTCAGGGTCCAAGGCATTGATGGAGAAGAGGATGACTGCAAAGCGACTGTTGATATCGTAAAATCCACAAGTCTTAGAAAATGTTAAAGCAAGCAAGCAAGCCCAAACTGAGGCCCAGACTAACGCTATCCAGTTCTGGAGAAGTGCTATCAGTTTTAAAGTCAGATGCCTGTCAGGTAGCTTCCACTTGACATGCTATGAGAAGTGCTCTCAGTTTTAAAGTCAGATGCTTGTCAAGTAGCTTCCACTCGATATGCTATTCCTTCCACTCGATATGCTATTCCATTCATATCAATGACAATAGAAGTGAAGTGTCATTGACTGAGTTTGCAAGGTCAAGAATTTGCTTAACTATTTTGATCCCCCACTGACACATTTATCTCAATAATGGGCGAGTCTATTAGGAGTTGCTTGCAAGCAAGACTCACTAAAAGAAAGGTCTTGCACTAGAGGAAGGTCTTGCACTAGAGGAAGGTCCTGCAGTAGAGGAAGGTCCTGCACTAGAGGAAGGTACTAGAGGAAGGTCCTGCACTAAGAGTGATTTGATTTGGTTGGAAACTGGAAGTCTTTAAGTTTCATCAAAGGTGATCAGAAATGTTCCAAGATTCATGTCTAAACTGAAGGATATCAAAACAGGGGGTGTTTTGTCATGAACAAGAAGGCTTGAAGTGTGAGTTCAGTAGGTGTTCTTTACATCAGCAACATCATTGAAGGTCAGAGAAAGAGTGCTGCTGGTTTGATTCAAGCTAAATGACATCATGGATGGGCTAGCTAGGATGTAATATCCTATTACATCATGTATTGGTCCATCACCTATGAAGCTGTTTTTGGTTTAGTGCCAATGGTTGGCTCCAGTTTAATATCATTTTCATTGAAACTCGTTTTATGCTGAGCTTAGTTTCTGATAGGTAGCGTACATTATCAGAACCTGATAATATAATCATGATTGAGCTAGAATCTGATCCTGACCTCAGAATTGCTGAAGTAAAATTGATTCTGTTGACAACAGGGTCAATAAAACTGATCTGCAAGTAATCGTCGTCCAAATCCATCAGATTAAAACAAGTAAGTTGAGGTGGGATTTGATGTGTTCGGACTTCAAATGCACTACTGCTATCCACTCTGGGAACAGTTAGGTTGCTACTTTTATACCATATATAAGATGCTTGACCTACATTCATTCATTATAGAAAGCTGTGAGGTGAACCTTGCGAAGTTGGAGCCACTAAGCAAGTAGATTACGGTTTTGCTAAACTGAACCACAATTAAAAGTAGAACAAAATATTAATAGGCATGATATTTTTGATGGTCATATATATACCTAGGTTTACCAGATTTCAAACTGATGGAACCCGAAATACCAGTCAACCTCCCCTCCACCTCAAAACAACAACAACAACAACAAATGTCGTACCACAATTAATACTTGTTTTGTAACTTCTAAACTACTTTTTTTTTAGATCAAGAACATTTATAGAATACTTTAAGATGACAGGTTACGAATACTTATGAGAAAATATTTTCCCCCCTCATATTTCGATATATACTCACTTTGGAGATAGTGAAAAGAATACTTTTGTAATTATCATACTTTTTTGATGTACGGCACTATTGATGGGTTAAGGTTTTGTGTTTTTTTATTTTAATGCCAGTGTTGTAATGTTAGTCACTAAACATAAAAGCTGATTAAAGAAAGATGTGATTGCTGATCACTTTTACATTCATTGTAGAAACCAAGCAGTTTGGGTCAAATCCAATTATTTCATTGAACCATCTACCATTTGAAATGACATGGAGTAATTGAAGCTGGCCGAGAAAGTGGAGACAATTGTCCCAGCGCCAAAGAGAGAATATTATTGTCCCAGCGCCAAAGAGAGAATATTATTTGTTGGGATTATGAAGTATCTGCAAACACAAATCACTGTGTGGAGGAACAATATCTCCATCTCCTGCTTACAATCTGTTAGCATCTTGCCAGCAGCAAGAAGTTCACAATATTGGACTTAACACATGCCTATCAACAAATGACACACCAGTTGATGCTCAACAGCATTCAAACACAAGATTTGAACAAATTTTTGAGATTACCTTTCGAAGTTTCATTAGTATCTGCCATCTTTCAATAGGTCATGGACACAATATTATAAGATAATCCTCGTTGTATGGTACCTTGATGATGCCCTGATTACTAGGACAGATGATCAGGAACACTTGAAGAACCTGGAGGAGGTTCTCAAGAGACTATAACATCATGGCACTCATCTGAAGTTGAACAAATGTTCGTTTCTTCAAGAGTCAATAGGTCATTGCATTGATGCAGCTGGCCTACACACTACATCAAAGCAAAGGACATGGAAGGGCCTATAGTTAATATCTACTCCTAAGGGTCAGGTTAAGGTCTTTTGTAGGATATCATTATAACTAATTTATACCTGATTCAACTCTTTTTTCTACTCTTTACCCTGCTACCTGCAGGTCAGAACTGGCACACAGTTCAGTGTGAGAATTCCTTTAAAAAACTAAAGACTTGCTGGCATCTACACCAGTGTTAGCACACTGATCCAAAACTGCCTCTTCAGTTGGCCAGAGATACTTCCACTAATGGTACGGGAGTTGTAAATATATATCCAGATGGCTCAGAATCCCCAATTGCGTATATATGCGTCTAAGACCATATATATATCACAAAACAATGAGAACTATGCAGCGATAGAAAAGGAGGCCTGTATTCCCTAGTGTTTGGAATCCACAAATCCCACCAGTATTTGTGTGGTTGCAATTTATCCCCATAGGCCATGACTACCATATTGGAACCTAAAGACCTAAAAGTAAGATCCCTCCACTTGCAGCAGCTCATTTGCAGCATTGGGCACTCTCCTAACAGGATACGATCAAGATTGTGTTCAAGTCATTCAGATGTATCTAATGCTGATGGACTATCAAGAATGCTAGTTCTTACTACTTTTACCATGAATGAGACATTTCTTAAGCTCATGTAATGTCTGTCGACAACTTCAAAGAGTCACACAACAAGATCTAGTGACATCTACTTATTTATGCAAAGAGTAGTTGGCTTGACAAGTATATCCCAAACTGAAACCATACTGGTCATGAGAGAAGGAGGCATGGACGAAGGAGAGTATCTCATGTGTGAAACTCGCGTGCTGATTTCTGACAAGTTACAAGATTGAATATTAGAAAAGCTACACCAGAGTCTATCAGGAATAGCCAAAATCAAGTTTCATTGCAAGGAGCCGCATGCGGTGGCCTGCTCTTCATACATCAATTAAGAATCTGAGAAAGTGTCTTGCGCAGCTTGCCAAGCAACAACAAGGAATGCACTAATGGTTGAACCATTGCTACGACCTGGCCACAAAGCCATGGCAACACATCAACACTGACTCTGCAGGTCAATGTGACAAATGGGCTCACAATAAGTGTGCATCTGACAAGAATAGTGTTTCATGTAAGTACGTACGTACACAACTAATTTCTTAAGCATGTCTTAATGGTATAATATGTCTTAATGGTATAATATCATGCATTTTTGATACTATATATCTGTTGTTTTTGTGAATTGGCAATAATAGAGAAACTTCCTTATTATCGCCTTGGACAACATGTATTTAAATGCAAGGAAAGAAAATATGGGTTGTGCTGTGTCAGTTATTTGACATAAGGGTGTTTCCTCTCTCGTTTGTCCATTGAACTATATTAATAGTAGTAAGTATAAGGCATCTAGCTACAGCCTGTATGGACAAAATATGGCGATAATAGGTGCACAGATGAGAGTGGGTAGTAGATTGTTGGGGGCAGGTAATACAGTAGCAGGAGTGGCAATATGGGGAGATTTTGGGTGGAGGAAGCTGGAGGAGAGGAGGGAAGAGAGGAAGGTTTTGTTTGCTAAGTGATTAGAGGTGTTGGAACAGAGCAGATTGGTAAGGATAGTCGTAAGAGAGGATGGAGGGATCGGATGGTAGGAAGAATATGATCTTGAGGAGAAAATACAAGATTGGGTCAGTACGTAAGTGGAAGGGGAAAATAAAGGTGAGAAATGAGAAGGATTGGGAGGAGGCAAGCTGAAGTTTTATAAATTGGCAAAGAATAGTGCAGCGGTAGAGAGGTATACGAGGTTCATGTGGCAGGAAGGTGTGCGGTTTGCAATATAGACTGAGGACTGCATCAGCTGGGTTGTTAGAGGATAAGAAGAGATGTGTGGTAGTTAGGGATGAGGGGTCTATCATGTATGATAGTGGAGCAGGGGAAGATGTGGAACACTTCTTGGTGATGTGTGGGGAATTTGAGAGGGATCAGCTGGTACTGATGGATGAGGCGTGTAGAGTTGTCAGGGCTGAACAGTGACTGGATGAATTTAGAAGAGTAGGTAAGGATGGAAAGGTGGCATTGCTCGAAGTAGCCAGTGGTGGTTTGCAATTGCAAATTCTAATCTTGTGAACTCCTTACTTGGCAAATCAATATTTGGGTGGCTACTTTTCTATGGCGACCAACCAATATTCATGACCCCTCACCCACCCCCCTGTTAAAATGTTAAAAAAAAAAATCCCCACTAACCAATATTCATGAGAAACGTGATTTCCTGTTGTCTCTAATACCGCGGTACACAACATTCCCGCCAAACGGTGGGTAGCCAGCTACTTCATCTTCAAGAGGACTTTCTAGCGTTGAAAATATCTCTTGTTCAAATTTCTGCAAGTAATAACCTGCCGCACATCCAATTTTAAGTGGTATTGCCTCTTCATATCTTCGAAAAACGTCAGCTAGAGGACTGGCATGCGAGCTATGGAGGGGAGGCACAGTTCAACGTGAGTTGGATTTTTGTATGGCGTGTGTAACTAGGTAGCTAAAGCACGTGCTAGACTAGCTACCTGTGCCTTCATGTTAAATTCGAGTAGTGTTCAGTTTTAGCATGTGCTAGCAGGCCACTTATACGTGAGCGTTTGGTTATGTTTACATTTGGTTTAATTTTAGATATTTACAAGAAGGTTGTTCATTCTAGTGCAGCCAGTATAATGAGTTACCTGACTTAGTTAAGTGTAATGCAGGGTTTTTTTTTGACAACTGTACCAAATTAGTTCAAGCATTCATGTTATTATGCTTTGAAGCTTGAGCACATGGCAATTTGCTGACTAATGACAACCTAGCTATATTCCCTGTGGAGGACCAACACTCACTTAATTGTCATGCATTGTATAAGAGCATGAAAGCTGGCTGTTTACATACTGTGCTTACAGCAACTAGCAATGATGAATTCTGAGGTAATAAAAAGCAAATAGCCATGCATATCCAGTTCATTGGCAGAATCTAGCAAACTTTATAGAGGAACACTCCCTAATTTGTATCTTTTCTCCACTCAATCCTAAATAAATGATAGTATATAGGTTAAATTTTTGCAGTGACACCATCAAGAACAAGTTGATAGGACACAGGCACCTTGAGTTTGTGGGTTAACATTTAGTTTCCAACAGCTGCTTCGATGACCTGTCTTGCTGTTTAATTTGTGTGGGTTCAGGATTATTCCGACAGAGCCAACCTCTTATTTCACTTTTGTTCGGTTGGGGGAGAAGGGTGTCTCCAGTCTACCAGGTTCATACTCTCAATAATCAACTTAAATTTAATCACTCGATTCGGCTAGATAGCTACTCTAGCCTTCATCAGGCATTATTCCACATCAAGAGAGTTATGGAGAAACACTGTATCCATACTATGTCAGCTGAGAGTTCATTGACAGATACTCAAGATTATTTGAATGTGGATTCTTTTATTGTGACAAAACTGCATATCCCGTCTAACCACATCTACTTATATTCTTTATCAACCATTTTCAGCCCAGTTAACATCGCCATATTCATGATCTGAATTCGAGGTAGATCTCAAGTATATGTTTAACACCTTTAGAATGATCGAAACTACAACTAGTAATGACATCAAGCTATGATAAATGCAGACTGGTCCCCTACAACAGTTATTTTAATCAATGCTAGCATCTGCTAATACTGATTCAACACTAGGTACTTCACACACATCAACAATTATATCTCTACTGGTAACAGACAAAAACTCTGGCCTCTTTTTTCCTAGTAATTAGAATGGAAGATAAATGGCACTCTAAGTTTTACAGCACATAAATTTCCATCTGAATTTACCTCAAAATTATACATATTTTTTACCAAAGTTTAACTAGAAGGCCTTATTTGCATAGACAGCCTAAACGTGAAAGTGTGTGCATGTATGCAGTCACAGGATAGAGAGAATTTGCACTATTCATGCAACATGTTCAAGATTGGTTTGCATCAATTGTATTCATGAAAGAAATGAAATAAAAGGTTTATATCATTGTGCCACACCATAAATAGAATTGGGTTACTTTGATTGATGATTGAGTTTGTTATTAAAAAAAAGGTCATGTGATTAATACTTCAAGTTTATAAAGTATTTATTGTTTGTTTGCTAGGGCTGTAACCTTTACCTTCATTGGAACAATCCTCCTACTATCTGTCTCTCATATTTGTAAGTTTCATTCAAAAATAGATAGTTTTAGAGTAATACTGTGTTTGTGAACTATAAGTGTATTCATAACATTTTCATTAGCCATAGCAACAGCATAACAAAATTAATATCATGGGTGTATCATGATGTAGTATTAGTGTAATGACTTTGTGGATTCCTAAGCGTATTTATTGAGTTCTTATTCACATGGCAACTGCATAACAAAAATAATGCATGGGCTAGAGCAACAACAAACTATAAGCTAATATATTATTAACAACAATTAGCATGCATACACCGATGCAAATATTTGTTTTGAAGAATAGTCTATATACTAAAAGGAAAGTGAATGATTTAATCTTTTAGAGCAAATTAGGAGTGTCATATATAGATTTACAATGACCTTCTCAATCATCAACTTCAATTTTACTCTCTCGACGTAGATACTTTAGCCTTCATCAGGAACAATGAAGGTTAGAGCATCTAGTCGAAACTTCGAGAGAGTAAAATTCAAGTTTGATTATTGAAATGTCATTGTAATTTTATTATGTCAACTGACAGTTCGTTTAGAGCACATAATAGACTGTAAAATCCCAATGATGGGAGAAACACTGGATCTTGACAGGATGACAGACATGTGCTACAAGTGAAAGCTAGGACTAGTGAAGAAAGTGACTAGCAAAAATTATCTGCTTTTAAACTGTAGCAAGCTGTGGACACAATATAATGAATTCACCTAAAATCAGCAGAGTGAAGGCTAACTTCATGAAAGTGGTACTAATCCTTCTAAGTATGCACATCTGGCCTAATTTATGGTCTACAATTACAATGAGTTTAGCAAATTGTGGCTAGCACTAGAGAATTTGCTTGTTATGTTAGCGATATTCAGAAACATCTGAGTCATTCGTTGAGTAGCTTCAGCTAATTCTGCCACCACCTGTACCTACATCTATGTTAGTCTCTTCAATTGTTTAGCAAGGCTTTAGAGGTCCATAGCGCGAGGGATGTGATCTCAAACCGTGACAATTTTAACGAACTATAATCTGGAAAGTGTTCTTTGTGAGGTTAGCACATTTATAACATGGTCTGGAGACCCTTCAAAGGAGAACAATGTGTTGTGAAAGACGAAGGAAATGCTTTTGATAGACATGCCATTGGTATCTTGCTTGAGACAGACATCGTTGGCCATTTCAGAATAGTTTATCCACCTGACCTCCAACAGCTTGCTTCTCTCCCTCGTTTCCCTCAGCAATGAGCTGATCCAGGAAAAAGATTTGTACTTGCAGCATTATAGGTCAATTCAGCAACTTACGTGTGTGCCTAATAATGAGCATATGAATTTACATTAGGACATGTGCCTAAGAAAGAATGTGTGTTTAATAGAAATATGCACCTAACAACACGTTTGACAGTATTTATATAAGTATGAACACATATATACATATACATACATACATACACATGTACATTTACTGATAGCACTACCATACTAGTTCAACACCTGCTTTTAAATAGCGCATACACCAAAAACATCAACAACAAAAAAGAAACGAAGTTCATTCTCAGCTAAAAACTCACTTTAGCAGCTTATTAGAAACCTAAACTATGGTTTAGGTGGATTTTTGCTCCAAAACACTTCTAACATGCCTCGAGTTCTTCGCAAAGATAGTAAACCAACACGCCCCCCCTAAAAAAATTCATTTTCAAGATTTATATTTATGTATTGTAGCACCTTATTTATTTCTCGATTCAGTAAAAATCCAAATCCCTTCATCAATACAGAAAACACATTTGTGTATGTGCAATATTGATTCTATATCATCTAAGTCAGTGAGCAGCAGTACATATTTGCTACAAAGAAGTGATCAATTGATAGATTATTCTTGTGATAGAATTAACAACATAGAACTTCAGCAAAAACATATAACTACTTATGATACATGTGTCATGTACTTAAGACACATGTGTATAATATAATAATGATTGGTGGAGTCATCCTGAGTAACTTCTTGTTTTTTTAAAAAGGAACAAGGCATAACTGTTTCACATTGACTTGTCCCTAAAGAAATGAAAATGAGAACTTACTAGTATAGACTACAAATAATTATACAACCCTTTATCTATTAATATAATAAAGTTAATATAATGAAGATTTTGTTGTTCATAATTTTAATAGGCAAAGTGTCCTACAAATATATGTCATCTACTTTGATAAGTACAGTAGACCCTCGCTAATCCAGAACCCGTTAATCCGAAACCTCGCTAATCCGAACTGCATTAGGTAGTAGACGGGGGGGGGGGGGGGGGGGGGAGCAGACGGGGGGAAAGCAGATGGGGGGGGGGGGGCGGGGGGGGAAAGAAGGGGGAAAAACGATTCAAAATGCGTGCCATTATTGAACTTTGAACCTACCACGAGCCTGTCATATGATGCAGCTGCAGTGATATGGAGAAGTAAAGAGCACACAAAAGCCTTACCACCATTGAGGAGAAGGTCGACATCCTGGACCAGCTCGGGAAGAAAAGCTACAATTACTATCTGAACAGTATGGAGTTGGAGTCTCCACTATCTCAGACATAAAGAAGAAGGGCAGCGAGTTGCGAGGATGCAAAAGGAAAATGACTGAAATGGGATTCCGGAAATCTGCTAAAAGAATGAGGATGGGAAGGGATCATAATGATTAAAAATTACTTGTAATCCCACCCAGTATTCAACCCACACCTGCAAAAAATAAACAAATTCAGAGTTCAATATAATGATATTCATACATTTCACTAATCCAAAAATTTCACTAATCCGAACTACTCAGATCCCCAGACTATTCGGATTAGTGTGTACTTGTTTTATTCATTCTTGACAGTCTAGCATTCTTGACAGTCCAGCCAATATTTATATTAAGTAATAGTCTCTCTCTGTGTGTGTTTGTGGAGTGGGGGTGGGGTGGGGAAGGGGGGAGTTCTGGGGTTTTTTTTTGCATGACCCCTTATTTCTCTGGAACCATGAACCTATTATGTAGTTTTGTGTGGCCTTTAGAAAACATTCATGAAGGCCCAAAATATGTTCTAATGGAGAAAGTAGCCATCTTTTTATGCTCTTGTTCATGGAAATACCTGTGCATGCATTTTTCACATTCCTAACGATAGCACACATATAACACAACATAGCAGCATTATCAACAAACTATCCCACCAAAATTGAGTGAAACAATTTCTGGAAATCTCCAATGCAACCAAATGAAATTGCCAAATCCACTGAAAGCTGTAAAATTCCTATTTCCTGTGAATTATCAAACCCAAACAAAAGGTGGTGTAGTGCTCATCATCCTTGATGACTAATTGCATAGCCACCGAATACAAGATGCAACTGTGTCATTAGATTCTGTGGCAAGATGCAACTGTGTCTGTTCTGTCCATGTGCTAGTACTTTAATTATAGGAAAGTACCCTCAAAATGTCTCAGAATCTAATGACACAGTTGCATCTTGCCACAGAATCTACACTATTATAATTAGGAAAGCTAACCACAGAATAATAGCATATGGACAGAACATTCTAGATTAATACATGATTGAACTGTGACACAGGATATTCTAGATTTATTCACAATTTTGTATATAAAGAGCAAATGCTTCAACTAGTAGCATTCTGCAACTAAATACGACCCAGAGAAATACAAACCTACACAAATGGACCTCAGGAACTTTTTTTACCAGAAAGCGAGTGCGTTCTGGGTCTAGTAGAGATTCTGAGGACGATGAAGATGTAGGTTATGATGGAGCGGCCACCTTTGCTGCAGAACGCAATGGAGTTCAAAAAAGGATGCGAACTCTAGCTGCACATTCCTTTTACATCCACTGTGCCTGCCACCGGCTTCAACTAGCAAGCATACAAGCTGCTAACAGTGTTCCAGAGACCAAGAAGATGTTTGGAACTATGGGAAATATATGGAAGCTCTTCTTCTACTCACCCAAGAAAGCAGAATCTCTCAAAACAGTCCAGTCTGTCCTCAAGCTACCTGAGCTTAAGATTGTGAAGCCTAGTGATACCAGATGGCTCTCACACAAACGGTGTGTACGGACTATTTACCGAGAGCTTCCTGCCCTTATCGTCACCCTACAACAGCTGTATGAGACATCAGGTGATGCTGAAGCATATGGTATTGGTGCTCTCCTTGCTACTTACACTGGAATTGCTAGTATCGTGTTCCTGTCAGAAGTTCTGGATATCCTGGCAAGGTTGAATGTTTCGATGCAAAGAAAGCTACTCGATTTGAGCAGGTTACCGGTACTTCTGAAAATCACGACGGATCAACTCGAGCATCTAAAGGATGAAAGAAGTGAGTGGTTGGGTTCAGTCGAGTCTGAAATATCTCTGTTGAAGGAAAAACACGATATAACACTCGGCACACATGGATCTGCACGAAACCGTTGGTCTTCTATCACAACTACAGCCGAGTATATCGAACTCTAGTTGCAATTCCATACGTTGATTCCCTTCTTCTAAATATTAAGAGTCGATTTACTGATAAAGCTGTGAAGATTGTTACTGCCCTGTCCATATTCAGTCCCTCCCTACTACCCGCTGAAGCATCCTTACCATCATACGGCAGCGAGCAAATCAAGATTCTTGCCGAGTTCTATGGAAAAGAAGCAGAGGTTGAGTATGCGAGGACGACTTACATCTCACCTCCATTGCTTGATGGTGATGAGCTTCTTTCAGAGTGGAAGATATTTAGATGGGCTTTGCTAGTGGAGAAAAAGCAATAATGGAACGTAAAGAAGAGTTGGTATCTCCTAGCATGCAGAAATCCTGGACGAGATGAACAAGTCACATACGTACGGAGGAATTTTCCTTGAGACGTGGAAGCTATTGAACATTACAATGGCACTTCCTGTTGGCACAGCAACAGTAGAGCGTTCCTTTAGTCAAATGAAGTTGATTAAAACTTGCCTACGCAGTCGTCTATCTGACTTGAACCTAGAACATTTAATGAAAATTAGTATAGAGGGTCCTCCATTGACCGATGTGGACTTTAATGCAATTCTCGACATTTTTAAACAGAAAAATAGACGCATTTTACTTTAATTTAGTTACTGAACTCACTGTATTGTAATTTTCACCATACATTATTTTATATCTTCACTTATATATTAATTTTGTTAATAAATTGTTCATGAATAATTATTATAATTTTATTACTCTTTGAATTTGCATTGCTTCTACGTTCCCTTCTCTGTACTGCTCTTTTTCCCCGTTACTTACTGTAATGTATTACATAACAAATTTCATTAATATAAATTTTTATTGTGAAAATTCTTGGGGGGGGAGGGGGGAGAAATCATTTTGGGGGGGGGGGGGGATATCCCAGGGCTCCTCCCCCCCTGTATGAAACCCTGCACGGCCTGAGATTAGAATCCTATGCTCCTCAATTCTGGATGACCCTTGACCCTGAGGTCCTGGCAGGAAAATCATTCATAATGTAAACTTTGTTAAACTTTGTTAATGTTAAATAAATACATCTATACTGACAAATTAATTTGTGTTATAAATACTGACAGATGCAACACAAATTAATGTTTCACTGTGATGTATAAAAAAGATTTAGTAACAGCAAGATTTGAAATCCATCTTGGGACCACTGGATCTCTTTCCCTATGATCCATACCACTCCCACCACATCCTTTCTGTTCTCTACCTCACCATCTACTCCTAGCTGGCAGTACTTGATTGTCTGCTTCACTATCAAAGTCAGTTTTTTACTCCAAATCATGGCCATTATCATCACCTACCATATCTTCTTCATAAGAACTCAAGACTTTAAAGCACCCTGTCCACTGTCATGAAACTGGATACCATTCTGTCACAGATTGTCCAAACTCAACAATACAAAATAGACTAGAAGATTCAGTAGTTCCATCGCGCCAAAAATTTAATTCGCTAATCAGTATACCACTGTGATGGGAATGAAAAAATGAGATCCCTGGTCAGAAAACAGACTGCTTGGGTATATATATAACTACATTATTGGCAACAAAAAAATCAGTCACATGGTTTCTAAGAGTTAAGATATGTGCTTCATGTTATTAAAAACACAGTCACTAACCAACCATTGAGCCACAGGCACTTAGATGGCAAGTGACGGGCAGTACAGGGTATATTAATGTACATCTGCAAGTCTCAAGCATGTGTATCACAATTTAGTTGAAGTAATGCTAAATAGTTCATTAAAATTATATACTAGCTAAATAAGCGTCAAATCAAAATGTTGTTTTAAGCTGATGACGTGGTTGAATCTTTGGCAAAGAATAATTGTGAGCTGAGAGGGAAAAGCAGTCGGTAATTTTTTCTGTATCAAGCTGTTTTTGGCTAAATCTTCTGGTTGTGTAAAATGAACACTAGAGCAACACAAGTACATATCACTAGAAGCATTACATTCACTTTGAGTAAATATGGTGTGTGATCTTTTCTGATGTGCATGGACTAAAAATGCTAAGGGAAGGTTTATTTATGTTCACTAGACCTTATTGAGCGTGACATATTCCAGAAGTGAATGAGATGAATATCCTGAGCACATGATGCTATTGGGTTTTGGGATTTGTATGGTATGACTGAACATTTATGGTTGTTATTATTTCATCCATTTCATGTGGATGACATGCTTTAGCCAAAGAACCATCGACTATTCTGATATTGAAAACTCTGATTTTATTTATAGTCGCTCAAGGCACTCCAAGTGTGACGGTTGATCTTGGCGCAAACACTGTCACCTTTGACTACAGCACTTCAATGCTTAATGTCGATCTTAGGCCTGGGAATGTAAACTGCACCATGATCCTACTGGGCCCTGCTACGATGAACATTGCTGGTGCTTTTCCACTGAGTGGTCCACCAACTGTGGATTTGGTTGCAACTACTGTCACATGCAACATTGATGCCCAATTACAAATAACAATTAAAACTACAGATAATTTTGGAACGTCATCTACTGACACTTTTGCATACTTCCAAGAGGGCCACGGTATTATTGATGAATCAATGATCGAATATATTAACACAAATGGTCGAGCAGTTTCTACAATCACAAATGATCTCGTGCATCCTAAGCTTCTGAGTTTTGTTGAATTTGATCTTGACCATGGTGTCTTAAGCTTTTTGTTCAATGAAATAATGGATGTCTCGACTTTGAATTTCACTGAGCTCACTTTGCAAAATAATTTTGGAGCCAGCACTGAGTATGTTACACTTACCGGTGGTGAGTGTAATAGTATGCTCAACTGCACTGTCAGTGACATGTTTTCCTTTGTTCTTCTCAGTGAAGATCTTAATCTGATTAAACTTCAGCGTGATCTTTGTACTTCCTTAACTGATTGTGTACCAGTGTACTCTAGTGCATTTATCATGGATCTTGGTAGGCAATCAGTGTTACCCTATGACCAAATCCGCCAAGTTCAGCATACTCTCATGAACTTTGTCGAGGACACTACAAGCCCCCAGTTAGTGGGTTTTGATTTAAACTTGTCTGATGATGTACTAATTTTGGACTTTTCTGAACCTGTTGATGTCCGTAGTTTTCAGCCTGCTGGGTTTAAACTCCAAGCCACTTCCACTGGAGGAGACTCTGTCATTCTCACAGCCAGCTCAAATCTGCCTTACACCGACAGTGAAACTATTGTCATATCCTTACAGGAAGATGCAGATGCCATCAAACTTGCTAGCTTTGCTATCTCTGAGAACGACACCTACATTTCTGTTTTGTCCAGCGGGATTGAAGATCTTTATGGTCGAATGGTGAAGGTCATCAAATCCACCAATGCACAGCATGTTAGAAATTACACATATGATATGACACCTCCGACTGTATCCTCAGTTACACTTGACTTAGATTCCAATAGGCTTGTAATGACATTTTCTGAGCCAGTGTCAAACAGTAGTATTAGGGTTCAGAACTTCTCTCTCACTAATGGGACTGATGTGAATAGGCTCGACCTAGGAGGCAGTGCCTTAGTTGATAACACTGGAAGTCCACTTCTAGGGGCTGCTTTGGTTGTTGGTTTTATACTCAGTGACTCTGTGCTGACTTCACTCAAGACTGATGGGACCATTGGTACTGAATTAGGAAACACCATTTTGGATTGGACTGAGAAAACATTTGAAGATACAAACGGAAATTCAAACTCCATGTCAGCGAACATCATTATTTCTGACATTGTTCCAGATGTTACTGCTGCCACTCTCCGAGATTTCTCATTTGATCTTAATGTAGGTGTAATTATCCTCACGTTCACTGATGTTGTTGATGTATCTAGTGCTAGATTGGAACGAAGAACTATAACATTACAGGGAGGTGTAGATACAAACTTTGTTTATGACATCACCGAAGGTGATGTTCAGACAACTGACAGTACAACAGTATCAATCCGAATGAGTCATGCTGATATCTTAGCCATCAAGGCAAATTTGAACATAGCAAATGCAGTGAGAAACTGTTTCATTAGCATTGAAGCAGAAGCTTTTGAAGACCTGCAAGGGACTCCAATCATTGCTGTGACCAATCGCTTTGCTATCCCAGTTAATGCTTTCATTGGTGACACCATTCCGCCAGCATTACTTAGTTTTGATTTTGATCTCAATCAGGGTCAAATCATAATGACCTTTGATGAGCCTGTGGATGATAGGACCTTCATTTTTGATCGGATAACTGTCCAAGAAAATGCTAGCATGACTGCCAGGAAAATCACTCTTCAAGGTGGTGCCACTTCAACTGCAAATTCTCTGACAGTTATCACACTGACTCTGTTTAGAAATGATGTCAATGTGATCAAGGCTGATATCAATATTGCCACAGAGTTGTCTAATACTTACTTGATGCTTGAATATGGTGCTGTGAATGATACTGCATCAAATTCAGTCCTTGGCACAAAAAATGGAACAGAAATTTCTATGCTTGCTAGGATGTTTATTCCTGACACTATTCCACCAGCCATTCAAAGTTTTGTTTTGGACTTAAATGATGGGGTTATAAGAGTGAATTTTAATGAAACCATTGACGTCACTACTTTCTCCAACACTCTGCTAATTTTGCAGTCTTCCGATATAGGCAATGCCAAAGAACTTGTTATATCTGGTGGTCCCATCACCACACTTGTGGGCCCACAAGTGAATACAACTTTATTGATAATAGATCTTAATTTTATCAAGCTTGCTTCAGATTTTGGTGAGATCCCAAATAATACATATCTCACTAACCTAGCTGGAGTAGTAACGGATCAAAGCATGCAAGTAGCACAGCCCGGAGGTCCAATTAGAGCTACTGATGTTATTGTAGATGCTACACCTCCTATCCTGCAATTCTTCAGTCTAGACTTTAGTCAAGATTTGTTAGCTCTAACTTTTGATGAACCTGTCAATGCATCTACCTTAAATCCCACAGAGTTTATTCTTGCTCGTACCAACACACTATTGGGCAGAATAAGTCTAAGTGGAACTGTAAATGTTACTGATGGAACTGTAATATACATTAGCTTGAATTCAACATTAGCATTCACCATTAAGAATGATAACACCATTGCCAATGACATTAGAGATGCCTTCATAGCATTCAACTTTGGTGCTGTGTATGATTTGTCTGGTGTACCTATCCAGGGTCGTAGTGATGGGCTCCAGGCATCTCAAATTCTTTCTGACACATCCGGTCCTCTCATCTCTTCTTTTGACCTTGATCTTGATGAAGGCATCCTTACCCTGCGATATCCAGAACTTATTGATCCTACATCATTTATAGGGAGCTTCATTGCAATCCTTGATGAGCCTTCTTCTGATCATTATGTCATTCTCACTGGAGGCTTCCCTCTTGAACTTTTGGCTAATGATACTATCAACATTCAGCTCCTAACAGAGGACCTTAATGCAATCAAAGCAAATATCTATTTAGCAACTTCAGCGAGCAACATCTACTTAGTTTTAGACTCTCATGTGCTGACGGATAGTTTTGGGAATCCAGTTGCACCAGTTCTCAATGAAAGTGCAATCAGTGTTGTTGACTTTGATCCAGACACCACACCACCTACTGTGACCACATTTGAACTCAGAAATGCTGAAAATGGTTTTGATCTGATCTTGGTGGTGGTTTTCTCTGAGACTATCAATGCATCTACAGTAAAACCCTTATGTTTCACTCTGTTTGAAATGCCAGGCTACATGAACAACAATTATACTCTTACTGGTGGTAATGTCATTCTGTTGAACTCCAATGAGATCGAAATAGAAGTAACTTCTGTGGATCTAGCTGCTATAAAGACTCAATATCCATTGGGAGCACAGGTTAGATCTAGTTACCTCAGTGCTACTGCAGCTTGTGGAGCAGACATGGTAGGTCTTGATTCTTTGGAAGTTAGCCCTGCTAGTGTTGTTCAAGCAAGAAGTATTACAGCTGATCTGATTCCACCTTCCTTGGACAGCTTCTCAATGGACATGAATAATGGAATCTTGTCTCTCACATTTGACAAAAATGTGATTCCTTCTACATTTTATATGAACTTCATCCTTCTTCAGAATGCCAAGGTTTTAAATGCACGTACTACTAACCTGACTATCTCTGACAGCAAGCTTATTACCAACATCACTGACACAGTTCTAGATATACAGCTATCAGTTGATGATCTTAATGCCATAAAGGTGCAGACAGATCTAGGAAATGATGTGACAGATACTTATGTTTCCTTCTCATCTGGTATTGTGCAGGATTCAGCTCAAAACTTGGCATTAGAAATTGGCACAGGAATGGCCAGGAAAGCAGCTATTCTTGTACCTGATACTACAAGACCCAATGTTATAGCATTTGATCTGGATATGAATATTAACAAGCTTACTCTTCTTTTTGATGAAGCTGTGAATCATGGAACCTTTGACCAAAATCATATTGAAATTCAAAGCAGAAGGACAGAATCTATGTTTTATCGCCTTCAAGATCTCACATATCCTTTGACCTCTTTGAGTAGCCCAGAAGTCTTCGTACAGCTAAGACGGGATGACTTTGCAGAGATCCAGAGGATGACTTCTTTTGCAATATCCAATAGTACCACTTTTCTTGCTATCTTGGACTTTGCTATTCGTGACATGAATGGAAACTATGTTGTCAGAATTCCAAACATTGATGCCTTACCAGTTAGAAACTTCATCCCTGATAGTTCACCTCCCATATTGGAATCTTTTAGACTTGACCTCGATAGTGGCTATCTCTATCTTACTTTCACCGAAGGTATCGATAGATTGACTCTAATCCCATCGTTGTTCATACTGCAGTCACATGGAACTAGTGCTACATTTAGCCACAGTTTGACATTGGTGGACAACAAGTATTTGGGAAATTTCTATACATTGCAACTATATATGAGAGAGGTTGATAACAATATCATTAAGAATGAACAAGGGTTATGTACCACAACTAGCAACTGCTATATCTCCATTTTACCTGGTGCCATTTTAAACTATGATGGTTTTCTAATTGAAGAACTTTCAAATGATTCTGCACTAATGGCAGGTGATATTACTGCAGATCAAAGCAGTCCAAACCTAGTTGAATTCATAGAATTCAATTTACAGGAGGGATACATAACACTCAGGTTTGATGAGCCTGTTCAACCTGATTCTTTTGAACCTACTCGAGCCATTTTGCAGACTTTGTTCGCAGAACCATTCAGTAGTTTGACTCTTACCAATACTACCTCTGACGGCAACAGTGGAGCAGTTGTGACATTTTTTTTGTCAGAGAGTGACATTGATACCATAAAGTTGAACAGATTTGTTTGTTCTCGTCGCTACACCTGCTATCTTCGCCTTCTTGCTGGTGCCATTAATGACAATGCTCTATTATATAACCCTCTGAATGCTGTAGATGAAGGTTTCCCAGGCTTCATTGCCATGAAATTTGTGTTGGATGTTGACAACCCATTCCTGGAAACATTTGTTTTGGACTTAAACCTTGGTTTGCTCCACTTTTCTTTCAATGAGCCTGTGGCTTACAAAACAATACAGCCACACTACCTTGCCTTTCAGTCCGTGATAAATGCATCTATAGACCCTGGATTGGCTAAAGTTTACAGGTTGACTGGAGGTCAAGTCATGCCTCCAAGTGGTGTGTCCATAACACTTGCCCTTAGTGACACTGATTTTTGTGCTCTCAAGGGCGAGGAGAATCTAGCACTTAATGAATCCAGTACTTTTGTCTTTTTCAATCAATCTTTTGCTATGGATTTAGCTCATGAACCATTAAGCATATTAGCTGTGCTAGACACTGCTGCCATTTCAGCTGGAAAGGTTATACCAGACATAACTGAACCCAATTTGATGGAGTTCCAGCTCGACTTTCAGTCAGATAAACTTCTTCTGACATTTGATGAACCTGTACGTCCTTCCACTCTCACGGACTTGTCACTCTTTACCATTGAGTCTGGAGAGATGCCGAAATCTATTTACAGCATGCAACTTACTGAAGGTACAGTTTTAACCAGAAAAGATGGAGTGAAGGTGATTATGATTATGGTGGCTGATCTTGACATCATTACTATTAAGCAGAATCCTAACTTGGCCACCAAGCAGAATAACACCTTCCTCAGCATAGGTGGTAGTGTGATCACAGATATGGCTGGTAATACAAATAGAGCCACTGATCGCATAGAAGCTTCAGTATTTGTCCCAGACAACACTCGTCCAAAACTGGTCAATTTCAACCTGGACATGAATACAGGTATCCTTAATCTCACATACGATGATGTTGTCAATGTCAATACTTTTGATCCATCAGCTTTCCGGATACAGAATGGACTACGGACCACCAACTTTCGTCAATATGCTCTTACTAGTTCCAATACTTCAGGAGAGACAGGTTATAACATCACAGTGAAGTTGAGTGAGGTTGATTTTCTTGGCATAAAGGACGTTGATGGTCTAGCCAGGGACATAATTACTACCTGGCTCACTATGCAAGCATTTGCCATTGATGATATTGAAGGCATTGATGTACTGGCCATTACTGATGGAAAGGCAATACAAGTAACAGAGTATGTTATAGACGATGATTCTCCTCAATTATCTTCTTTCCTGTTGGATTTGGATGAAGGAAAACTTAACCTCACCTTCAATGATTTTATCGATGAAAGATTGCTAATAGTTAATAGCATCTCACTTCAAAATGAGAGATCCTTATCATTCACTTCTTCCACATTGACTCTTAGTGGTGGCAAGGCAATCAGATCTGCAGATGGTAGGACACTTTCTATCACACTCATTCGTGACAACCTTGATGCTATCAAATTGGATGAAAACTTTGGCACTGAGAAAATAAATACATATCTTGCCATTGAGAAAGGAGGGGCTGCAGATCTTTTTGGTAATCCTCTGAGTCCTGGATACAACAATACCAATGCACTGATCGCATCTGAAGTGTTACATGACCGCACAACCATCAGCCTCCAAGCTTTCAATTTTGATCTCAATAGAGGAGGAGTATTGGTTCTGATGTTTGATGAGGCCTACATGCGAAACTCTTTCAACATTGGTAGTATTACCTTCCAAGGTTCAGTAAATGTTTCTGACAGAACTGATTCATACAGCCTGACAGGAGCTGCAAGTATTACATTTGTGAATACTACTATCATCACGATTCAGTTGACTGAGGTTGACTTGAATGCTTTGAAGTCACGCAGATTGGTAGCCAGCAGAAGAAGTAACACCTATCTTTCTGTAGGCATGGATTTGGTAAATGATTCAAGCTTGAATCCAACTACTAAAATCAATCCAGAAAGTGCACTTCAAGTGTCAGCATTCACTCAAGATATTACACCACCAAGACTTCTCAATTACACTGTGAACCTGTCAAATGGAAATATAATTTTCACCTTCTCCGAATTAGTTGACTCACAGAGGTTCAATCTCAGTATTGTACAGTTCCAAAACATGGCCATCGCTCCAACCTTGACATACAAAATCATGGATCTTGAAGTCGTTGACGAATTCAAATCTGCTATTGTTCTACTCAATTTCACTGTGGATGAACTTAACCGAATAAAAGGCATTCGTGAATTAGTAACATCTATCTCTGATACCTTCATTTACTTCCCTAGGTCATTCACTTTTGATTTAGCTGGTATCATGATTGAAGAAAAAAATGGCTTTCAAGTAGCAGAGTTCTTTGGTGACTTTACTTCTCCTGAACTAACAAAGTACAGCCTGGATATGAACAGGGGAGTCCTCATTCTTAACTTCTCTGAAATTGTGGATGGAGCAACCTTCAATTCTAGTCTGTTTTTTCTCCAAAATGCAGCAGATTATAGTGTTTCTATATTTCGACTGCCATTGGTGAATACCATGATAATTGAGAATGCTGCAAATTATGAGCTACTCTTGGCTGAGGAAGATTTGAATGCTATTAAACTTAGTACTGGTTTGGCCACAAAGGAAGGTGATACTTTTTTATTTTTTGCCAGTGATTCAGTTTCAGATATGCTTGGGAATCCAATTGTTGGCCTGGTGAGAGCTATACCTCCAGCTACTTATATACCGGACACCACAGGACCTACTATACTCAACTACACACTTGACTTTGGCCATGCTGTTATTAGCATCCTATGGTCTGAACCTGTAGATGTCAGCACTCTCTTAGTCACATCCTACACTTTACAGAACATCTCAAATGTTCAAGAATCAGGAAGCGCTACTTCATTCACATTTACTCTTGGTAGTAGCATTACTGGTTCAAATGGAATCTTGACTGATATTAGCATTGGAGTGGAAGATCTGAACAGGATCAAAAGCTTTGGTAACCTTGCAACTTCAATAGCAGATACATACCTAGTTGTGAGGTCTACTGGTGCAGAGGATCTAGTTGGAAACCCTGTTCAGTCTATAAAGGATAGCGATGCACTAAGAGTTGATTATTATTTAATTGATAATGTTAGTCCTACCTTGACATACTTCACACTGGATCTGAATTTGGGAACACTCGTGCTTGTCTTCGGAGAGACCATCAATGGTAGCTCAGTGATGCTAAATCGATTTGTCATACAGAATGAAGGCTCCACCACGCCAAGTGTGGCAGTCCCCCTTTCAGGTGGTAGGTTTCTTACTGGCAACGACATCAGGATCACCATTACTCTATTAGATAATGACTTGGATGAAATCAAATTTAATAACCTGGCTAGTTCTTCCAATGATACCTACTTGACTTTGCAAAATAGCGCCATTTTGGATACTTCATCTAATCCAGCTTCTCAGCATACTAGAGGAGTAGTTAGTGTTATCCCAGACACAACTGCCCCTGAACTATCTAATTTTGATTTCGACATAAACGTAGGCTACATGATTCTGAATTTTGATGAAGCTGTCAACATATCTACATTTCACCTCCAATCTCTGGTTCTAGTTGAGAAATCTGATGCCACTGTAGATTCCATTGGTTTAAGTTTGTCTGAGAGCTCTGTCGAATATGCTTCAGGTAGCCTCAGAAGTGTCAGAGTCAGTTTCACACGGGCAGAGCTGGATAAGATAAAGCTGAGTGGAATTTGTATGAATAACTCTACCTGCTTCCTCTACTTCCCTCGAGACACTCGTGGTCCACCCATAGTATTTGACTTTGCTGACAATATGGTCATGTCTATTTCATTTTTTGAGGGTATGCGTGTCAGCAACCTTGTTCCAGACACCACTTCACCTGTGCTAGAGGGTTTCACAGACTTTGATCTTGACAAAGGTGTGTTCAGAATTGCTTTTAATGAGATCATTAATGCTAGCTCAATAGATGTCACTGCAGTAACCTTCACAAGTTGGTATGCAGTGGGAGTTCGTTTAACTGGCAAACCTTACCAACTCGCTGGTGGAAGTGTCTTATCTGAAAGTCAAGCCTTCATTGAAATTTTGATGTTAGATAATGATCTCAACAACATTAAAGCAAATGGAGATCTTTGTGTCTCCTCAACAAGCTGTTGGATTCGGTTTGATTCCACCTTTGTCAGTGACATGGCTGAAAATCAAGTGATTGAAATTTTTCTGCGTCCAACGGAAGGTCTGGATTTTCCTGTTTTAGAATATGCTGGTAATTTTACAAATGACATGTCTTCTCCAGAAGTTCAGAAATTCGATTTGGATCTTAATACTGGTATTTTCACCATATTCTTTGATGAACCAATTTACCTAAACACATTGCAAATTGGTGACCTTTCAATTCAAGATGCATCATCTGGACCCAGTGTTATCTATTCTGTTGTTTCTGGACGTCAACTTCCTAGTATTATCCCAACAATGGTTCAATTTCAGCTGAGCGACAGAGATTTAGTTGACCTCAAATCTCGCACAAACCTAGCAACTAATGCATCAAACACTTTCATCTCCTACACTTCCAATTTTATCAGGGATACTTCAGATTTTCGTCCGGATGGACGGTCAGATGGCAACCCAGTGACAGCAAGAAGCTCTAACAATGCCCTAGGAGTTAAAAACTACTCTGCAGATGGCACAAATCCAAAGCTTATCACATTTTCTCTGTTGGACCTTGATGCCGGTTTTTTCCGGGTGCAATTTGATGAACCTGTTAACATTACAACCTATATACCCAGTAGGTTCAACCTTCAGTCCACAATGCATGGTGGAACCAACCTAACCCTTACTAAGGGAGGAAAGATTCAATTTGACCAAGCTTTTACAAACCTTACCAGAGTAGAGATCTTTCTGAGCAATGATGATGTACAAAATCTGAAACTTCTTACTGACCTTGGCACAAGGAGGCTAGACAGCTATCTTTTCATCGATGCTGGTGCCATTATGGATGTATCTGGAAATCCAGTGAATCCTATATTTTCCAGTAGCTCCTTTCCAGCTGATGCATATACTGAAGATGAAACTCCTCCCAGTCTAGTTTACTACTCTCTGGATATGAACACTGGAGTGATGGTGCTCTCTTATGATGACATAATGCTGGCATCTTCTTTCAATGTTCAGCTTCTGAGCCTTCAAAATAATGTGTCAGCTTCTGTTTCCAGCCCCACTCTGACTTTCTCTGGTGCTACGAATGTTACCACTGAGAATGGCTACAACATATCATTCACCATTGTTGATGCTGATCTAAACTACCTCAAGTCCATACGTAACCTAGCCATAAGCACTGATACAACATTCTTGGTCATGGCCCCAAATGCAATTAAGGATGTTGCTGGAGTGGAGGTTATTGCTAGATCAAATACTAATGCATTTAGGGCAAATGAATTACTTGTGGACACCTCACCCCCTGAGCTACAGCAGTTCATCTTTGATCTTGGTAGTGGTTTAATTCACCTGTCATTCACAGAAGCAGTGGATACAGTAAACTTTGCCCCCAACCAGATCATATTGCAAAATGAGGGTAAGGCTACTAATGTGACCATTCAGTATCACATCATTGATGGAACACTTATGAGCAATTCTAATAGGCAAGTTTACACATTCATCCTTTCAGTTGAGGATCAGAATAACATCAAGGCATTGCAGGCACTGTGCACGAGCAATGATGACACATTCATTGTCATTCCATCTGAAGCTTTTAAGGATCTGAACAGCAACCCAATCATTGCTATCACTCAAAACAACTCACTCCCTTCTTCCATGTTTATCAATGACACACAGCAGCCTTCTTTATTGATGTATGTGTTTGACCTCAATGTGGGTACGATTTTCCTCACTTTCTCTGAATCTATTGATCTGCAGACTTTTAACTACTCTGGTTTCATACTGAGAGATTCTCAAGATAGCATCACAACTTCAGAATACCGTTTAAATAGTGGTAGGACCACTTCTAGGGGTGGCAATGTAATTGACTTGATCATCACGCCAGGAGACTTAAATAACATCAAAGCTATTACAACATTGGCATCATCATTATCTAACACATTTCTGTCCATAGAAGATGGTGTCTATGAAGATACTTCACAGAATACAGGAGTTGTGTATTTTGGTCAGTCATCTCGTTCACCTTCTAGCTTCATCCCTGATACTGTGGATCCAATTCTCAGATCTTTTGACTTTGATCTTGGTAGAGGAATAATATCACTGAGCTTCTCTGAAACAGTCAACCCTATGATTTTGAACAAAGATGGGTTTGTTCTTCAGAGCTCGTCAGCTTTCCCAGTGAGCTCTCACAATCTGACGGGACTAACCACAACTGTGGCAATTCCATCTCCTACATTTGTAGTGGTTCTTAGTAATGACTTGAACATCATTAAACAGACTCCAGGATTTGCAACTGCTAGGGGAAATACTTACTTGGCGGTTGTTGAAGGTACTTTCCAAGACACTGCTAGCAGGCGGTTGTCCCCAATATTTACTACAAATGCTCTTCAAGTTAACAAATTTTTTGCTGATAATGTACCTCCTCAGTTGGTGAGCTTTAACGTGGATATGAATTCTGGCATTCTGACTCTAGCATTTTCTGAGGTTGTTCTGGCCAGTGATACCCTGGATCCTGAGTCTGTCACACTTCATAGTGAAGAGCGCAGTGCTCGTGTGAATTTCACTCTAACTGGGGGCAAGGTCATTGGCTCTGGAGCTCTCCCTCTAGTTCCCATCCAGCTTACAGTAGACAACCTTAACAATCTAAAGAGTATCCAGGAAATTGCAACTTCCAGAAGAAACACCTTTGTGTCTATTCTTGAGAATGCCACTCGTGATGTGACTGGAAACCTACTGAGTGGAGTAGAGTTTAATGATGCTGTTAGTGTAGTCACTTTCACACCAGACTCGACCAGGCCAATGCTGGTTAATTTTGAGATTCAACTCACGCAGGAACCACTCCGTTTCATGTTTACTTTCAGTGAGACTGTGAATGTTGACACTTTGAATATTCAAGCTATTCGTCTTCGCGATGGTGTGAGCTCCACCAGCTTGGATCTCTCAGGCACTGCACAACAACATCCTGAAAATCCTACCATAGTAGAAGTGGAAGTAGATCAAACTATCCTGACAATGCTCCGAAATGTTGCCATATATTCCATGTTTGCAAGGAGCAGGAACAGTACAGTAATTAGCATAGCTCAGGGTGCAATTTTTGATAGAGCAGTTCCCCAAGTGGGTCTCAGTGCTGTAACGGATATGACTGCTACAGTATACAATGTAGACCTAGTGCCTCCTATTATTACAAATTTCACTTTCAACTTGAACAATGGTAATCTAATTCTTAGTTTCAATGAGGACGTTCAAGACTCCATTCTGCAGTCGTCTTTCTTCAGTCTTGCTGCAGGGCAAGCTATGCAATCTTCCACCATGTCCATCAGCCTGTTCCTATCCTCTCATGAAGTGTTGACAAATCAAGTGGTTAAGTTCACCATTGACTCTACCAATATTACTACCATCAAATTGGATGAGACTCTTGCAGTTTCTCGTGAGACCACTTTTCTTTTTTTCTCAGAAGATGTGGTTTGTGATATCGCAAACAACTGTGCTGATAAACTAGATATGGCATTTGCCCTACAAGCGATGGAATATGTAAGTGATACTACCAGTCCTCAGTTACAGAAATTTGAGTTTGATACTAACAACAGGATCCTAACTCTGTATTTTGATGAAGTAGTGAATGCAACAAGTCTGGACCCACAACAGATTACATTCCAAGATGAAAAGGCTCAATATCCTGCTCGTACTTTTACCCTCACCGGTGGTATGGTCAGTGCTGATAATGACCTTGTTTTGAGTGTTATTGTTGACATAAGAGATAGAAACCTCATGACAGCTCTTGGCAACATCCTCACAAGTCGTGACACCACTTTCCTCTCCATTACTTCTGATCTTGTACGGGATATGGCTGGTAACTATGTGCAGGAGATAAGGCCACGAAATGCATTAGGGGTCAGTGCATTATTCAACCCTGATTCCACCAATCCACAGGTTATTACAGCATCACTGGACATAAATTCAGGGATCCTTACTTTAATATTTGATGAGGCAATAGATCTGACCACTATTAGACCAGAACAAGCCAACATCTCTGGTTACATACTGAGTGCTAAATCAACACTGTCATCGATTACAACAAGTCTGACTACACCAGAGTCCGTGTCTATTAAACTGTTCTCCATGGATCTTAATAATATCAAACTATTGCCAATTTGTAGCGGGATTAATGGAGCAAATGAATGCTTTCTAGTTAGCACTGACATGCTTGCTAGTGATATTGGAGGTTTACCAGTTGTTGCACAGGGTTTTGCCAATCCACTTTCAATTACTGTAATACCAGATGCTACTGGTCCAATGCTTCTTGAGTTTCGATCTTTTAATCTTGTGAACATGACCATTGAACTTCTTTTTGATGAACCTGTGCTAAATTCCAGTCTTTCAAGTAACAAACTTATCCTTCAGAGTTTATTTGAAACCACTGCAGGAGAAACTAGTCATAGGGTGATTTCTGGAGTAGTATCTGATACCAATGACATCTATACCCTTATATTGCTTGAGCTGTCCTTGGATGATGTCTTTGAGATCCAGGAAAATCCTTCACTATGTGTGAGCAGGGGTAATTGCTATGTAAGCATGGAGACAGGCTTCATATCAGATCTTGTTGGGCTGCCCAATCTTCCTGCTGGAAACAATACACAGCTCATTGTTACCAACTTTGTGGTAGATGACATTAATCCAATGTTGCTATCTTTTGATATTGACATGAATAGTGAAAGTTTAACTCTGACCTTCACCGAACCTGTTCGAGCTAACAGTATAAATTTCAAAGGAATTGTTATCCAGAAAGATGTTTCCGTGACAGATGTGATAGACTATTATGAACTTACGGGGGGCTTTACATCAGCTATGGCTGGAGTTAGGGAAATGGTAATTCAGTTCACCTCTACAGATATAAACATGTTGAAGCTTCACAGGTTTGCTTCTAACAAGGGAGATACTTATCTATCCCTCTCTGCTAGCACTGTCAGTGATATGGCAGGCAACGCTGTTATTCCAATTCTTCAAAGTAGTGCACATGGGGTAACTGTTTATTCACCAGATGATAGCCCACCAGTCATCATGGGCTATACATTGGATATCAACAATAACTTGCTTAGAATCATGTTCAATGAGCCTGTTATGGTTCCAACTGTCAAAATTGCAGGCATTACTTTGCAATCTGCTGATTCTGCTCCATTAGTTGAACTGCAACTATCACCTGGTGCGATCAGAACATCTTCTATTGCATCTATTGTTGTTGAGATTGAGCTAAGCAGAGGAGATGTGGCTACCATCAAGTTGAATAAAGATTTTGCAACAAACATTAGCAATACTTACCTTGTGATTACACAAAACTCTTTCTTCGATGTGGCTGGTGTTGGAATTTCTGGCACAGCTGCTATCCAAGCCTTGGAACATTTACCTGATAACTCTAGACCAGAGGTAATAATGGCAACTTTTGATGTCCAGAAAGGTATTCTTAACCTAACCTTGTCAGATGTTATTGATGTCAGCACATTTGATGCTACAGCCATTGGTTTCCAATCTTCCAGTACAGCAATTGCAGGTGAAGTATTTGTCCTAAGTAGCAACTCTACTACTTCCAGTTTCAATGGATATGATGTAGTAGTAGATATATCACTGCAAGATCTTATCCACATCAGAGATATTCCAAATCTGGCACGGACTAAAGAGAGCACATACTTAACTGTACAAGCCTTTGCCATCGATGATGTGTTTGGAGTTGATGTTTTGGCTATCACTGATGGAAAGGCTCTACAAGCTGAAAAAGTTATTGTTGATATAGAACCACCCATTCTCATTAGCTATGGGCTAGATCTTGATGAAGGTGAACTGATGTTCTCATTCAATGACTTGGTCAATACTTCTACTTTCCAGGAAAAGCTTATCACAATTCAAAATGGTTTACAAGATGCAGAGTTTAGTGTTATTCCCAGTGGTGGTACTATAGAAAGGCTTTCTGATGGTAGTACCATATCCCTGAAGCTTTCTGATAACTCCTTAGATGAATTGCTTAGAGCAAGGCACCTTGCAACCTCAACAACTGACACTTTCCTGGTGGTATCATCAAATGGTCTTGTAAGTGATCTCTCTAGTAACCTATCACCTTCTTTGTCTTTGCCTAGAATGGTTGATAACTTCACCAGTGATACCACAGATCCTAATATTGCAAAGTATACTCTTGACATGAATGTAGGAAGTCTCACTATTATGCTTGATGAGATAATACCAACAAGCAGTTTTGATCCATCATATTTAGTCCTTCAAAGTGTTTCCAACATCAGTTCAGCTGCTGATTCAGCTGTGTCGGTAAATTATACACTTACTGGAGGCAATTTGACTGAAACTGGCGACAGTCGTGTACTCACCATTGAGATATCTAGCACAGATCTCAATAATCTCAAGTCACTCCCACCTATTGCTACATCTCAAGATACCTCTTTTCTGGCTGTAACTGGCCCTTCTTATGTGGATATCGCTGGAAACAAGGCAGCTCAATCCAATGTTCACCAAGCTAGTATTTTTATACGTGATTCCACATTGCCCTTTTTGGTGGATTTTGATCTCAACATGGACATAAAGGAAATTGTATTCACCTTCAGTGAGACAGTTGATGTCTTGACGCTGGATTTCACCCAGATTACAATACAATCATCAGCTGGAGTATCTCCAGTGAATATGCTACTGCTAATGGATGGAATTACTGCACAGGAATATGCCATGATTGTCACAGCAGTGTTGGCACAGGAGAATTTCATTGACCTCCAACTCCTTAGCACACTTGCTACAACAGAAATGGACACGTTTATCTCATTTACAGATAGCATGGTTAAGGACACATCAGGAAATAGAATTTCATCCATAACACCTGCAAAAGCAAAAAGAGTGCAGATGTACTACAGAGATATGACTCCACCTACTTTGTTGAAATACGATTTAGATTTAGATGCTGGTTTCCTCAATCTTTCTTTTAACGAAGTTTTACAAGTGTTAAGCTTCATCCCTACTCTCGTCAGTTTTTCTTCTTCTAGTAAGACTGTATCATCCATTGTTTTGACTTCTAGTATACCTATCTCGATAAGTGGTTTGAAGATAGATATCCTACTGTCGCCTGATGATCTCAATGCCTTGAAATTGCATAGTACTGTGGGAAAGTCTCGACAAACCACATACCTTTTCTTTGGTGAGGGGGCAGTAATGGATGCTGCTGGTAATAACATCACTGAGAATTCTGAAGCCATAAGGGTTAGTATTCTGATAGCTGATACTAGACCTCCACTTCTGTCCACATTCAACATAGACATCACAGAGAGAAGGATTGTACTTATCTTTGATGAGATTGTCAATATCAGCAGGTTCTCTCCAACATCTCTCACTTTGATTAATAGTTCACTTAGCCCGCCTGATTCCTCATTCTACAGACTGACCACATCTAGTGTTGTTTTAAGTGTGAATGGAAGTATTATTACGATCATTATAGGTAATCAGGATTTCAATTTTATCTCTGACATGCTCAACCTGGCCACTCTTAGAAATAACACTTTCTTGCTCCTTGATGGTTCCTCTCTAATAGATCTTGCAAATAATCCAGTTGTTGCTATAAGGCTTCCAGATCCTCAACCTGTTGAAGAGTTCATACAAGATGTTCAAGCTCCATCTTTAACAGATTATTCACTGGACATGAATGTTGGAATTCTTGCTCTCACATTCTCAGAGGCTGTTAGTGTACAGACACTTGACATATCTGGAATTACATTCCATCACACAGAGATGCCTCAACCTGACAGAGAATCATACCAGCTTACAGTGCACGAGAGAGCTGAGAGAGTTGTCCCTAATATTGTAGTTGTCATTCTGTCTACCACCGATTTGAATGCCCTCAAGGCACATACAGGTCTGGCTCAAGAAAATGACAGCACATATGTTTCAATAACTAGAAACGTCATTGTGGATACTTCTTTACTCTCAGTTGTTGCCATCAGTGACTCTATGGCATTGTCTGTTCACTCCTACATTGGTGACAGTAACTCACCAAAACTTTTAAGGTTCCAATTTGATCTTAATCAAGGTGTAATAGTTCTAGAGTTCAATGAAACTATTGACACAGACAGTGTTGACTTAAGCCAGTTCACTTTCAGAAGCATTCCGTTTTTGGGTGGAGTGAAAGTTAATTTGGAGAACACAGAGCTCCCAATGGGAGACTCAGCAATTGTAACATTACATTTAAGTAGAACTGATTTAAACAGTGTCAAAAGCCTTGAAGTTTGCACGAACACTGATGACTGTTACATCTCTTTTCCTCAAACAACTTTGAATGATACTTCATGGAATCCTGTGATAAATATAGCTCCAAACAGAGCTGTCCAAGTTGAAAATTTCACACTAGATACCACTGCTCCTGTTCTGGAAGAGTTTTCTATATTCGACAGAGATCAGGGTTCAATTCAAATGACTTTCTCAGAGACTATCAACATTGATACCTTTCAGCCAAACCAAATAAAATTTCAATTAAGACACCAGATGTCAATTGAGTCTTTCACTCTCACTGGGGGCTTGTATGAGCCACATAGTACTGATGTTTTGGTCTTGAATTTCACTTTACCAGATCTAAATGCCATTAAGTCATCTCTTTCTTTGTGTTCCTTTCGTGAAGTTTGTGTCATCCGATTTTCTGAGCAACTTTTGCAGGATACAGCTGGAAACAATATCATAGCTATTGAGGATGGTCCTAGTAACAATCTCCATTTTCCTGTTGTATTTATCAATGATATTACTTCACCTCATCTAATGTCTTTCAGCTTGGACTTCACACTTGGCAGAGTGATACTCGAGTTTGATGAAACTGTCAATGGTGGTCAGCTATTCACTGATGATATTATCATTTCTAATGCCTTCACTGGAACGGAATTTTATAATCTTCAAAGTACAGGTCTTCAAATTGTTAACCTTCCGCTCATCCCTGGTGGACGACCACTTCGCTCACCTCTTCTTGTGTTTGACCTTGCTGCAAGTGACCTCACATCCATTCAAGCCAACATAGACCTTGCCTCCAGGAAAGAAAGCACCTTTATAACATTCACACAAAGGCTAGTAACAGACACTGCTTTTACTCCCAATTCTGTAGTATCAGCCACTGATGGGGTGGACCCTGTACAAGTGCATCAATACATTCGTGATTCTGTGCAGCCCCGTTTAATTGCTTTTACTCAGCTGGACATGAATTCTCAGAACATTAGGTTACAGTTCAGTGAACCTATGAATCTTACTAATATTAATTTTATGGGAATCACTCTTTTGGCTGGACAGAACAGTACTATCTCTTACCAGCTTACTGGAGGACTTAATCCAATTTTCATTGACACACTGAGGCAAGTTGTACACTTTGATCTCACTCCTGAGGATGTAAGAGGCATCAAATTTCTCTTCCCCAAATTGGCCACTGGAATTGCCAACTCCTTTGTTGCCATTGATGAAAACAGTTTCAGAGACACAGCTAACAATCCAAATGCAGAACTATCTCCAGCAATGGCTTTATCAATTAACCCTAATAACTATCGAAGTGATACCACACCTCCTAGCCTTGAGAGTTTCCAGTTTGATATAAACTCTGGCATCTTTAGTCTGACATTTAATGATGTCATTGAAGTCAATTCTGTGTTTCCTATGTCTATAAGTCTTCAAAATGAACGGGTGAGAGGTAGAGATACTGAGGTCATGTCTTTGATGAATGCTATTCCTCTTAGTGGTAATGGTTACTCTGTGATGATAGAGCTAATTCCATCTGACTTGAACATCATTAAGTCTATCCCCACATTAGCTGGCAATAAGTTTAACACTTTCATTGTCTTAGGCTCCAATGCTTTCACTGATGTTGCTGGTACTAGGCTCCTGCCAGTTATTGATTCAAATGCTTTAATGGCAAGCTCTGTTGAAGTGGATATTGAGGACCCAAACTTGACAAGTTTTACCTTCAATGCAAGTACTGGAGTGATGGTCTTCATGTTTGATGAGGTTGTCAATGTTAACAGCACCAAACCAACTGGATTTGTTTTGCAAAATGTAATGTCTGCAGCTGTACCTACCATTGAATATAGATCAAGACGACTTACTGGTGGTTCTCCAACTGTTACAGAGCCTTCAAGAATTTTCAATTTCATGTTAGATCAGGATGACATCAATTTTATCAAGGTATTCCTAGATTTTTGTACTTCTGAGAACAATACTTACATTGTAGCTGATAGTATTTCAATACGAGACATGGCTGGTAATTCACTGGTGCCTATCATTGACTCTAGTGCACAACAGGCTTTGAATCACTTCCCTGATATAATTCCCCCTACTCTTGAGTCATTCCTGCTGGATAATAATGCTGATGAAGTTTTGCTGACATTTAGTGAAACAGTAAATGTCTCTACTCTGAATGCAACTCAGTTCTTTATCCAATCGGCTCCAGCATCTCTAAGAGGGGAATTCTATCAGTTCACTGATAGTACTGTTTCCATGACAAATGATGATATTGTCACTATTTCTCTCAGTGAAACTGACTCCAACAGTATCAAAGCTAACACTCTGATTGCAACCTCTGCTGCTAACAGTTATATTAGGTTCAGTCCAGGAGCTGTGTTTGATCAAAGTAACAACCCCACTCATGGAATTCCTAATGGGATTGCTCAGCCTGTGACAACCTACATCTCTGATACAACTCCTCCAATGCTAGTGAAATTCGAAGTTAGGAATGGACCTGGAATTATTTCTTTCTCATTTTCAGAGTCGATAGATGTTTTGACATTCAATCCAACATCTTTTCTATTTATGAACACACCCAATATAGTCAGTGCTACTGTTCAAAAGCGTTTGACTGGAGGAAAAATCTTGAGCTCCAATGGACCAATAATAGACCTTCAGCTAAATTATGACGATATTAATTTCATCAAAGCCGAGAGCATGTTTTTCACAAGTGAAATAAACTCATATGTCTCCTTTGCTTCTGATGCTGTCAGTGATATCCAAAACAATGCAATAGTGCCTAATGCTAATATTTCAGGACGGCAAGCTAGTTTTTTCAGTAGAGATAGTGTACTTCCAATACTCTTGAATTTCACTCTGGACTTGAATTCCGACTCGTTAATTTTGACTTTCTCTGAGACAGTGGTAGCATCTACTCTTGTTACAAGGTCATTTATACTACTTTCATCCCCTTTGTCCTCTCCAAACTCCTACTATAGCTTGATAGGAAAAAGTGTTGTAGTGCCACCTATTAGTGCAATACTAACTATCAGTCTGTCTTTCCAGGATGCAAATGCTCTAAAGCAGGACCTAGAACTGGGCATATCTATTGAAACTACCTATCTGAGCTTTGCTGCTGATAGTGTCTCTGATACAAGTGGTAACAACATATCTGTCTTAGATGCACAAAATGCACTTCAGGCCCATAATGTGATCCAAGATAATATCAGTCCATTCCTGATCTCTTTTGGATTAGATATGCACGGTGATTCTCCTCCTGTTCTTCTCGTTCTAACATTCTCTGAGACTGTGAATGCTTCTTCCTTGTTAATTTCTTCGATCACTATTCAGGAGAGAAGAGATGAAACTAGAGAGAGGTTCTTACTGACAAGTAATAGCACTGTCAATCTAATCAACTCCTTTATTCTTGAGGTCACTATAGGAAGTGGTGACTTGGAAATCATGCGGTTGAAACCACCTCTAGGACAGTTTCCCAATACAACTCACATCTCATTTCCTAGAGGAACTATAAGAGACATGGCCAACCGATTGTCCCTTGCTATTTCACCTTCTATGGCCATAGATGCTGGCTTTATCTATGCAGATCTAATACCTCCACAACTGACTGGGTTTAGTTTAGAGAATAATTTGGGACACTTGATTTTGACTTTCTCTGAGAATGTAAACTCAGAATCATTTATACCTGAACTTGTCACCCTTTCTAGCAATTCTGGAGAGATACATAATATCCTGTCTACCTCTTCCTTTCCTGGAAACACTGAGACAGTAACTATTCAACTGACATCCATCGATCAGAACATTATCAAAAATAGCTCTAGTCTAGGGGTACAGGTTAATACTACTTTCATATCGTTTCCTGCTTCTGTGATTGAAGATATAGCTGGCAATGATGCATTGGGTATAGTACTCAATATGGCAGACGATGTTATACTAGACACAGTATCTCCAATTATCACCAGATTTGATGTTGATTTTGACACAGTGAACATAATTCTAGTATTTAATGAGCCCATTGATCTTGATACCTTTGATGCGAGGCACATATCAATGTTGAGCGAAAGAAATGATTTTCCATCTCTATTCTATGCATTCCAGAAAGTTACAAATGTGTCTACATCTAAGTTTAGTACCATTCTATCATTTGAACTTAGTGCCCAAGATCACACTGCAATCCAAGCTATTTCAGGTCTTGGAACAAACAGATTTGACACTTTCTTGTCTGTTGATCCTGAAACCATCAAAGACACCAGTGGGAATATGGTTAAAAGGATATCTCCATCTCTAGCTATTTCTGTTTCCTCATTCCAAGCTGACACAATACAACCACAGTTAATAGCCTTTAGTTTGAACCTAAACAACAGGACTCTTAGACTTACATTCAGTGAGAGTATGAACTCATCCACTTTAAATCTTACTTTGCTTAGTCTACACAACATGGATTCCTCCAAGAACCTCATCTTTGAAACTAGTGTCCCTACCACTGGCATTAACAGTGCAGTTGAAGTAAGTATATCGGAACAAGATTTCACTAGTCTAGGATCTCAAGGTCTCTGCATTAGGGGCTCAAATTGCTTCATGAATCTTCAAGAAGCTGCAGTTCTAGACACTCTGGGACTACCAGTTGTACAGGCCATGGATGTTCCACTTGGCTCTGATTTCACTCCTGATACATCTTCTCCTGCTATTGTTCAGTTTACTAGTATCGACATTGGAACAGGAGTACTAAACCTATCCTTTTCAGAAGCTGTCAGTATTGGCACTCTTAATACCAGCACTATTATGTTATTGTCCTTTTTTGAACAGTCGACACAGAGCTATCGACTCAGTGAAAACCTTCAAGCTACCAGCAATGGAGGCTCCTTCATTAGTATTCAGTTATCTGAAGAGGACATTGCAACACTACAAGTTAAAAAGCTTCTATGTACTCTTCGCAGTAATTGTTACATCACCCTTGACTCTGGAACAATTGAAGATGTTTCAGGTATTTCAAGTTCTGTGTTTCCTGGTGATCCACCAGGATTGATTGTAAGCATTTTAGATGAAGACAACATCAGTCCTATGTTGCAAGGTTTCGACTTTAATCTTACAGTTGGAAACTTAACACTTTATTTCAGCGAGCCTGTAGATGAATCCAGCCTGAACATCGATGGACTCGTGCTACAGTCAGAACAGGGAGATCTAAATGATGTAGAATACTATCGACTAACATCAGCTGTGGTATCCAGTAAGGATAAAATGAGTACCATAGTCCTGCAGCTTTCTGTGAATGACACCATTGCCATAAAACAATTTCCTAATCTAGCTACATCTAAAAGCACGTCATTTATCTCAATTGATTCAGCCGCCATCACAGATTTGGCCACTAGGCCAAATACTCTAGCTGTCATCACACCAGAAATGGCAATCAGAGTAAACTCTTTTACAAATGACAGTTCACCTCCGATCCTTTTGACGTTTACATTTGATATAAACAAAGAAAAAATAATGCTCACTTTTGATGAACCGGTGAGAAAATCATCTTTGATTTTTACTGGTGTTGATTTATATTCTACAAATTCTAGCATTGATGCTGGGGATTTTTTGATTTCACTAACTCAGGGGTCCCTTTTGAATCCAGAAGTTGAACTGTCGAACGTGGTTACTATCATTTTGAACACTCAAGATGTTGGTCAAATAAAAATCAACTCTTCAATTGGGAATTCTCGAGATAACACCTTCCTTGAACTAACTGATGGAGTAGTGAGAGACCGTGCTAATATTCCTATTGCAACTACTGGCCGTCTTCAAGCCAGAACATTTGTGGGGGATATCACTAGACCGGAGTTAAAAGAATTTGTCTTCAACATTGAAACTGGGGTTCTATCTCTGAAATTCAATGATGTAGTTAACGTTCACACCTTTGACTCAACTGCAATTACTATCCAGGACATGGAGAAGAGAACTCTATCCTATCAGCTCACACAGTCGAGTACTACAGCAAGTTCTAATGGATACTTCATAAATATCAATATATCTCCTCAAGATTTGTTGAATATCAAGCTCATTCCTGGTCTGGCCAAGTCACAGAACTCTACTTACCTCACCATTCAAGCACGTGCTATTGATGATATTGCTGGGGTTGATATACTTGCTATAACTGATGGCAAGGCACAAAGAGCAGCACGGTATGTGGCAGACTTTGCATCACCCAAATTACTTAGTGTTAAACTCTATCTTTCCAGGAAGATGCTTTCTTTCAGCTTCGACGAAGCCATCAATGTCACTTCACTTGATATAAAACTTGTGTCTATTTCAAACAGTTCAGGCATACCAATGTACGCTTTTACTGGATATGATTCTGCTAGGACGAGTCTAGATGCAACCACACTAATCATAGACCTGAGTAGAGATGACCTGAATGAATTAAAAGTGAACCGCAACTTTGCCCAAAGCTTAGCTGACAGCTACATTATAGTGCAGACTGGCTTCATATCAGACCTGGCTTCCAATCGTTTTGCTATGAATAAAACTCAACAGGTAGACATATTTGAACCTGATTCATCTCCTCCTGTTCTTGAGAGTTTTAGTATTAATTTAGATGCACATGTACTGATGCTGAATTTCTCTGAGGCCATTGAATACTTGAATCCTCTCCTCTTCACAATCCAACCATTCATGAATTCCTCAGCTGTGCCACACTTGAGAGTCCAGTTGTCTTCTATAGCTATGGCAGTGGACAGAGATGATTTCATCATTTTTCTTTCTAATGAAGACATCAATAATATTAATGCTATACCTCAACTTGCTAAAAGTAGAAGTACTTCTCACTTGAGCTTTGGACCACTGGCAGTTATAGACTATAGTAACAATAGCATTATTGGTGCTAGATCAGAAAATGGAATTAGGTCAATTGAATACATCAGTGACAGAACTCCACCTAGTTTTATGACTTTCACCTTGGATCTTGATTCAAACACACTCTCTCTCACTTTTGATGAAGTTGTAAGAGCAAGCTCAGTGAATTTTCTGGCCATTACCATTCAGAATTCCAAATCTGAACCATCCAAGCAGCACACTCTGACTGATGGCACTTCACTGGCATTTGACTCTACAGTTCTCAATCTCGCCTTAAGCCTTGCTGACTCTGCAGAACTTCAAGTAACAACCAACTTGGCAACTTCACCCCAGGATACATTCATATATCTGAATGCAAGTGCAGTCAAAGATGTGAGTGGGAATGGAGGAAACTCATTGAATGAAGTCCCACCAAATGCAGCCATTATGGCTACTAACCTTGTACCTGATACATCAGCCCCTACATTCATGAGCTTCATCCTCAACTTGTCTGATGTCTCAGTGATCTTGACTTTCTCAGAATTTATAAATATTGGTAGTCTTATTTATTCACAAATCCAACTTCAAAGCTCAGGCAACACTGCTCATGCTCTCGTAATTCCTATTACCAACTCACGAATTGTCATGAACCAGATCAACAACTCTGTAATAGCAATAGACTTGGGATCACTTGATTTTCTTGCAATACAACAAAATCCATCTGTTGGGACTTCTGTGACTAATACATTCATGCTGATTATGAATAATGCATTGAGTGATCTGGCTGGAAATAACTACATCACAGGACCTCCTTCCATGGCTAGTGGTTTGATACCTGATAACCAGTCACCAATGCTTAGCAGCTTTGCACTCAATCTTGGTTTGAAACGTCTTATTCTGACATTCACCGAACCCGTTGATGAAAACACAATTGCACTTCCTTCCTTGTCTGTACACGGTTCAGCCACCAGTATTCCTATACCACTCACACTAAACAGTATTGTAGTAGATGTCAGCTTTGATAATATTGAAGTTTCCATTGAAATTAGTGATGAGGATAATGCCATCTTGATGTCAGCTGGGTCGGCAACTTCTATCAACAACACCTTCATATCTTTTACATCAGCTTTCATACAAGACTATTCCTTTAACCCTATAGTTGCTATCACTTCACCTATTCAAACTGCTACAATCCAGGATGATACCTTGCCACCTTCACTCATACAGTTCACTCTGAATTTGAATGAGGGTGTTCTGAGGATGGATTTTTCTGAAAGAGTGGACATCTCCACTTTCAATGCCACTTCAATTACACTGCAGAGTGCTGAAGAAGCGAAGGATGTCTCTACCATCTCATTAACCCTGAAGGGTGGTGAGTTTGACCTGATAGAAGCATCACAAGTTGAGCTGAATCTCTTAGATCAAGACATAAATCAAATCAAATTGGCATCTGACTTTGGAACTGGATCTGATAATACCTTTATTAATCTCACTGCTGAAGTCATACTGGATACCTCTGGAACCTCATTAGTGCCTACAGTAATCAGTGCCAAGAGAGTAATTGAAGATACTTCTGCTCCACTTTTGGTTGACTTTGATCTTGACTTAGATGAAGGAATATTGATTCTGCACTTTTCAGAATTTGTGAGAACACAAATGTTTCGAGTTAGAAGCATTGAGCTACTGGATACTCCTGATATTCCTAAAAGAATTGTGACTTTCAATGACAGTTCATTTTTTGGAAATGAAATTGATTATATTCAAGTAGATATTTCAATGGAAGACTTGGAAATTCTTAAACTAGCACCGCTTTGTACAACAAAATTTGATTGTTTTCTGGCGATTCAAGCTGGAGTAGTTGAAGATCTATTTATGATCCCTATCTTGGCTCGAGCTGTTAATAACCCTGTAGTTGTTGGCAATTTCATACCTGACACTACACCTCCCACACTGGTTAGTGTACCACTGTTTAGTGTAGAAACAGGAGAGCTAACACTGATCTTTGATGAGTCAGTGGATATAAGCAGCTTCAATATTACAGCTTTAATGCTGCACAGTGCCATTTCAACACCTGAAATTGTTACTTTTATTAATAGCACCACGGATAGCAAGGAGGGCAGGAGGGTGCATATTATTTTATCAGAAATAGACCTGGACACCGTCAAGACTGCAAGCATGTTGTGTACATCTTCCTTTACCTGTTTTGTTCGTTATTCCATAGACTTCATACGAGATATCAGTGGGAACCAAGTGAGAGAACTGCTTTACGTGACTAATCCAAATCAAGCCATTGCTCTTGCTCCATTTCTATTTCTTCCCGATGTGACAAGGCCAAACTTAACAGCTTTTGACTTTGATTTGAACAATAGAAAGCTAGTACTGGAATTTGATGAACCAGTTAAAGTGGGTTCCTTTCAAATAACTGACCTCTATTTCCAATCCGATGACTCGGCTTCTCCTGCAGCTTTTGTACCCCCCCAAACTTTTGCCACTTCATCTGAAGATGGACGTAAGTTAGTGGTAACTCTTTCTGTCAGTGATATTCAACAGATACAGGGCTTAGATTTAGCTAGCACAAAGGATGATACCTGGCTTGTTCACACATCAGGGCTAATAACCGACAGTATTGGATTACAAGTGTTGCCTCACTTGGCTGGAGTCAATGCTATCCAGGTCAGAACATTGTTTGCAGACATGAAATCACCGACACTTATTTCTTTTGACCTATTTGACATAAATGCTAATATATTCGTGCTTTCTTTCTCTGAACCAATGAGTACCACAGCCATCACTCCATCTTATATTACCTTTTTCTCTGAAGCTGTTAATGGAGTCTCATATTCTCTCACAGGAAATAGAAACATTACTAGGGCATCTAGAAACACTCAGTTAACAATTGTCTTGTCTGATAAGGATGCTCGTGCCTTGCGCTTAGATATTTCATTAACAAAAGACCGGGCATCAAGTTTTATCCTATTATCCTCTGGAGCCTTTACGGATACTGCCCAGAACCCTGTTGACAGTACAGAACGATTTCAGGTAGTGACATATACTGCAGATATCACTCCTCCAACTCTTGAAGAATATATGCTTGATATTAATGAAGGTTTGTTGATTCTAACATTTGATGAAAGGGTTGATGCAGCAACTGTGGAAACCACTGATGCAATTTTCCTTGCACGCAGTGAAGCCGTAACAGATCTTGACATGTACATTCTCACAGGTGGAAGGCAAATAGGTGGAGATAATCACATCCTTTTGATTCAGCTTTCTGGTGCTGATCTAAGCATACTTAAGTCAAGAGAAAACATAGCTCATTCTAGAGAAACAACTTATCTAACATTTTCACGTGGCTTTGTTTCTGACCTGGCTGGAGTGAACGTGAGTCCTGTAGAGGCATTACAAGCAGCTAACTATGTTGGAGATACTACCAGACCATTTCTTCGTTCGTTCACTCTAAATGTATCTTCTGGCGTTTTGATGCTCGAATTTTCTGAATATGTTATTTCATCTTCTTTTGATATTACTGAGATTATTCTTCTTAGCAATAATGATTCTAATGCCAGTGTTAGTCTTCCTCTAACTGGTGGAACTTTGCTGGCATCAAATAGTCTTCAAGAAATAAAGGTAGCCCTGCTCACTCATGATTTGGACATCATTAAAGAAAACCAAATGCTTGCTACCTCAGAAGAGAACCTTTTCCTTGCAGCTACCGAAGGAACTGTAACAGATGGATTTGGTAGGATGCTTATTCCAATTACCGTGGATGATCCACTACAGGTGTCTGACCACATTGGAGACCACATTCCTCCTATTCTGACTGGTGTTGGACTTGATCTCAATGTTGGTCGACTCACCCTTACCTTTGATGAAGTTATACACGAGACCAGCTTTGATGTAACCAGAATAAGACTCATAGGTAACGTGGGATCTAAATATGATCTTACAAATGGAACGATCTCTTCTTCTGCTTTATCTGTAGTGGTTGTTGACTTAGTGAAAGGAGATCTTGATAATGTGAAGGCAAATTTTGACTTGGGTACCTCAGAAGCCACCACATATGTTTTGCCTCGAGCTAATCTGGTTGCAGATACAAGTGGAAATACACTGCAGGGATCAACTTCACCAGTCCCAGCATCATCATATGTCCGAGACTCAAATTCTCCTTCTCTGGAGAGCTTTTCCTTGGACCTTGATGCAGACAGACTAGTGTTAACATTCAATGAAACTGTAGACACCTCAATATTTATGATGAATAATATATACCTTCAGTCTCTTTCTAACACTGCTATTGGTGTTTCTCTTGCAGGAAGCACAGTTCTATCATCACCTGGTCCAGTAGTGAATATAGAGATTGGATATGAAGCAATCAATGAGATTAAGAGAAATACAGCCTTGGCAATTTCACAAGCAACAACTTGGATTTCATTTTATGATATTGCTTTGAGTGATGCAGAAGGGAATTCGGTGATCCCAATAGACCGCATGAAAGCTATGAAGGCAACTAACTTTATCCAAGATGAAACTAGACCAAGTTTAATGGACTATGCTCTTGACCTGAACAGCAACGTGTTGTTGCTCACTTTTTCTGAAACCATGAATTACATTAGTTTTAACTTTTCATCTTTAACTTTGAGCTCTTCTAGTGATTCATCATCAACTTCGCATATCCTCACCGATGGAGACATTGTACCAATGATAAATGCCTCTATTATTAGAGTTAAGTTCACTTTTGATGACATTAATATCATTACAAGTTTAGTAGATCTAGCTAAGTCAGCAGCTACTACCTACTTAACACTTAGCAATGATGCTGTCACTGATATGGCTGACAATAATATTATTGGAGTAAATCTGCTTCCTTTGGATGGTGCTCACTTCATTGGCGATAATAAAGCACCAGCTCTATTGAGTTTTGACTTAATCTCGAATGGTACAGAACCTTTGGAGATTGTTATGAGATTCTCAGAAACATTGTCAACCACTTCTATGGTCCCTCGTGGCAATAGCGTAACCTTACATCTCTCAAATGTTAGTGACCCTTCTCGTGACTTTGTACTAAGTGGCAATTCAAATACAACAATTAACAAATCTAACATTACCATATTTGTCACAGACTTCGATTTAACTGAAATTCAAGCCTTAGCTCCGCTGGCTACCTCTCCCAATACGACCTACCTTTCTCTGACAACAGCTTCAGTACGAGATAACTTTGATAACCCTATACTGGCTCACAGACAAATTCAAGTTAATTTATACGATGCAGATCTAAGAAGACCAGCAGTAACCCAATTCTCTTTAGATGTGAACACTGGAAAATTGAGGTTGTCATTCACTGAGCCTGTACAAGTCATAACATTTGAGGTTCCCAGAATTACTCTACAAGCTAATGTAAATATAGGTCCAACTGTTACACTCACTGGTGACAGTTTATTGCAGACAATGGAAGATTCAGCAGTTTTGACTATACAAATTGGCAATAGGGACTTGAATGCTATCAAAAGTGCTCCATCCCTTGCCATTCCCACTGAGAATTCCACATTCTTGGTTTTGAATCCTGTTGTTCTTGATATTTCCAATAATCTTGTTTTTGAGATTTTGTCTGGTGCAGCTTTACCTGTGAGTCATTACATACCTGACACCACGCCACCAACCTTGTTGGAATTTGACCTAGATATGGTCAATGTTGTCCTTACACTCCACTTCGATGAAACAGTCAATGCATCTTCAATTGATGCATCCAGAATTCAGTTTGTTAGTGGAAATCTTCAATACACATTGACAAGTGGATCTAGCAGTCCTCTATACAGTGAGCAGGTTTCCTTTGTGCTTACCGAAGATGATCACAATGCACTGCAAGCTATAGATGGGCTGGCAGTGACAATCAATGACACATTTATCAGTCTACTGTCTGAAGCTATATTTGACATGAATAGCAATCCTAATGCAGTTACCATTGCTGCTCCAGCCACTAACTTTATAATGGATTCTGGTGACCCTAGCCTTATGACATATCAAATTGACATGAACAGTGGTATCCTTGTCCTGTCATTTGATGAAACTGTGAATGTGTCTTCACTAGTGATATCTGATGTAGAACTCAGCAGTGGTATAGGAGAATCATATCATCTAAACACTAGTACTGTTAATCACGGACCTTCTCCAGCCCCTATTCTCGAACTATCAAATATGGACCTCAATGAACTAAAGCGTCTTAGGATCTGCCTCACTCTGGTTACATGCTTTCTCAGTTTTCCTCATACTCTCATAGATGACATGGTAATGAGAAGTGTCACTCCCCTTGCAGTTCCCAGGATGGTAGATGATTTTGTCAGAGATATAGTCGGTCCAACCCTGGTTGATTTCACAGAGTTTAATCTTGTCAACAGGGAGATCATTCTATTGTTCTCGGAGACTGTAGATGTATCCAGCTTTAACTCAACTCAGATTACACTGCAGTCTTTCTTTGTCAATGAACCTCCTACTGTGTCTTATCAACTTGGCAGTGTCACCTTGCTATCTGCAGATGGTACCAGTGTTGTTTTTCAACTCAATCAAAATGACTATTTTTTCATTAAGGATACAGAGCGCTTGTGTGATATTAGAAGCAATTGCTACATTGTCATCACTGGTTCTACAATTAAGGACACTACAGGAAATGCTAATGAAGAAATCAGTCAAACCTCTCCTGGAAAAGTGGTGACAAGGTTTGTTAGTGATTCCATCAATCCTAACCTTGATTCATTCAACCTAGACATGAATACAGGCCTGCTGCATCTTCTTTTCTCTGAGCCAATGCAAGCTGAAGAGCTAAGTCCATCTGCTCTAACATTTCTCCCTATGCCAAATGCATCCATACTCTTACAGTTCTCTCTCACAGGTGGAAACACATCATCAATGAATGGAGCAGTGGAAGTCATATTTCAACTATCTTCCTCTGACCTAAATGAGTTAAAAGCAACTACTTTTGTTAAATCCAGAAATAATACATACTTATCAATATCATCCTATGCTATCACTGATGTGGCTTTCAGCCAGAATCCTGTTCAAGAGAGAGACATCAGCCGTCCTATCCAGGTCACCACTTATATCAGTGATACTACTCCACCACTCTTGCAATCGCTCCAGCTTGACCTTAATTCAGATTTTCTCATTTTTTCATTCAATGAGCCTGTACAAGCACAGAAAGTGATTTTCCAGCTTATCACCCTTCAAAGTGACTCCACTGCTTCAGGCTTTAGCAGGAAACTAGTTGGAGGTCAAATACTGACTCCAGATAAATATTCTAATGTAGTGGTTCTTCTACTTCATCCAGAAGATATTACTGTAATTAAGCTTAGTGATGGTTTAGGTACCTCTGTCACTGACACTTTCATTAGTATAGCTGCCAATGCATTTCTAGACACTGCTGAAAATGGTATTCAAACCATATCAGGCTTTGGAGCCAATATCCATACAAGTGATATAGGGAGAGTGCAGCTGGTCAGTTTCACTATCAACATGCAAAGTGGTTTATTGGTTCTCACGTTCAATGATATCATCTTAGCTAGTAGCTTTGATGCGAGTGCTATTGCTATTCAAGACAGAATAATGGCTAGTAGCCTTATGACTGTGGAATTATCCTCTCTCTCATCCACGAACAGCACAGATGGGTATGTGATATCAGTAATGGTTGATCCACTGGACCTACTCAAAATAAAATCAGTTCCTGGTTTGGCCATTAACCGAAATACAACATGGCTCACATTTCAGGCTTTTGGCATTAAAGATGCCTTTGAGAAGGATGTACTGGCAATTACCAATGGAAATGCCCTTCAGATTAGTAAAAATGGGTTCATTGGTGATATATTTGCACCGGAAGTTGACAGAATATCACTGGATATGAACTTAGGTAGATTAAATATCACATTTACTGACACGGTGGATCATACTAGCTTAAACATCACGCTCTTGACAATCATCAGTGACTCTCAAAACTCAAACTCACTTCCATTGAAAGACAACGAAGTAGAAAGATCTTTTGATGGTAGGACAACAAGTGTCCTGCTAACAGAGAATGACCTCAACCTGCTCAAGAACAACTCAGCGATGGGCACAAATTCTGCCAATACCTTTGTAACCATTGGTCCTCGTGCTATTATGGATCTAGCTGGAAATTACCTTGAAGGCGTTGACTTAGCCTCTGCCATTGCTGTGACTATGATAATACCTGATACTTCAGGACCACTGCTTAGAGGGTTTAACCTTGATCTAAATGCAGGTGAGTTGAGGGTCACGTTCAATGAGCCAGTTAATTCAAACTCTGTTCAAGCAAGTGGCTATATTTTACAATCCAAAAGGGATGCCACATTCTTCTTAGATGAGCAGTATGCTCTGATTACAGGACAAGCTACTTCTCCAAATGGTCCAGTGATAACTTTGTCTTTGCAGGAAGAAGACCTTAATGGTATTTTTTCTATGGTTGCTCTAGGGAATACCATCAGTGATACTTACCTGATCATTAATAATAATTCAGTAACAGATTTAAACCAGAACCAAGCAATTGAAGTACCATTCACAACTGGTTTACAAGCTAACCTTGTTGTTCCTGATACCAATGCTCCAAGACTGCTGAGCTTCCTGGTAGATATGGACAAAGGATTGCTGTCTCTTTCATTCTCTGAAGTGATTTTGACCAGTTCCATTCATTTCGATCAGTTCACTCTCCAGAGCCAGTCAAATGGTTCTCTTCCTTCTGCAGAGTTTATCGTTTTAAATGGAGGTGATGTTCAGGATGAGCAATCAAAATACCTTAACATTACCTTCTCAGAGGGCGACCTTACCAGACTGCAGTCAAACCTCCAGTTGGCCACTGAAAGTGGAAATATTTTCTTATCCTTTACAAACCTCTCATTGACTGACACTCAAACCTTTCCAGTCATTCCACTATATTTTGAAAATGCAAGAGAAGTGACCAACTTCATTGCAGATGGCACTCCACCAGTTCTAGTATTCTTTAAATTTGATCTCAACAGTGGCAACCTCACCCTCGATTTTGATGAAGTTGTGGATAAATCTGTAGTGGTGGTTGCTAACATTATCCTTACTTCTCAACAAGCTGATCTCCCACTCACTGGAAGTGTTGGTGATAGTGGATTTAGTACCACTCTGGTATTGTATATTGGTGAGCAAAATCTTAACAGCATTAAGGCCAACACTGAGCTTGCCACGTCAACACAAAACACTTTCCTGCAGCTTCTCTCTGGTATAATTTCTGATACTAGCATGAACTTTTACATGAACTCCTCCATCAAATACCCAGTAGGAACATTCATCCCAGATACAACTGATCCTGTTATCAATGATTTTGACCTGGACATGAATTCTGGTATTCTAACATTGTCTTTCTCTGAAACAGTTAATGTTCAATTTCTTGAAGTCACACGCATCACCTTACAGTCAGTTCATAATTTAGGAATTAATGATGGGTATATCCAGCTCACTTCAAAAAGTGTTCCTCTGACCACTATAAATGGACCAACTGTGATGATCATGTTATCCGATCCTGACCTGAATGGTATCAAATCAAGAGAGAGGCTAGCTACCGAGTCAAATAACACATTTCTCACAATCAGCTCCAATGCTATTGTTGATATGGTGAACCGTACTGTGCAGCCCATATTTATCACTGATGCCAAGATGGTGTTCTTATATACACCAGATGAAACTGGTCCAGAAACCAAAAACTATGACCTTGATATGAACTTGGGAATATTCACCATCACTTTTTCTGAATATATCAATCAGTCCACTGTTGATCTGAGCCAATTTGTACTTCGAAGTTCTCGTAATCCTATAACCTCGCAACTATATGTTTTGACCAATTCAGCAGACACAATACTCTTTACAGGGATTGCACTAGTCCTAAGACTCTCTGTTTCTGATCTCAATGCCATTAAAGCCCAGAGGATGTTGGCAGTTTCAAGTGAGACTACATTCCTAGAGGTTTTAGCCAATGCAGCTCGTGATATGAGTAACAACACACTTATGCCTATTATTGCAATTAGATCTGATCCTGTGACCGAGTACATATCTGATACCACCTCACCGATGCTTAGGACAACAACCCAGTTTGATTTCGATGTTAACTCACATGTTATCGTATTTCACTTTGATGAGACAGTTGATGCTGGGTCCATACAGCTGAATGAGATTATTCTTCATGAAGGCAGCTCCAATCTAACGAATTCTCTCCGGTTGTCAAATGGAACAATTGGTCCTGACAGTGCAGATATTTTTATCACGCTCAGTTTGATGGACATCAATGAGCTTTCCAGACTTGGAATCTGTACTGGAGCTAGCAATTGCTTTGTTTCATTTGGTAGCTTGGCATTTAGTGACATGGCTGGAAATCCAGTGGTGGCCATAAATGAATCCTCAGCAGTGAGTATTAGTGTCTTTACTCCTGACACTACTCCTCCAAGGCTGCTTGAGTTCACCATGTTCGATCTAGATTCTGGTCAAATTACCATAAGTTTCTCAGAAACTGTTCAAGTGAGCACTGCTCGTCTAGATCAGCTGAGTCTGGATCAGTTTGTTGTTGATGGTACCAATAGATTCACACTTTCTAACAATGGCGTTATTCTTGGTTCAGATGGAGATGTCATCACTATACAGCTCACATCAGAAGATCTGAATGACTTGAAAAGAACTGGAGGTGTATGTTTTGTTCAGTTTAACTGCTGGGTCAGGTCCACTGCGAGCTTCATAATGGATATAACTAAAAATGAAATGAAAGAAGTATCTGTTAATACCCCCAATACCTTTGCACTGTCATTTATTGATGATACAACTCCTCCCATGCTGCAAGCCTTTGATCTGGACCTTACTCAAGGAGAGGTTTTACTTGTATTTGACGAGCCTATACGTAACAATGTGATAGACTCTAATTTGCAGGAACTCACCCTGGCCAATTCGTCTAATGCTCAATCAGCATTTACCTTGACAGGTGGTATGAGTTTGACAAGTGTGGATGGAACTGAATTTCAGTTTAGGTTGGAAGGTAGGGACCTGAATATCATTAAAGCCACTATTGATCTTGCAACCAGTATGAACAATACTTTCCTCAATTTCACAAATGTTTTGGTTACAGATGTCTCTGTTTCTCCTAATCCTTTTGGTAATTTCATCAACTCCACTTCCATCTTAGAAAGTCTTCTCCCAGTGAGAACATACATCAAGGACTCCATTCATCCTAGTCTACAAACATTTAGTACCCTTGACATGGACAAGGGTTTTCTAGAACTAGATTTTAATGAAGCTGTTGATATTACCACATTTGATCCTCATGCTCTTTCACTTCTGTCTTCTAAAGGGATTGACCCCATGCTGATGTACTTGTTTACTGGAGGAACACCTAGTTACACAAACTCCATCAAAACTCAGGTGCGGATCAACATAAGCCGTGAAGATTTGCTGCAAATTCAGCTTATGAATGGATTAGCGGATACAAAATCAAGTAGTTGGATAGCATTGGAGGGCAGTGTCATTAAGGATACATCAGGAAATGAGATTAGTGGTGTCACCAACAGCATGGCTTTGAATGTGATAACCTACCAAGGAGATGTGTCTTCTCCAATTCTTAATAATTTTTACCTAGACATGGATGCTGGAATAATCATCATGACGTTTAATGATGTCATGGACAATACAAACATGATTGATGCTACTAGATTAACACTAAATGGCATTCAGGATGGATCAGATTTGAATAATCGCTACACACTGACAGGTGGACTGACAAATAGTACTAATGGCTATGAGACACTAGTTATTCTCATGGAGCGTGACCTAAATGAAATTAAGAAACTGGATGGTCTAGGCACTAGTGTGGATAATACTTTCATCAGTATCACTGCAGAGTTCATACAAAATGTTGCCAGACAGCCTGCCATGGCTATTATCAACAGCAACAGCTTCCAAGCAGCTAACTTCATTCCAGACACCACTGCCCCAATTCTCAATCAGTTCTTCCTTGATGTAAACAGTGGCACTTTAGTGCTGCTGTTTAGTGAGACTGTAAATACTAGCTCTTTCAATAGCAAGGGTGTGATTCTCCAGAATCACATATTTAATGTGGATGTAACACAAGCTATTACACTCATTGAAAGTGAAATATTGACGGACACCAATGAAGTTATGTTAAGTGTGAAATTAATGGAAGATGACCTAAATGTGATAAAAACATTTAGTGATTTAGCAACATCTACTCTTGATACCTTTATCACAATTGGTCAAGGAGCCATATTAGATATGAACCACAATGAACTCATTGGCAGTAACAATGGTATGGCTTTACAGGTGCAAAGGCATGCCCCTGACATCACCCCCCCTGTACTTCAAAACTTCACTTTAGATCTCAATGAAGGACTTCTTTTATTGACTATGTCTGAAAGTGTCAACTCTGCATTGGTTGTACCAATGTACATGACTATTCAAAGCACCAAGTCCATATCAAGTCCTGATCTATCTGTAAGGCTGGTGAATGGGGGTACAGTAAAACATGCTCAGAGTGTCTTCCAGACTATAGAACTTGATAATCAAGACTTGAATTCTATCAAAGCAAGAATGTATCTTGCAACATCCCTGGACACAACATTCCTTAGTCTCATGACTTCTGCAATAATGGACTTCAACAACAATGATGTAGAAGCTATATCACCCAATACCGCCCTCCAAGCCACCACTTTTGTTTCTGATGATGTACCTCCAATTTTGGTTTCTTTCAGATTGCTGATTGGCCTCAATCAACTCAAGCTCACATTTTCTGAGATTGTCAATTCAATGTCACTAGATCCAACTGCCTTCACACTCATTAGCAGTCAAAATGTTAGCAATCTTGTCCTTTTCCAGTTCACAGGCTCGCGTGTCATCAGCAGTAAAAATTCCTCAGTAATTACTTTTGATCTAAAGATTGATGATCTCAACAACATCAAGAAGTTTTCTGGTCTGGGCAGCGCTCTGGACAATACTTTTATCATCCACAATAACTATGCAGTGGAAGACATGAATGCAAACTTAATTGAAGCTATTGCTGTCAAAGATGCCATCATGGCTTCTGATGTGACTAGTGATTTAGTTCCTCCTGTTCTTCAGAACTATACCCTGGACCTCTCTACTGACACTCTTACCCTTTTTTTCAGTGAACCGGTTAACAGAACCACTTTAGATATTACAGAGATTGTAGTACAGAACACTATGGTGATTAGTACTGTGTTTTACAGACTTAGAGGTGGCATTATACCTTCTGGAAATAACCACATCATTGTGGTATCACTGGAACGATCTGATGCCAATGAGATTAAGCGTCTCACTGACCTCGCTACTTCAATGACTAACACATACATATCTTTTTCAAATAAACTTGTTACTGATTTGAATAACAATCCAGTAACAAATTCCAGGGGATTGCAAGTAATGACTTACGTTGATGATTTTACAAACCCAGTTTTGGAGAGCTTTGACTTTATACTAGTTGAGACAAGCATCCCACCAGTTACTCTTGTCCTCACATTCTCTGAAACAGTTAAAGCTTCATCACTATCATCTATCAGAAACATTGTGCTCCAACCTAGTCAAGATGCAATGGATGATGCTGAGAGGTATCCACTGATGTTTGCCACTGCAACCAATAAAGATTCTGTAGTTGTCACGATCATGCTTGGTTTGAAAGATCATAGAGCCATCCAACTAATGTCACCTTTGGGAAGGACAAAAAACACCACCTGGATATCAATCTCTGCTGCCACTGTCCTTGATATGGCTGGGAATCCTTTAGATGCAATATTCATCAACGACTCCCTTCAAGTTTCCTTGCACACTGCTGATCTCACACCACCTATGTTGTCTGATTATTTTCTTGACTTGGATGACGGGATTCTCTTGTTAACTTGGAATGAAGTGGTCAATTCATCTGTGCAGTTTGCTGGCATATCCTTACTCAGGGACATCATGAGCACTACATATTTCAATCTCACTTCCGGCTCAGTTACAGTCATTAGTGAAATAGTTCTACAACTTACCCTCAGTTCAGGTGATCTCAATGCCATATTTTCTGATAGTGAACTTGCTGGATCACCTTCTGAGACATACATACTCTTGAGGAAAGGGATTCTTTCTGATATATATCTGAATCCCAATGACCAACAAGGACCCTTGGCCATTCAAGTAGACAATTACATACAAGATACTTCAAGACCTTCTCTTGTCGAGTTCAATTTTGATCTCAACACTGGATTACTTTTGTTGCTCTTTTCTGAAACAGTAAATGCCAGGAGCATTCAGCCCACAGAGATCATATTCCAAGATAATTCAAGTAGCCCTGACCTGTCTCATATGCTCTCTGGAGGTAACCCATTCCCCAACATCACTCCTACCATGGTCTTACAACTCATGACTAAAGACCTTAACAGCATTAAAGCCCTCACTGGCCTAGCAGTATCCAATGAAACAACTTACCTCAGTTTTAGCTCTGATCTAATTGTAGACATGAACGGCAATAGAGTCATTAGTATACCTTCTAGCAATGCTCAAAAAGTTGTTACCTATATACCTGACCAAGATAGGCCGAGCTTAATGTTCTTCAATTTCAACTTGAATGAGGGTCTAATGATGCTTTCTTTTGATGAAATTGTGAATGTCACTTCCTTCAAAGTACCAACTTTCACTTTACAAAGTCAGCCCAGCTCTGGTGATATGGATTACCAGCTCACCGACAGCTCTATTCAACCGGTGCACAGCAGTGAAGTAATAGTGAGTCTTAGTGTCAACGACCTGGACAACATCAAGAATGATCATAGCCTCTGCACTGATAGTGAAGCACGCAACTGTTTTCTGACCTTCCCTGATTCAACCCTTTCAGATCTCTCTGGCTTTATGGTTAAGGGAGTCAGTGGTCAACTGGTTAATATTTTTGTCAATGACACAACATTACCAGTGCTAATGAGGTTTGTTGAAATTAATCTTGCAACTGGACATATAATGCTGGAATTCTCTGAGACCATTGATTATGCTACCTTTATGCCAAAGTACATCACACTTCAGAATCTATTTGAACCCCCACATGTGCAGTTTAATCTAACTGGAGGTACTGCAATTCTAACAACACTCAGTTCTGTGATGGTTAATCTCACTGTAGAAGATCTTGCAGCCTTAAAAAGCAAGACTTCTCTCTGCACATACAGAGGAAACTGTTATATTGTAGCTAACTCAAACCTGGTCATGGATACTACTGGGAATGTGTTTGATGAAATAGAGCTGAAGGAACCAGGAGTGATTGTTCGCAGCTACATTGCAGATAATATAAGTCCATCTCTTATAGACTCCTACATGGACTTGAACTTAAACCAGCTTATCCTTACATTCGATGAACCTGTGGACATAAACTCTTTTGAAGTGACTGGGTTTACTCTTCAAACATCTCCTATGTTTATGGATCACTTCACTCTGACATCTGGATCTGTCTTCAGTGTTTACGCCACCACCATAACTGTCAATTTGACTACAACGGATACCAACGCTATCAAATTACTGAGCTTTTTTTCTGGATATGACACTTACGTAACTGTTTCAGCTGATTCAGTAATGGATTTGGCAATTCCTCCAAACCCAATTCTTGGTATCAGCACTGGAATAAAAGTAGCGTACACTCGTGACATGATGCCACCAATCTTGGAGGGCTACACTCTTAATTTAGAGAGAAATATTCTGATACTAAGCTTTAATGAGCCAGTGCTAACTTCCAACTTTAACTTCACCGGACTTACTCTTAAATCAGACTGTGTGACTGCCAATACATATACTCTAACTTCAGGCAGTTTTCTTCCTACAAATCTGGAGGATGGTGCAATAGTAGTCGTAATATCCATCTCTTCTAGTGACCTTGTGGTTATAAAGTCAGATGCCATGCTGGCTACTAGAATTGAGAATACTTTCCTTCAAGTAAGAAGCTCCACTGTTCAAGATATAGCATTCAATGGCAATGTTGCAGTTGACTGTCTGGCAACCAGTGCAGTGTCTATTGGCATGGGTAGGTTACAACTTCTGTTTTTTGACATTGACATGCACCTTGGATTTCTTTACCTTACTTTTAATGATGTAGTCAATGCCTCCACTTGGAATCCAACTGCACTGCTGTTCCAGAGTACTCTCTATGGACACTCTAAACTAACATATCAGCTTACTTCCAGCAGTACATCTAGTGAGAATGACTTTTCCATAACTATAGACATTTCAGACTCTGACCTTCTAAACCTAAAATCCATTCCTGGCCTTGCCCGAAATCAGAACACCACTTTTATAACTTTGAGAGCCACAGCCATAGATGACATATCAAGTGGGGATGTGTTGGCCATTACTGATGGAAAAGCACTTCCAGTTCGAACTTATATCAAAGATGATGTACCTCCATCTCTAACTTTCTTCAGTTTAGACTTGAACACTGGGTTTCTGAATTTGACTTTTGACGAATTTCCAGAAACTGACACCTTCCTATTTCAGAAGTTTAAGTTGCAAGGTATAAGGACAGGACCTTTTCCTGCTCTTGCTTTGTCTACAGCTGAAATAATCCCATCTGTTGATGGTTTTAGCTTAGCCATAATGCTAAATGAAACCAATCTAAATGAAATTAAGCTTCAGAGAGCACTTGCAGATTCTAATTCTAGCACTTTTATCAGTTTCCAGTCTGGTAGTGTTCTGGACCTTTTTGGAAATCCTGTTGTAGGTATATCTGAGTTTAATGCTAAACAGGTAGACTATTTCATAGGTGACTCTACAAGCCCTGAAGTGCTTTCTTATACACTGAATGTCAACAATAGCATTCTAATTCTCACCTTCGCTGAGATTATTGACTCGGCAAATTTCCAACCAGATGCTATTATTTTGCAAGATAGTAACAATGTCTCTACTGTGGGAAGCCAATATCATCTCACTGGTGGCACATTTGATCACATTGATAGTACTGAGGTAGCCATTAGATTTTCTCAAGCAGATGTTAAGGGACTCCAACAAAAATTCACTATTGCTGCAAGTGCATATTCTACTTACCTGGCAATAGAAAGCAATGTTGTAACTGATACTAATGGAAACATGGCTAAGATCATTGGACAAGACAGAGCTCTTTTGATACCTGAGGACAACTTCTTTCCTGATCAGACAAATCCCTCTCTAGTAAGCTTTGAGTTTGACCTAAATCGAGGAACCCTATTGCTAACATTCACCAAAGTGATAGCAACTGAAGAAATAAGTTATAGTGGCATCACTCTTCAAAGTCTTTCCACTGAGTCTACTACTAGTGGTTCTCATGTTCTTACTGGAGGAATACCTCTTACCAACAACTCCAACATATTTGAACTGATGCTGACTCCATCAGATTTGAATATCATAAAAACTATCACGACTCTGGGTGTATCTGTCACATCAACTCACATATCACTCAACTCATCAGCAGCAAAGAGTACCCGTGGTTTAGAAATAGTAGCATTACCAAGTTTTGCTGCATTACAGGCTTCACACTTTACTCAAGACATGACCAACCCGATGCTAATCTCATATGAACTTGATATGGACAGTGGCCAGTTGATACTTCATTTCAGTGAAGCAATCCGTATAGATACCTTTGCCATATCAGCAATAACTTTCATCAATGAAACTAATTCTGATATGCTATCAGTCAACCTGATGACTCCACCCTTTAACATCACATCATCAAACAATGCTACAATATTCATCTTAATTTTGGAACAAGCTGACCTGGATAAAATTAAGATCCACCATGATCTTGCAAGTTCTAAAGGTAACACGTTTCTCTTATTGTCCAAAACTGCTCTCACTGATTTTGTTAACCGCAACAATGATCCCATTGAGCTTCCTAATGCTCGTATGGTAAACATATATGTCCCCGATTCTACTGGCCCTATTGTTACAAACCTGATCATTAACACTCAGAGCAATACCATCAGACTCATGTTTAATGAGGCTATCGATCTGGAAACTTTTGTTGTACCAGAGACTATCTTTAGATCTACTTTAAATGGCTCTCTCTTTACGTTGGCAGACAGTATACATAGTTCTCTGAGTGGAAACTTAAATGTAGTGGATATCACATTGAGTTTAGCTGATATTTCTCTCATTAGCACAGCTCCTGAAGCAAACTTTCTGGAAATCTTCAACCTGACAGTTTATGATTTTGCAGGAAACTTAGTGCAACCTGTTGAACCTGGACTTACTGGAGGTGGAAGAAGTGCTGATGACACCTTACCTCCAAGTGTCATCAAGGTTACTTATGATCCAAACTTTCGTAGGATAATCATAATCTACACAGAACTGCTCAATATTGGGACATTTGACATCACAGGAATTACTATCAAAAGTGCTTTAGGAAACTCTCCACAATCACAATTCCGACTCAGAAGTGGTTTGGTGACACATATGAACTCTTCTATTATCACCATAGAACTATCTCAGGAGGATCAGAATGCCATCAAGCTCATGCCCAACCTCGCACGAAACATTAGAAATTCATTTTTTGCTTTTCTTGCTGGTTCGGTGTCAGATATCAGTGGGAACAGGATGGACTTCATGGAAGTGCAAGTTGCAGTTTATACACCTGAAATGTCCTCTCCTTTCTTGGAAAGCTGGGATATTGACTTAAGCTACTCCAATATCGCTATGCATTTTAATGAGCCTGTCAATACTGGTTCATTTATGGACACGGCTATTACAATTCAGAATCGAAAGACTTCACCTACGGCTGCCATAACATTAAATCAGAGCACCTTATTAACCACACAGTCAGAAACACTGGATATTGAGCTACACTTTTCAAGAGAGAATATCAATAAGCTGTATGGGAATCTTGATTTCTGTACAGATATTTTGAATTGCTTTCTATACATGTCAGACCAATTAGTGGAGGATATATTTGGCAATGATAATGCACCCATTCTAGAAGATGATGCTCTGAATATCACTCGGCTATCCCAGGATGAAGTAGGTCCTACTCTTTTGCAGTTCAGCGAAATTGACTTCACACGATCCATGCTGACACTGTTATTCTCAGAAACTGTAAACACAAGTTCACTCAATCCTACTGGCCTATCTCTGCACAGCTCATACTTATCTAGTGCAACCTCTTACCAACTGACAGGTGGTTTTACTCACAGCAAAAACAATGATGTGATTGTAGTCAATATTACAACAGATGACCTGAACATGCTGAAGGCTCTACAGAGGAGCTCTCTCTGTTCCTCCTTTCAGTCCTGCTATGTTCGTATTGATCCAAGTCTCATAATGGACATGTCAATGAATCCTGTTGAAGCTGTGTCTGATTCAATTATTCCTACACTGGATGGTGCTTTGAAAAGTAATGGATATATTCAGGATAGTGTTAGACCAAACCTTGTAAATTTTAGCTTGGATCTCACCACTGAGACTGTCACTTTAACCTTTGATGAAACTGTGGATTACCGAGTGTTCAGGGCTGAATATATCTCTATTCAAGGTGATTTCAACAACACTGATTCTGTCATCACACTGAATCCTCATCGAGGCAATCTCCTTACCGCAACATATGGAACAACTATAGCATTTAGGCTGGCCTCTCCTCAAGATGTCTTTAACTTGAAAAGAGATAACACGGTGGCTACAAACAGAAATAACACTTACATCATCTTCTCATCTGATATGATCAGTGACATTGCTGGTAAACATGTCACAGAAAGAGTAAATCGGATAAGTGCTCTAGTAGTTGGAAATTATACATCTGACTCTATCCCACCAATAATGATTGGTTTCACTCAGTTGGATATGGACACTGGTTCCATGCAGATTTCATTCAGTGAACCCATCTTGCTTGAAGATGTAATGTTCACTGAAATCACTCTTCAATCTTCCATGATGATTCCCTCCAACATGGTTACACTGAGCGATGGTACAGTCACTTCTCTCAACTCTGCAACAGAAGCTCTCTTAGAGCTCACTTTTTCTCAAAATGATCTCCGTAACATCAAAGTGATGAGTGATTTGGGTAGAGATGTCAGTAACAGTTATTTGATGATTACTGCTGATGCTTTCAGAGATGCTGCTGGTATACCCATACTTCCTTTAGCAGCTGTTAAAGTACAACGATATATCACTGACTTTACACGGCCATTGCTGACTTCTTATGACTTTGACTTGAACCTTGGCCAATTTATTTTTACTTTTGATGATGCCATAAACTCCCTATCATTTATCCCCAATCATATTACTCTCCACAATCTTGCAGAAGCCACTCTGCCTTCCACGATAAGTTACCAGGTTACAGGGCTGAGAAAACCTGCTACAACAGTTGACAACTTTGTCCTCAGCACATTTTTGAATGATCGTGACCTAAACGCTATAAAAAGTTTAGCTGGTTTTTTTACTAGCAAGGACACTAGCTTCATTAGTAGTGTGGGTCAAGTTGTCATGGATCTTTTTGGAAACTTCTTGCAGTCCATTGAAGAAGGACAGGCCCTTCAAGTTTTCAATTTTACTGCAGATACCACTTCACCAAATCTCCTGGAATTCATCTTGGACATCAATGGTGGAAGCTTAATTTTATCCTTTGATGAGACGGTCAATATCGCAAAATTTGATGCTTCATTTATCACAATACAGAGTGCCATAAATAGTAGTAAGGTTGGTGTTGTTTTTATTACACTCAGAAACACAGGCATGGCCATTCTCAATACCAGTGACACCATGTTCACCTACCTCCTTGATATCAGAGATCTGAACTTTATCAAGGAGAGCATGGAAGTCATTGGATCTGATGAGAATATCACTTACCTTGCTATCCATCCACAAGCCATCAGTGACATGTCTAGCAACCAAGTTGTGGAGATTTCCCTCGAAGATGCTATCATTGCAAATACCTTATTACCAGACTTAACTCCTCCAGAGCTCATTAGTTTTACATTTGACTTGAATACTGGGACATTGCTCTTGACTTTCTCTGAATCTGTAGCTAGGTTTTCTCTCATGCCGCAGGCATTCACTCTCAGAGCATCACAGACTGCATTAGCTGAAGCAATAATCCTCACAAATGGAACTGTATCTTCGGGTCAAAGTCCTGTGGTCCAGTTATTACTAACTACAGAGGACATAAATAGCATCAAAGCACTTCCCACTCTGGGAATTTCAAGTAGAACTACGTATTTGTCACACTTTTCTGGAGCGATCATGGACCTCAGTCAGCAATTCATATTGGCACGTCCTACAGACAATGCTTTAGAGGCATCAGGCTTCACTAATGATGCTGTACGACCAGCCTTGACCAAATTCTTCCTAGATTTAAATGATGGGTCCCTAATTCTGACTTTCACTGAGACAGTAAATTCTAGTAGTCTCAATGTCCCAGGGATCACAATACAGAGTATTTCCAATGCAAACCAGTTCCTCATCAATCGGAGACTAGTTGGTGATGGTGCAGTAGTCACCCCAGACTACAGTGTTGTTCTCAGAGTTGGCTTGCATAAGGTTGACATCACAATCATCCAACTCACCAAAACCTTAGGAACATCAGTGAATAACACCTTTATCACCATTGAAGAAGGTGCTGTATTGGATACAAATGGTCTTTTAGTGATACCCATTTTTCTGGACAAAGCCTTGCAAGCTGATCTTGTTGTGCCTGATAATAACTCACCCCATCTTCTTAACTATACTTTGGATCTTAACAGCGGCTCTCTTCTACTAGTTTTCAGCGAAGTAGTTCTGGCAGGCACTTTCCAACCTACAGCATTTACTTTGCAAAGCCAACAGTTTCTATTGGATCCTCAAATCACTCTAACTGGAGGACTGGTAAACAGCACAGATGGCACTAAAATACAGCTCATCCTGGACAATAGTGACCTCAATTTCATCAAGCAGAATCTTAACTTTGGGACAAATATTTCAAACACCTTCCTCTCAATGACTTCTGCTGCTGTGACAGATGCTACTGGAGTGAACATGGTATTGAAGATAGGTAAAAATGTAGCTATTTCTGCTGGTGATGTGGTACATGATAGAACAGCTCCTGTACTTAGAGGCTTTGATGTGATAACTGTTGGAACTGGGTTGCAAATACACCTCTTTTTCTCGGAAGTGGTCAATGCAACATCCTTAGATACCTCTGTCCTTACCTTGCAGTCTTCCAGAAATGGAAGTTTGGGTCCAAGTCATACATTTCAGTCTGCTTTGGTGATTCCTGGCATCTCTGACTTGGTGACAGTGCAAGTCACTGTTCAAGACATTGAAGATATTCTACTTCTACCTCCCCTTGGACAGTTTCCATCCACTACTTACATGGTTTTTCCTGGTGGAACTATAAATGATATCTCTGGTATTCCAAATGATAAAATATCACCTTATTCTGGAGTGATGGCTACTAATATTTCTGCAGACTTTGTGCCTCCACGACTTACCAATTACATATTAGATCTAACTGCTGGAAATAATGGAATTATTATACTTACTTTTTCTGAACCAGTCAATGTGTCTCACATAGATGTTACCTCCATTAACATTCAAAATTCTGCTGCCAATCCAGTAGCAAATTTTTCATTGACAACAGGTTCTGTTACCGTGCTTATGCCTAATGTTTTCATGGTGTCACTTTCAAACCGAGACTCTAACACCCTTAAGACTGCCACAAATATTGCTGTTAGCAGAGAGACAACTTTTTTGTCTGCCCATCCTTCTTTGGCTGTTGATTTGTCTGGCATTTCAATGACAGAAATCCTGAGTAGTGCTGCATTGCCTGTAACAGATTTTGAGCCTGATAGGATGAGACCACATTTAGAATCTTTTGAAATCAATCTTAACACCAACACAGTTACACTTGGATTCTCTGAGACTGTTGATATCAATACTTTCATGCCAGAACTTATATCTTTTCAGAGCACATCCAATTCAGATGTAAGCACTGAATTTGTGCAACTGACTGGTGGTGATGTATTGTCAGTGGACCCTAATTCATCATTTACTTTCAACCTCACAAGTGAAGACAAGAATGAGTTGAGGCGGATGCCAAACTTAGCAACTTCAGCTTCAACTACCTTCATTACCTTTGCATCAGATGGGATTTATGATATGAATGGGAATCGTTTGATCCCAGTCACTTCTGTTAGGGCTCTTGGTGCAGTTGGCTATATTGGGGACAATATACGACCACAACTAGAGAGCTATGCTTTTAACCTTAACTCTGGCATCATGTATTTGAGTTTTGATGAGACTATAAATGCTTCATCTTTAATAATCAGCCAGTTTACTCTGACGATGACAGATTCTAGTCCATCACTAAATTACAGCTTGACAGACAGCAGTCGTGTCATTTCTTCAAACAGCCCTGTGGTTGAGGTCCAACTCGGCAACATAGATCTGAACACGATAAAAAAGATTGAAATCTGTACTTCTGATGTAAGTGGAGATTGCTACCTCTCATTTCCAGAAAATGCTACCAGAGACACAGTTGGTCATGGAATAAACAAATTTGGACCTACTGTACCGGCTATTTTTATCAACGATACAACACCCCCTGAGATTGTAGAGTTTCAGTCTTTAAACCTTTCCAGTGGTGTGATAGTGCTAGAATTCACAGAGACAGTGCGTATGTACACATTTAGGCCAGAATTTTTTCAACTTCAAAGCCTTCATGATCGTCCTGTCCAAGAATATGATCTTACGGGAGGAGTACTTGTGTCAACTGAGGATAGCAACATATTTACATTCCTCCTAAATAGCAGAGATCTCTTTAGTATTAGGAATATTCCAAACATTTGCACATACAGAGGCAACTGCTACATAACTAGTACTGGTGATGCAATCGAAGACATGTTTGGAAATCCACTAGTTCCTATTTTAGATCTGTTCCCAGGCATGATAGTAAATAAATTATACAGTGATGACATTACTCCCAAGCTGGAATATTTCTCATTTGATATGAACAGTGGTGCTCTCACTCTGGCTTTTGACGAGCCAGTGATTGGAAATACTTTGCAACTAACATCAATCATGCTGCAAGATACACTCAATGGCACAGCTAAGAACTACACTCTCACAGGTGGCAGCATATCACTCCTGAGTCCATCTGTGATTGAAATAAGGTTAAACAGTTTTGATTTAAATCAGCTCAAGAATGGAAGAATAAGTACTACCAATGTCAACACCTTCCTTTCCTTACCTACTAATTCTATTTTGGACAACTCAAGGAATGGGTTGGAGGCTGTATCTCTGAAAGCTACCAATCATACAATTGACTCCACTCCACCGGAACTGATGAAATTTTCTCTGAATCTTCAAGAAAGGGATTTGGAGCTAGCTTTTAATGAGCCTATCGATTTAGCCAATATAGACTACACTGGTTTCCAGTTGTGTTTCAACTCTAGTGCCGACAGCTGTCATTTTAAACTGAGTGCAAATGGCACTTCTGCTAGTGTTGCTTCCACAAGTATTGTCATTCTTTCCATCAGTTCTATTGATAGTGACAGAATTGAAATTGATCCTGATCTAGCCACTTCCCTTGAAACAACTTTTCTTCGAATTACTCCTGCTTCAGTTTTGGATATATCATCTAATCCTATTGAGCTTGTGAGCAATATCCAGACTGTTAGGTACATTCCAAATGGTATGACCGTGAGTTTGGTAGAGTTTTCATATAACATGGAAGAAAGCCTTCTTTCTCTGACATTCTCTGGTATAGTTGATATCAGAACATTCACTGCATTAGGAATAGTCATGCAATCAAGTGTAATTAGGGAGAACGGACAATTCTATGCCCTGGGCAGTAATACCATGACTTCTAATATTAAGAATGCAGCAGTGGTAGATGTAAAACTTTCCCTGGAAGATATGGTGAATGTACACACTATTCATGGTCTTGGTACTTCTATTACTGATACATACCTTACTATCCGTGCCTCAGTGGTGGATGGTGCAGGTGGAAATGATGTTCTGGCTATCACTGATGGAAACGCTATACAAGCAACACAAGTCATTGCTGACATTCATGCACCCGATTTGTGGCGTGTCAGTCTGGACATTAACACTGGAACCCTCAATTTAACTTTTTCTGAACCTATCGACATCACTACATTAGATACCAGTGAGATCTTGCTTCTTTCTTCTACGGATATAACAGAAGTTAGTAAGTTCAGATTGGCAGATGGCAACGCTGAAAGATCCAGAGATGGTAGTACTAGTATAATTACACTCACTGAATCTGATTTGAATGAAATCAAGGCCATATTGGACTTGAAAGCTGGAATTTTCATCAGCATATCAAGTGATAGTATTAATGACTTGGCTGGAAACCATGTTAATAACATACTACCAACTGCAGCTTTGAATATTAGTACCATCTTTCCTGATATAATGCCACCTCGTCTTGTGTCATATGATCTAGACATGAATTCTGGTGTGCTCAACCTAACTTTCTCAGAGACAGTTAATATTTCTAGTTTCAACCCTGTGGGCCTAACTTTACAGGATTCGAGAATTATATCATCCGCATCTAGGTCTACCTTCTATACCCTCACTGATAGCAGTGCAGAAAGATTTAATCTCGTTAGTGTAATGGTTGCTCTATCAGAAATTGATCTTTTGTCCCTCAAAAATATGTCCATGTTAGCCACAAGAAGAAGCAGAACATACTTGATGGTTGATCCTGTAGCCATCTTGGACATGAGTGCTAACATGGTTGAAATGATTATGTTCCCAATGGAAGCCCAAGGAGTTTTTATATTTATACCGGATACTAGCTCACCCACACTCATTTCATTTGATCTTGACCTTAATGCTGGTTTGATAAGACTTACTTTCGATGAAGTCATTTCTATTGATTTCTTCATGCCATCATCTATCACCATCCAAAACTCTATAGACCTTGTTCCAGGAGGATACCATATTCTTACATGTGGGTTAGTTAAGTATGAGTCTCTAAGTGAACGAGTGTTAAACTTGTGCCATGATGACCTAATTGCAATCACATTGAACGAGAATCTTGCAGTAGACATTGACACATCTTACATTTCTTTGGAAGCAAACAGCTTTGTGGATGCAGTGGGCAACAGCATCACTAGGATTTCAAATTTTTTGGCATTTAAAGCTAATAACTATACTGCAGATACCTCCAGCCCAATTCTTATATCCTTCATATTTGATTTAAACACATCTAGTATTGTACTCTTCTTTGATGAAGTCATCAATACTTCTAGTTTGATACTGACAGAGATAATTCTTCAGTCTGGTGAAATATATGATTCTGAGGAAACATCCTACAATTTGAGGGACTCTATCAATGACAACATTAACTCTGACACTGTCTTGATATCCTTGGGTCAATTTGATGTTGATGCAGTGGTTCTGCGAAATGGGCTAGCTACAGAACTGACAAACACTTATATCAATATCACAGATGGAGCTTTATTAGATTTCTATGGTAATCCATTCTTGGGTCTTGCAAGAGCTATGATAGCTGCTGGCTATATTCCTGACAAATCACCTGCTTTTCTTCTTCAGTTTTCAGTAAATTTGAGCAGCAATCAGGTCACACTCACATTTAGTGAGTCAGTAGATGTCCCCACCCTTGATGTTAATAAGATAACATTGCATAATGCTGATCAGGGTCAGGTGTATCGTCTCACATCTGCAAGCAGCAGCTCAAGTCCCAACGGAGCCCTAGTGGTTGTTGATATTGGAAGCATTGATATTAACTCTATAACTGCCAACACTCGCTTGTTCACAACCACTGCTGATTCATTCATCTCAACTGATTATGCTGTAATTGTTGATTCTGTTGGTAATACAGTTGATGCACTTCATCATCTTGGACCTGCTAATAATTTTACAAGAGATAATAATCCCCCTGAATTACTCGATTTTGAGCTTGATGTTAACACAGGCAGGATAGTATTAACATTTTCTGAGTCTGTCAACTTTGCTTCTCTGAATCCAGGTGGAATCAGTTTGGTGAATGAATCACTTGGTTTTAATGATGATGCAGTTCTTCCCACTGTGAGATCCATTCAACTCAGTGCTGCAACTCCTATGATTAACTACTCATCTGCGGTAATAGAGTTAGTTCTAACACCATTCGATCTTAATGCAATCAAGGCTGACACAGATGTAGCTACCATGTTGAATAATACCTTCATTGTGATAATCTCTACAGCAGTAATGGACATGTCTGGTAACAGGATTATTCAGTTGCCACTGATGGCTAAGTATTACACACCTGACACAGGAAACCCATACCTTGTTTCTTTCAGGGTAGATATTGTAAATAGAATGGTTATATTTGACTTCAATGAAGCTTTGAGTGAAGATAGCATAGATATCCTAAGAGCAGCTTTACAAAGTAGTGCACTGAGGCCAACCAATGAAGACCACTTTGAATTTACAACAGATTCCGTAGCTTCTTTGGTAAACTTTAGTTCTATTGAGGTTGCTCTGGGATTGGATGACTATACAAGACTTGTAGACAGTGGATTCTGCACTTCAACAACAAACTGTTTTAGTACCTTCGATGCAGCATATGCCAGTGATACCACCGGCAGACGAGTTGTTCCTTTGACTGATGGCAGTGCCAGAGAAGCTATAGCTTTAACTGAAGATCGAACTCCCCCTGCTCTTGTTCAGTTTATCAGTTTTGACTTTGACAAGGGCCAGTTAGTTCTTAGTTTCACAGAGGAAGTGCGAGTATCGACCTTTAACCTGACTTTTCTTAGTATTAAACCTAACTTTCAAATCCCTAGTGGCCGTGGCATTACCTTGTCAGGTGGAAGTGTGTCATCAGAAAATAACTCTACTGTAGTGGTGACACTCACCCCAGGTGACCTCAATGTTGTCAAAGCTGACAGATCTCTCTGTCGTCAGGACATCACTTGCATCTTGCGATTCCAAGAGAATTTGGTTATGGATATAAAAGGAAATCTTGTAGCACCCATCATAGACTCAGGAATGTTCATTAACAGAGAGCGACCTGATAAAATAATTTCGGATATGACACCACCTTTACTTCTGTCTTTTAACCTCAACATGAATACCTTGCTCCTTACTTTTACTTTCAATGAGGTCATAAGCATAGGTGCTTTCACAGAAACTGAATTGATCTTTCAAAATGCACCAAATGCCACAATTAGTTACCAACTCACAGAAGAGATTGTATTAACGAGAATTGATTCTACTATAGTGGAGGCTACTTTTGGAACAATGGACGCAATTGCTTTGAAAGCCATAGATGGTCTAGCCACAGGTTTGGGTGACACTTACATCTCCTTCAGCAGTGGTTTTACTCGTGATATTGGTGCTGGCATTACAGGAGTTCAGAATGACATTCAGGCTGTGAATGTCCCCATCTCAGTAAGTGATTATGTACCAGATACTACATCACCTACAAATATTGAGTTTGCTGTACTGGACATCAATGAAGGATTTCTTGTAATACGGGCTGAAGAACCTTTGTCGTTGGAAGTTGATGTAATAAAAGTTGCACTCCAACAGGGAAGAGGTATGGTAGAGAACATCACCTTAACTGGTGGGATACCTAGTTTTATAGACATACATGACCAGAGAGAAATCAGAATTGGTTTCAATGAAGAAGACTTCCAAGCTATTAAACTGAACCGTGCTATTGGATCAAGCCAAACTAGTAGTTTTCTCACACTTTCAGCTGGAGCTCTTCAAGACAAAGCTGATAATTCCATAATTGCTATTCCTGCTACTACAGCTCTCCCACTTATTACCAATGGCTTTAGGCCCGACATTACTCCACCTGGTCTCGTTGAATTCAATCTTGATTTGAATATTGGATTGATTGTGACTTCTTTCGATGACATTGTTAATGCAGAGTCACTTGATGTAACCAGACTCTCTATCTTGGGAAATATGGATGCTAGAATTGACAACAATACTTTTCATCTGACTGCTGGTGACACAAACAGCACTAACAGTTACAAAATTGAGATTCACTTATCTGACAGTGATTTAAATGCAATCAAATCTAACACCATGATTGGCACAGAAAAGAATACAACATATGCTAGAATTACTGCTGAATTCATCCAGGATGTAAGCCCTTCACCCTTGAATGTCCGTGCTAGTGTTCTTGGTGTTAACTCTCTAGTTTTCGATTCTACACCCCCAGCTCTCAATGGTTTCAGGCTTAGTATTGATGCTGGTACCCTCACTCTCAGCTTTTCCGAGGCAATAGAACCCACTAGCTTCAACGTGACTGACATTAAGCTTCAAAACAAAGTTGACTTCAACTTTGATCAGGCCCTCTATTTGCAACGCAGTAAGATATCTACACAGATGAACAACAGTGTGTTTACAATCACCATGATAGATTCAGATTTAAATGAACTAAAGAAGATGCTTAACCTAGGAACAAACGTCAGCAACACATTCATATCATTATCCTCTTCCACAGCACGTGATTTTGCAGGCAATCAGATTGTTGGAACACCACTTACTATGGCAGTCGCAGCAGAATACCATGACATAGATATAACCCCTCCAAAAATATCTACCTTCAACCTCAACCTAAATACAGGTCTTCTAGAAATATCGTTCTCTGAGACAGTTCGCGGAAGAACGTTACTGGTAAGGAGACTGTACCTACAGAGCTCAGAAGTGGCAGTTACCAATGAAGTAGTACAATTAAGCACTACTATACATTCTATGGACGACAGTATATCTGTAACCATAACAATCTCACAAGAAAAACTTAACAGAATTAAGAGTGTCCCTGGTCTTGCTATCTCAAACTTGACCACTTATTTACACAATGATGCTGGAGCGATTGAAGATGCTAATGGAATACCTATAGAAGGTACTTCTATTGGAATACCTGTGAGTCAGTTCATTACTGATTCCTCATCACCGACTTTGCTTGGTTTCTCACTGGACCTGAACAAAACTCTTGCTATATTGATTCTTACTTTTTCAGAAACTATTCAGTCTCACACTCTTAATTCTTCGGGAATTACGCTTCTAAACAATGATAATGGCTTGGCTACCACTGTGATTGACATTATCTCAGGTGAAGTATTGTCTGCAGAAAATTCTGTTGTTTCCTTTGAACTTGACGAAACTAGCTCAAATGCCATCAAGTTTTCTCAAGACTTGGGGACCTATCGAACAAATACATTTATTTCCATCTCAACCAGCTCAGTTATTGACAGGGAAGGTAACCCACTCCTTGGTGTTCCTTTACTGAAAGCAATTATGGTCGATACTATCTTTCCTGATGAGATTAAGCCAAACCTCCTTAGCTTCCACCTCAACCTGAACAACGGTGAACTCTCCCTGACATTTGATGAAGTTGTTAGTGTTAATTCCTTCAACTTCTCACAAATAACTCTTTACACTAACCCTTTGTTTCCTCCACCAAATCCTCAAATTACACTGAGAACTGCTCTTGTTGTAAAGCCTTTTTCGGGATCTGTGGTAACAATTAAGCTTGCAAGGTCTGACCTTAATGCCATAAAATTGGATAACAGTATCTGTTTTGTACGAGGGAACTGTTTCTTATTCGTAACACCTACAGCACTCACTGACATTGCTGGTAATCATGTGGTTGGTATTGCTCCCAAAGATGCCATATTATCGGGTTCAGGTTTTACTATCGACACTGAACCACCAATATTGGAAAACTTTGATGTGCTTTCTGGTGATTCCTTGTACTTTTTCAGAATTGTACTGCATTTCAGTGAACCTGTACAGTACACCAATGGAATAGTATCTGGCATTCAGCTCTTTTCTTCAAGTAATTCATCATCCATTGGAATGAACTTAACTCCACTAAGCACCATTGTCACAAAACAAAATAGTCCTGATTTGGTCATCAACATCCACCAATCTGATCTGGACTCCATACTGAGCCTGCCTCCTCTTCTATACCAAAGTAACTCGACTTTCATCCAAATATCTGCCATGGCATTCCAAGATCTACAGAACCAATCTATTCTCACTAGTGATAGACTCCAAGTTGCAATATTTGATGGGGATTTCATTCCACCAGAATTGAATTCCTGGAGTTTGGATCTGAACACAGGAATGATCTTCCTCACATTTAATGAGCTTCTCAATCCATCCAGTGCACGGACAGATTATATTGTTTTGCAGAATGCTTCAAATCGTACGTCATCTTTATTCTTTAGAATGCCAAAAACAGAGGATGTATTTTCTGGGTTATCAGCAAATGTAGTAGCTGTTTACATCAATCAATCCATTACAGACATGATACTGGAGATAGGATTGTTAAAAGATGCCACCTATCTAACTCTAGATCTGGGATTTGTACAGGACCTTGGCAATATTCGATCAAATACTATTTTTCCAGAAGTAGGAGTTCTGGGAATGGTCATTGCTGATAGATCTGCACCAGCCCTTGTGGACTTTGTTTTTGAGTTTAACCCAGCACAACTCATCCTCACATTCTCTAAGGCTGTCGATTTGTCAACCTTTGATCCCACCTTTATTGTACTTCAAGGTGGACCTTCTAGGTCCGACCCCAGCTATAGACTCACAGGTGGTACACTGCCAGATGTTAACACAGATGTAGTGATTTTAAGTATTCTTAAAGAGGATGAAGATACAATTAAAGCTACCCCAGACCTCCTTGAATCACTTGCCACCACATATGTCTCTCTCTCATCTTTTGTTGTTAAAGGTGTGAATGGAATATATATTCTACCAATATCTCCTGGCCAGCCAAGGAGAGCAGCCAGTTTTGGAGGTGATAATGTTTCCCCTTCCATTCAGAGCTTCAACCTGGACCTTAACTTGGGTCTAATCATATTTAGTTTTAGTGAGGCCATCACTGTATCATCATTTGATCAGAGTGAAATAACCATCCAAGATGGAGTCCTAACTCCTTTAGAAACTCGTCAACTCACTAATGGAACTTATTTTCATGAAGACACAGTGGAACTTGTTTTATCCCTCAGCATGAGTGATTATGATTTCATCAGAAGCAGCAGCATCTGCACAGTTAAGTCTGTTTGCTACATTTCATTCACAAACAACACCTTAACCGATACTGTTGGAAACTCTGTAGTTCCTAGAATGGCTCTTATGGTGTCTACTCTCATCAGAGACACAACACCACCAACTTTGGTAGATTTTATAGCATTTGATCTCAACAAAATGGAGATCAATTTGCTCTTTGATGAACCAGTTGATACGTCCACTTTGGACATTTCTGGATTCAGACTCCAATCTCTGTTTGAAGACCCTATTGCTAATTACACCCCTAATGCAATAATATCTGTGTCTTCCACTGAGAGTAGGATTTCTTTCATCCTCAGTGATAGTGACCTGAACAACTTGAAGACCCAGCACTATCTGTGTAGCCTAAGAAGCAACTGCTATGCACACATCAACAGGAATCTGATTCAAGACATGGCAGGCAACAAACTGTCTATGTCATCTAATGCTGAGCCAGGAGTCATAGTTAGCACTCTCATCAGAGACAATCAACCAGCCATTTTGCAAGGATTCACTTTTAACTTGAACAATGGAATTTTGGTACTGTCATTTGATGAACCTGTCCAAGGGTCATCCTTGCAAGCTAACGCAATCACTTTTCAGGCTAGCAATAAAACTGAAGCAGATCTGCAGTACCAGCTCACTGGGGGTACCACTGATTCTGGAGATGAAAGAGAGATAGTGGTTAAACTAACTACCAGAGATGTAAGTACACTGAAACATTTACCATTTTCCTCTATGGAAGGGGATACCTACCTGAGTGTTACTTCAAATGTGATTCTAGACAGAGCATTTCCTCCAAACTTTATAGCTCCCATTGGACCGGACTTTGCCATTTCTGGCACATATATTGGAGATACCACTGGACCTGTGATCATTCAGTTTACACTAGACCTCTTAAATGACATTTTGATTCTGACATTTGATGAGCCAGTTCTAATTGCCTCCTTGAATACTACTCTAATTGATCTTATATTAAGTACTAATCCTATGGCAGCTATGTCTCTAACTGGAACTAAACTAATTACTGCAACAGAAGAGGACACAAGCATTCTATCCATACATCTTACTGATGAAGATATAGAATTTCTGAAGGTGGACAGGGTTTTCTTTTCCACTTTTGACCAATCTGAGATTGCTCTTTCTGTGAAAACTGGAGCTGTTTTGGACTTTGCAAACAACAGCAATGAAGAGCAACTGAGAGTTAGTGCAGAACAACTTATTGTAGACACTTCACAAGCACAGGCCTCCAGCTTTAGTCTTGACATGAACACTGGAACTATTAAAATAATATTTAGTGATGTAGTTAGTGGCAGTACCTTTCAATCTTCTGCCATTATTCTCCAAAGTGCTGATTTGGCTGACCCTAACTACATATATACACTAACACAATCAACAGCTAGCAGCATGGCCTCAAAACAAGTTACAATATTTCTCTCTAAGCAGGACCGACTAGGCATCAGTGAAACACCAGGTTTGGCAACAGAACAAAATAACACGTACCTGCGGATGCGGGCAGATGCATTTGATGATTATGCAGGTAGAGATGTAATTGCTATTACAGATGGGAATGCCATTCGTGCTAAGACTTTTGTTGAAGACTTTGAAGGTATCATGCTTATCGAAGTCAGTCTTAATCTTACAACTGAAATATTAACACTTAGCTTTGATGACATTATAAATGCAAGCACATTAATTTTGCAGCAAGTTTCCATTCAGAGCAATAATGTTTCACCCACTAGGTCTGTCATTCTCAGTGATGGTATTTTGACAAGATCAACTGATGCTCAGTCAATAAATATCAAACTAGTTGGCAGTGATCTGAATGAAATCAAGTCCTACACAGGTCTTGCTACTTCTGTGAGCAACACTTTTATCAATATCAGACAGGATGCCATCTTGGATCTTGCTGGCAATGGCCTAGATGCTGCAGTTAGACAAGTGGAATTCTTCTATCCTGACACTGTACCACCACAACTAACTGGCTTTTCATTCGACCTAAACAGTGGACTTTTGATATTCAACTTTTCTGAGACAATCAACATCTCGAGTTTTCAACCAACCTCAATGACAATCCAGAATCTGCAGACATCTAATGCAACTAGCATTCCAATCAGTGGTGGGACCAAAACACTTATCTCCTTGACTTCCATTAGTCTTCTCCTTCCAACCAGTGATTTTGAAATAATTCAAGTCATGCCAAATATTGGAACCAGTGCGGATAACTCTTTTTTAACTTGCACCAACCAAGCAATAATGGACACAGCTGAGAATTTATTGTTAGAAATAGACTCATCTTTTGCACTAAGAGCATTAAGAGTTGCTGGAGACCAAACTAGGCCATCTTTGTTGACCTTTGGACTAGATATGGATACAGGTGTGCTCTCTTTAAATTTTGATGAAGTTGTAGATGGAATGAGCTTAAACATTTCTGCTTTTGAGTTTTTGGATAAACGTTTTCCATCCACTAGTTATACATTGACTAATGTTTCTGTTCTTCCTGAAAGCAATGCTACATTAGAAGTGCACCTTTCCAATGTCGATCTTAATGCTATCAAAAGGAACTCGGACTTGGGTGTTAGTTCATTTACCACATTTCTCAGCATATCAGATAGAGCCATTTCTGATACATCACAGAATCTTGCTCGAGAAATTTTAGAGGGTGATGCTCTTCTCGCTGATCCATATATCCCTGATGAAAGTCAACCATTACTTGTGGATTTCAGTCTTGATCTGAATTTAACTTCAATCATTCTCACATTTTCAGAGATAGTCAGAGCTTCTACTTTTAAGACACATTTTGTCTCCCTTTTCTCAAGTGCAACCCACATGTCACCCAGTTACACTCTACAGTCAACTCAGGTTATGATAATAGACTCGCCCATTATCACTTTGCCACTCTCACTACAAGATGGTGACGAAATCAAGCTAATAAATGGTCTTGCGTCTAATGTTGGTGACACATACATTCTTCTTTTGAATGACACTGTGCGTGATTTCAGCAACAATATGCTTGTGGAACTGGATTTCCCTAGGCAAGCTCGGAGTGTGATAACAGATGCTATATCACCTCTGCTGAGCTTCTATTCGCTTGATATGAATTCTGGCAGGCTGACCATGCAGTTTTCTGAACCGATAAACATCTTATCTTTGGCAATTTCAGGACTTACGTTGTACACCAGAATGGGGATGACTGGTCCCAGTGTCACTCTTGATTCATCCTCTGTGAACAATACTGCAATTAATTCATCCTCAGTTGTTATTGACTTGAGCATGAGTAATCTCAATGATATAAAGTTTTACACCAGCCTTGGAGTTATTGCTGAGGAGACATTTTTAACATTGATGAGTGGAACTTGTGAGGATCTTGCTGGTAACCCTATTAACACAATTGCCTTGCCAGGCCTGAGACCTACTACAGTTGTTAGAGACATAACTGGTCCAAAGTTGGAGACCTTCACCTTTGATTTGGATACAGGACGTCTTCGCTTGATGTTTAATGAAATAATTGATGTTTTCTCAGCTGTGGGAAGTTCTTTGGTGCTTCTCAATGACCAAGAAAGGGTCCGGCTCACCAACCCCATGATATCTTCAGATAATCGAACTGTCCTTACCATTACTTTAACAAACTCAGACTTGAACAGAGTTAAATCTTTCAGAAATCTAGCCGTTTCTAAAAGTACTACATTCCTTGCCATCGAGATGACTGCTATTGATGATATTTCAGGAAATAGTGCTATTGTTATTCCAGAATCACTTCCGTTTATGGCTGAATCGCTGTATAATGATACACGGAGCCCACGACTGCTTCAGTTCTTTGTTAACATTGAGGTAGGAAATATTACTCTCATCTTTAATGAAACAGTAAATGTAGTTAGTATTTCAACATCTGAACTAGTTTTTCAAGAAAGCCAAAATGACAATCCAGCTACTTCAGTTAGGCTCTCGAGCACAAAAGTTGTTACTTCCACTGACTCAGATGTGGTCACCCTCGTTACTGACCAAGTAGATGTACAACGACTGTTCTCCAATGATCTTTGCTTGGATGAGAGTAGATGTTTTGCTTCTTTTTCAGAGGATTTTGTCAGTGACATGAGTGGAAACAAAGTGGTGAGCCAACTTGGATCCCATGCAGTACAAGTCAACCAGCTTGTGGTCAATCCTACTCCTCTTGTGCTATCCCAGTTTGTAGAGATTGACTTCAACCAAGGCACTCTGACTCTGAGATTCACAAAGACTGCCCAGCTAAATACCCTACTTGCAGAAAATATCGTGTTGTCTTCTACTATCTCTCATAACACAAATACTGAACTGATTCAACTTACTGGAGGTGAAGTAATAAGTGCTCTTGGACTTGAGATCACTATAGAGTTGGAAACTGTAGATTTGAACATCATCAAAGCTAACCGGCAGCTCTGTGGAGCTCAACTTACTTGTTTCATTAGATTTCCTGAAGGAACTATCCTTGATCTTACTGATAACCCTGTTGAAGCAGTTAATTTTGGAACTCTATCTTTGATGGAAGTACCAGACAATTTCATTGGGGACACAACTGGTCCTGTGGTTATTGGCTTTGATCTTGATCTTAACAGTGAAACTCTGACTGTTGAATTTGATGAACCAATTCAATCTTTCTCATCTTCTGCTATAACAATACAGAATGAATTCAATGGAACACTAAATCATACTCTTTCATTGTCAGATGTTACAGTCATGGATTCATTAGTTTTTGTGTCCTTATCTCCAAGTGACATTATAATTCTGAAATCCATGGATAAATTAGCTACTGATAAGAGCTCTACCTACTTCACCTACACTCACTTAATTGCCACAGATGTTGGAAAAGGTTCCGGAAATAAGTTCAACTCGGCACAGGAACAAATCTCAGCAATTAATGCCTCACAAGTGAGAAACTTTGTACTTGACTCTACTCCTCCTATTTTTACAGAGTATACATCTTTTGATCTAAATTCTGGAGTCATGACTGTCAGCTTCAATGAACCAGTGGACATATCAACTGTAGTGTATGAAAACATCACTTTGCTAGCATCTCAAATGTCTCTCAATGGGCTAACTCTCACTCAAGGAACAGTAGAATATGTCAATAATGATCGTATTAGTATTAAGATTGTTCTCTCTCTTGATGATCTTGAACTTGTGAAGAGTGACATGGGATTAGCATCTAATGTTTTCAATACTTACCTAGTAATCGGTGAAGGAGCTATTGCAGATACATCTGGCAACTTCCTTGCAACACCTATCATCCGACAAGTGTCTGATTTCCGTCCTGATCGAGAAAGTCCCAATTTTGAAATGTTCAACTTTAACCTAGGTACAGGACTGCTGGAACTCACATTTGATGAGATTGTTGATGGAAGAACTATACAATTCCGCTCTTTCACAATCCAGAATGCACTGACTGATCCTACGTCTTTGGTCACGCTAACAAGTGGTCCTAATCTGGATACAAGAATTAGCCACGAGATCAACTTCAACATTAGCAGAGTAGATCTCGACAACATAAAAGGAATAGTTAACCTTGCTACCAACTCTAACAACACTTTCCTCAACATCATAGCCACTGCAATTCGTGATTTAGCTGGTCAGAACGTCAATGGATTGACCAGGCAAGTAACAATTTTCACCAGAGATGACAGTATGCCAGTTCTCCTTAGTTACAATCTTGACATTGGTTTGGGGGCACTCATTTTGAAGTTTAGTGAAGCTGTTAATGTCAGTACCTTAGATGTTACTAGAATCACACTGCTGAGCGGTGCAAGTGTTAATGAGGCAGATGTGATCCTTGCATTGTCTGCAGGAAGCTTTGATAGAAACGCCACCTCTGCTATAGTCAGCTTGGTCCTTCCTCAAAGAAATGCTGATGTTATCAGGAGAAACCCTAATTTTGGGACTGAAGGCAACACTTTCCTAGCTATTTCTAAAGGTGCAGTCTTCGATTTATCCGGTAATCCTCTTGCTGGAATACCACTTGATGATCCTTTAAATATTACCATGTCAATAATTGACCAAACGCCACCAGAGTTGACTGCATTTTTGCTCGACTTGAATAATGGCCTTCTGGAAGTTTCTTTTAGTGAAGTAATAGACAGTTCCATGGTTAGTGTGTCCGGATTTATTTTGGACAACACTGCTAGTCCTCCAATGATGTCCTATGCTCTTACTAATTCCAGGGTGGTTGCAAATCTAGATAACATCATCACTTCATCATTCAAAATATCACTCAGTGATGATGACCTTAATTACATCAAAAGTGTAAGATCACTTGCAAATAGTGTAGATGACACCTTCCTGAGCCTGTTTTTCAATGCTGTGGAAGATACCAGCAATATACCTATCCAACTATCACAACCCCTTCAAGCTAAACTTGTGGTAAAGGATAACACAGGACCCATACTTGTCAATTTTGAGTTAAACATGGATGACAATATCTTAGTGCTGACATTTCGGGAAGCTCTTAATGTATCCACTGTTATGGTTGACCAGATAACACTGACCAATAGTCCTGATGTTCTTGCTGCTGCTACTGCTGAATACACACTTAACAACAGTGTGGCGATGAACAATTTGGGAAATGAGCTAACTATCGTGCTTTCTGATCTTGATCTGGACTCGATCAAGACACAAGAAAGCTTTGGTACCAATGAGGACAACACTTTTATTTTCTTCCCGTCTGGACTTGGTTTTGACTTTTCTAATAACCCAGTAGTAGCTGTTACTAATCATCCAGCGCAAAGTGTAGTGCAGGACACAACACCACCATCTTTGATCAGCTACTTCCTAGATTTGGACAGTGGATCACTGGATCTTACATTCTCTGAACCTGTCAATACAGCAGACATCAATTTCTCTGGAATTGCTCTTCTTCCTGTCCCTCTCTCTTCTGAAAGAGTTTCCCTAACTGCAGGAAAAGTTGATCCACCAAACCAAAGAGAAATTGCAATCTATATTGCTCAATCAGATCTGGATGCCATCAAACTTGTACCTTTGATTGGCCAGTTTTCCCAAACAACCTACCTAGAAGTTGCTGCTGCAGTATTCTCTGATGTATTTGGAAACCAAATATTGTCCATAGGTGGAATGAGTGCATTAGTAGCAAGTGGTGTTGAACTAGATGGGACTTCTCCAACTCTCCTTTCTTTTGATTTCATCATGGACAATGGAAGACTTCCACTCTCTGTTGTGCTACACTTTGATGAAGTGGTAAGGCCATCTTCTATTGATTTATCCTTGCTGGCTCTAATTTCTAATCCTGCTGTTACTACCAATTTACTAACATTGGATGGCAATTCAGTGCGAATTACAGTAGAACCCCGTACCATTATCATAAACATCATACAGGTAGAGAGTATCAGAGATCTCCCTCCTCTTGGTCAATTTGAGAACACAACTTACCTCTTGGCTAGTTCAGCCTTTATCCAAGATGCCAGGGGCATACCTTACAACTCGACCAATAACCCTATTCATCTGAACAATCACACTGCAGATCTGATTCGACCACAGCTAGTAAATTTTAGTTTAGACCTCAACACAGGAACTATTTTTCTGTCATTTTCTGAGGATATTACATTGCCTCTCAACCTTACAACTGTTATCTTGTTGGGAAATCAGTCCCTCTCTGGACAGTCTCTAATTCTGGCTGATGTAACGGTTTCTAGTCAACTAGGTTCTTCACTTGACTTCCTTCTTTCTGACAATGAGCTCAACATCCTCAAGACATTGTCAATGATTGGTACTAAGGTGAATAACACTTTCCTTGGCATAGGAAAGGGTAGTGTAAAGGACTTAGCTGAAAATCCATTAATTGGCATTCCACCAGAAAATGCTTTACAAGTCAAGTTGATAACTCCTGATATCACTCCACCAAAGCTAATGGGCTTTGCACTTGTGGTGGACAGAGCTGAGTTAACCCTGACTTTTACCGAGAGTATGGATGTTGATTATTTCATACCTAGTGGGATAACACTGCAGAATTCCAAATCTAGTCCTTCTGCTCAGTATAGGTTCACAGGAGGTGAAATTTCTACACCTGATGGCCCAATAGTAACCCTATTAGTGACTGATAATGATATCAATAACATTCTTAGTTTTGAAAACTTGGCCACTTCTCTGGATGATCTCTACTTGAGCATGTCTAGAAACACTGTGACGGACACAGGTGGAAATAGAGTGGAGGAGATTTACAGCAACAATGCTATCCAAGCTATGGCATTTACAGTTATTCCAGACACAACTAATCCCATTCTAATTGGCTTTGACTTCAATCTTAATAATAACCTTCTAGTCCTCAGTTTTAATGAGTATGTCAATGTGACGACTCTACAGATTAGTGAATTGACACTACAGGATGGATTTTCCACCATGGTTGCATCCTATTCCCCGACAGAAGCATTAGCTATCAGTAAGCGTGGAAAGAATATTGAAATCAATTTGTTGCCTTCAAATATTAATATAATCAAGCTTCTGCCCCTCTGTTCAAACAGTGATAATTGCTATCTGTCATATGGCAGTAAGACTGTCTTGGATTCTGCAGGGCTCTCTCTGATTCCAAGAGCAGACGGTAATGCTTTACACATCTCAATGTATACTGCAGACACAACCCGACCTTCACTCATTACTTTTACTTCTTTGAACTTGGTGAATGCTACAATAATCCTTAGCTTTTCTGAAGCTGTCAATGTTTCTAGCATTGATGTCAAAGTCATAACTTTGCAGACACTCTTTGAGGAACCCATTGTATCCTATTCTCTCACTGGAGGAACATTAGCAGCCTCTATCGATGCTACTGCAATTACTGTAACCCTGAATGCTGGCGATCTCAACTTCATCAAGAGAAACAGGTACCTCTGTACGATTCGTTCATCATGTTACTTTGTAGCATCCAGTGACCTGCTTTTGGATACTTCTGATAATCTTTTTTCCAGTATATTGAATGAGTTTCCAGGATTTATAGTTAGTGACCTGATAGATGATGATGTTGGACCAGTTTTGGACTCATTTGACTTAAGTATTAATGCCGGTCAACTTATTCTTCACTTTAATGAACCAGTTGATGCAGGTAGCCTCCAAGTAACTTCACTCACTATACAATCAGAAGCCAATGTTATGAATGCTTCCACATATCAGCTGACTGGTGGAACAATTACAAGTGGTGATGTAGAGGATATCATCATTCAACTAACAGCAAATGACCTCATAGCTTTGAAACTGATTAATGCTTCAAGTAGTGTGAATACCACTTACTTGTCTGCTCCTGCTGGTTTTGCAATGGATACTGCATATGATCCAAATCTTGCAACAGAAGTGTCTTCAGATGCAGCTCCTAGAGTGCACAACTATACTGCAGACATCTCACCTCCATTATTGATGGCATACAGCATCAGTTTGAGGAAGGAAGTACTTATTTTGATCTTTGACGAGCCAGTTGTCATGGATAGCTTGAATGTTTCTGGGCTGCTCCTACACTCTGGTACTGGGTTGACTGGAAACATTATAATATTGGAAGATGGAGTCGTTCTTACAGAGGAATCAGCCAGCACTGTCATATTACTAGCATTCTCAAGAAAAGACATAGCAGCATTAAAACTTGATACCAACTTTGGCACTGTCTCTAAAAACATTTTCTTGACAATTTTGCCTAACACTGTCCAAGATACACGCATGAATGGTATCCTTCTTGCATCGGATTTGATGGTTACCGTGTTGGAAGAAGAATCTGCTCCTTCCTTTGCCACACTGGATTCCTATACATTAGATTTGAACACAGGGAACATGATTCTGACTTTCAGTGATGTAATGAATATCTCAACTCAAAACTCACTAGCAGTTCGCCTCCAGAGTAAACCACTAGCTGGCATTGATGTCTATACTCTCTCAGGTGACAGCTCCTCTTCTAGTTCAAATGGCCACATTGTAAATATAGACCTGTCACCATTGGATATATTCAATATCAACTCCAAGCTAACTTTAGCAACTGACCCATCTTCGACATATCTTATCATGAGAGCTGATTTTATCGATGACTACAAAGGAAACGATGTCTTACCCATCACTGATGGCAAAGCAATGCAAGTCACCACCTTCATTCATGACAGTTCACCACCTAAGCTTGTTAGTGCAGTCTTGGATCTCAATCTAGGTGTTCTTAATTTTTCCTTCTCAGAAGCTATTGACATTAGTTTTGTGGATGTGACCGGTATTGCCATTCAGAGTGTATTAAACAATAGTGAGGCAGAAATTGAAGTTGTGCCTCTTTCTGTAGGGGACTCCATACTAGTTTCTGAAGATCATCATACAGTTATGCTCCATCTGACCATATCTGACCTTCATAAATTGAAAATCAGCTCCAGTATTGCAACAGATGAAAATGATACATTTTTTTCTATTCAACCTGGAGTTTTTAGAGATCTTTTTTCTAATAATTTCAGTGGAACACCTTCTGACTTTGCTTTTTCGGTGAGTTATGTGGTTAAAGACCTGTCAGGACCTCAATTGACTAACTTCAGCCTCGACCTTACAATGGGTTTACTCAATATCACATTCTCTGAGACTGTGAATGCCTCTACCTTCAACTCTAGTGGTCTTACACTGCAATCATCAAGGCAATATGATACTGTACGCTACGCTCTGAAGACAGGAATCATTGAGTCAAACCATTATAGTGTATCTATTCAGCTTGAAGTAGATGATCTTAACAGTATCAATGCCATCAGTGAACTAGGCAAGACAATTAGTGACACATTCATCTCCGTTATGAGTTTTGCAATCCAGGACATAGATGGCAATAGTATTACCGCTATTCTACCAACAGATGCACTTCAGGCTAATTTTGTCATCCGTGACTATTCACCTCCTTCCCTTACCTCATTTTCCCTTGACCTAGACAATGGAATATTGAGCCTGACATTCTCGGAGTTTGTGCTTCCATCCACACTTGACTCTTCTGAAATAACCTTACAAAGTATGAGAAAGAAGTTATCGTCTTCTGAAATGCTGACCCTTCAACGAGTCCAAGTGGTTCAAGAAGTCTCTGATGTTATTAACATAACATTGACTGACATTGACCTAAATTTCATTAAGGCAGCTTCGATACTTGGAGAAAATGAGAATTCTACCTTCATATCTCTCACCGAGGACACTATTGTTGATCTAACTAACGAATCTGTGGTACTGGTATCTTCCATGGCAGCAATTCCTGCTACATACATTGTGTATGACATAGGTCCACCAAGATTGACTAGTTTTACTTTAGATCTGGGTAGAGCAATCTTGGGTCTCACTTTCTCGGAGATAGTCAACTTTCAGACTCTCAATATTTCTGCCATCACGTTACAGGATCATTTGACTATACCAAATGTGATGTACACTCTAACTACTGGCTCTCCTTTTCCTCGGAGTGAAAACTCTGTAGATATAAACCTGAGTGTCATAGACCTCAATGCCATCAAGGTAAGGTCTCTTGGATTGGGTGCATCTACCATCTACTTGATTCCAGAAAATGGAACTATAACTGATCTTGCAGGTAACATTTTGCAAGAGCCCACAGAAGGACTAAATGTATTAGAGATATTTCCTGATAAGTCTCCACCAGTTCTGATGACATTTACTCTCAACCTTAACACATCTGAATTGATTCTAACATTCAATGAAGCTGTGGATCTGAATACAGTCAATGTTAGTGGCTTCACTATAATTCCCGCAAGAGGCATGGAGGACCCTTTACGATCACTTTCTCTCTCAGGTGGTGTCATCTCTATTAGTCATCAAGGAGATGAGGTTGCTGTCAAGCTTACAATGACCGATGAAATTGTCCTCAAAAGCACAGCTGGAATAGGAAGGACAATAAATAACACATTTATAATAGTCAGTAATGGTTCTCTCTCAGATATGTATGGTAATGCGATAGTTGAAATTAAGCTATCTGAAGCAGTTCCAACATCGCAAATCATTGGAGATGAAACAGGTCCTCTATTTCTTAGCTTTTCCATTGATCTGAATGTGAGAAATATGCTTCTTACTTTTGATGAGCCTGTTGGAAGCACTATCATGAATAAACGCATAGAAATATTTAACAGCAATGATTCTGCAATGACACTTTTCTCTGTACAGACTATGGTCGCCAGTGCAAACTTGAACATTCTCTCCATAACTTTGAATCCAAGTGATCTCAACCATATCAAACCTCTTCGAAATAACATATTCTTGAGACTTCTGAGTGGAAGTGTAGCTGATCTTACAGGAAACTATATACTCACCACTGAGGTATCTAAAGTCATTAATATTACTATGGATACGACCAGACCACAACTTGTGATGTTCCATATTGACCTAACAAATGCTACAATCACCCTCTTCTTTGATGAGGCTACAGACCCAACCTCCTTTTCAATTGACCAATTAACCCTCCAGAACGCAAACATTTCAGAAAATGTGACTTTCGATCTTACTGGAGGTATTGTAATGCATCATTTATCTGTCACTTCTGCACTTGCCATTAACATCACAATACTCGACCTAAATGATATTTACAAACTGCAGCTTTGCACTGATGATGTGGATTGCTTCCTTACCTACACCACAGCACTTGTTCAAGATTATGCTGGTAATGATGTAGTAGACCGGTCTCAAGATAGCTCAATCCCTCTTCAGGCCAGCATCCATAATCCAGATACTGTCACTCCCCAGCTTGTGAGTTTTACCAATTTTGATCTTGATTCAGGCACTCTCACCCTCAGCTTTTCTGAGACAGTTCGAGCATCTTCCATCAATTTCAATGGTGCCAGACTCCTATCCTTCTTCAGCAATCCCAGTGCACAACTGTCACTAACTGGTGTGACTACAGAGAGTGATAATGGACAGGATATTACTCTTAAACTTACCAACACTCACCTTTCAACTATCAAGCTAGACAGTGACTTGTGCAGTACTCTCACGAACTGCTATATAGACGTGCCCCAAGGTGCAGTGCAGGATATGGCAGAGAATCAGGTGCAAGCTGATATTGCCGGAGCAGCTAGTTTTACTGATGATACATCTGGTCCAGAAATTACAAGATTTGGATTTGATCTGAACACTGGAAGTCTAACACTGACATTTGATGAGCCTGTATTTAGTATGATGATCAACTTCAGGGCTATTGCTCTTCAAGATGCACCACGGTCAACCATTCAGTTTACCTTGACTGGAGGAAACCTCACATCCTTTAATTCTAGTTCGGCAGTTGAGTTCACTCTTCTACAAGATGACATTGTTTCTATCAAGTCCATCAATAATCTTGCCACTTCAATGGCTACGACTTACCTTGTTGCGACATCTATGCTGATGATCAGAGATGTGAGTGGGATGGGATCACTCAATGCACCACTAGTTGATGGAGTAAATGCCACACAGGCTATGCCTTATATAGGAGACATGAACAGAGTTAGACTCTTACAATTTAATAGGTTGGATCTCAATGCCGGCTTGCTCATGCTGAGTTTTAATGAGCCAGTGGATATTTCGAGTATACAATTTGATCGGTTTACTCTACATAGTGGTCAGTCTAGTGGAATATCAATTCAACTACATGGGGGTAGTGCAAGCTATGGACTTAGCCAAACTGAGATCAGTATTGAACTTTCTCTCCAGAGTATTTTGGATATAAAAACCAATACAGATGTGGGAACTTCATCTGCCAATACGTATATATCTGCCACAGAAACAGCCATCATGGATCTTGCAGAAAATCTTCTCATAGCTATCTTGGCAAGTAATGCCCTACGTGCCCAAACTGTATTAACAGACTTCAGTCCACCTATTCTTGTAGGATTTAGCTTGGACATGAATATCGGTGCTATTACCTTGTCTTTTGATGATGTAGTGGATGTCTCCAGCTTTACACCAAGTGCTCTGATTATCCAAAATGACCAGATTCAGATATCTGGCACTACATCACTAAACTTGTCAACACCTTCTGACAATATTATATCTCCTGAGGATGGATTCGATGTCCAATTTAATTTAAGCCTAGCAGATTACAGAACTTTGCAATCACAACCAGACCTGGCTACTTCTGACAGTGATACTTTCATAGTCCTTCCAAATTTGGCCATTTCTGCAAGCAACGGATTGCCAGTGACACCTATTAGTGTATTTTCTGCTTTTCAAGCTACCAGTTATATACCTGACACAACCAGACCTATCTTGGAAGCCTTTACTCTAGATCTGAACACTGGAAGTATCACTCTAACATTCTCAGAGGTTGTTAATACTTCAAGTTTTGACGAAGCCCAAATCACAATTCAGGACACAGTGGGAGGATCCGGATATTTTATTAACCTGAGTGGTGGTTCCATCTCACCCAATACACCTACAGCTGTACTGAGCCTTCAGCTTTCACTCAATAACCTGGAAGATATCAAACACATGATGGATTTTGGTGTGAGTGATCTCACCACTTTCTTGACAGCCTCAAGTAAAACTGTCAGTGACATGATTGGGTTACCATTGGAAGAAATCCTGACCTTGGATGCTCTCATGTCTTCCATGCACTTACCAGACATAACTGGGCCATTGCTCATCAACTTCTCTCTGGATCTTAACATTGGACTCCTTTCATTCACTTTCGATGAGTCAGTAATAGTTAACACCTTTAACAGTTCCACTTTGACCTTACAAAGTGACCGTGAAATAGTGTTCTCCACCACTTCCTTTACTCTTACTGGAGGCTCCCTCATTCCAGGTCAGATTGATGGGCAGGTTGTTTTGTTCGCACTATCAACTGATGACCTTGACACAATCAACACCGACCAGTCCATTGCTCACACTGTAGACAATACCTTCCTAAGCGTGGCTGAAGGCATGGTTTTGGATACAAATTTGGTCCCTGCTATGGAAATTCCTGCCACCAATGCTTTACCAGTGGGATATATCTTACTGAATGGAACTAGACCTCAACTGCAAGGGTTCAATTTCGATCTTAATTCTGGTGCCCTCGCCCTCTCGTTTTCTGAGCTGATATCACCATCAAGTTTCAAAAGCAGCTTTGTGACTTTGCAGAATGACAAAGCTACATCCCCTTCTGCCGCATTTGTTCTACGTGACAATCTCAGTCCCAGTACAATGATGAACTCACACACACTCTTGATCATGTTGTCTATGGAGGACTTGAACACTATCAAGGCTGACTTGAACCTTGCTACATCTGAAAATGACACATTTATCAGTATGCTGTCTGGAACTGTGGCAGATGTCCATTTTAATTACCTAGATCTAGTTCTTCCAAAGGATGCCTTACAAGTGACTCTGTTCACTGAAGACACTGGTCGCCCTGTCATCAATTCCATTACATTTGACCAGAATGAAGATAAAATTGTCATAGAAGTATCAGAACCAATTGATCAGACACACTTTAACTTCTCACAGATCACTATCTTGAATGCTGATTCTGATCCCATCAGTTATGTTTTGACAGGAGGGAAGTTAGATGTGAATGGTACTATACTTGCACTAAACCTGAACATTGTAGATACTATATTTTTGAAGAGAAATGTCTCTATTGCTTCCTCGTCAGCAAACACACTGATAACAGCAACTCCATTCACCTTTAAAGACCTAGCGGGTAACAACTTTGCTGGCATACCTGTTGACATGCCCAGGGCTGTAGACATTTTTTTTACTGACACAACATCTCCAAGACTCATCTCATTCAATTATAAGGCAACACCTGGAATTATCCTCCAATTGGTGTGGTCTGAAGTGGTGGATGGCAGTTCACTAAATGTGACTCATATTACCCTTCAGGATTCTAGGGATATCAGTATTTCTGGCAACCACTTCCGCCTTACTGGTGGAAACGTTGAGCAACAGGATGAGAAAGTCATCTCCATCAATGTAACTGATGAAGATTACAGGAAAATTAATACATTTTCTCCTCTTGGTGAGAGCATCAACTTCACCTTCATTTCCATAACAGCTGACCTTCTCACTGACTTGTTACAAATTCCAAATGAAGACATCCCTATCACTGATGCGCAGCAGGCTGATGTGTATTCTATGGACTTGATCTCTCCAGAGGTGACTGGTTTTTCTTATGATCTAAACACTGGAAGCATTATACTTACATTCAATGAAGCTGTGGATGAGAATACATTTAACGCCACTGGATATACCATACAATCAACTTTCAATGACACTACAGTATCATACACTTTAACTGGTGGAGTGGCTAGTGCAAAGGGAAATCAACTTACTATCTTGCTAATTAGCATGGACATGGATAAGATTAATCAAAATTCTGGACTGGCAACATCAGTTGAGTCAATGTTCCTTTCCATGGCTGATTTTGCTATTCGAGATGTTTCCAATAACTTAGCTGTTGGCATATCGGGTGCAAATGCACTGCAAGTTAATCATATCATCCCCGATGCTTCTGGTCCAAGTCTGGTTTCTTTTGACATCCATCTTGGTTTTCAATCACTCTCTCTTGATTTCTCAGAGACAGTTGATGTCAGTAGTCTAAGAATAACTGAACTTACCCTTCAAAACAGACCAGCCAATGCCAGTGAGTCATTCAACTTTACTGGAGGATCCTATGCAGATTTAAACACGTCTATCATTAGGATCAACATATCTGGTGAGGATCAACGCACCCTTCAAACCTTTGCTGGACTTGGAACTCTACCAAATAACTCATTCATTTCTCACACATCAAATCTAGTGAGAGACCTTTATGGCTTTCTTGTTGAACCCATCTCTCCCAATGAAGCTATTTCTGCTTCTAGTGTAGGTAGAGACATGATTGGTCCGAGCCTATTGGGATTTGATTTTGATATGGATGCTGGAACTATCACACTGACTTTTAATAAGGTCGTAGAAATCCTAAACTTCCATCCTGAAGCCCTCACCATTCAGAATACTCTCTCTGGGAATGACCAAGTTATGCATTTGTCTGCTTACAGTATTGTCAATGGCCCAATGTTGGGTATGGTTAGGATTCAGATAGCTCCTGATGACTTGAATGGTATTAAGTCTTCTAGGACATGCATTGAAAGACAGCAATGCTTCATTACATACACAGAACTACTGATCACGGACACATTTAACCAACCAATAAATAATCCACAGGAGGTCAAAGGGATTCTAGTGAACAGCCACATTAGAGATACAGGCTCACCTAACCTGGCAAGTTTTTCAAGTTTCAATCTCAACTTTGCTCAGTTGACTCTGGAATTCTCTGAATCAATTGACTCATCCACCCTGGACTTTTCTGGAATAACTATCCAATCTTTTAAGACAAATCCAATTGATACGATTCAACTTAACAATGGCACTGTCACTGACAGAGGCACTACAGTTATGCTCACTCTCTCTCTTGATGATGCAATTAGGCTCAAACAAAAACCATTCCTTTGTGCCAGACAAGGCACCTGCTATGTAACTCTTAGTTCTACTACTATAGACGATATATCTGGAAACAGCTTAAAACCTTTGGATATCGGCATTGTTGTAGCAGACCACACTGGAGATAGCATCTCACCAACTCTTCAGCACTTTGACTTGAACCTCAACACGGGTGAACTTAGTTTGTCTTTTGATGAGATTGTGGACACCAGAAATCTGATGTATTCTGGTATTGTTATTCAGTCAAGTAATGTGTCAACAGCTGACACATACAGATTCATGAGTGGTACAAGGACATCCGAGTTATTCAGTAATGTGGTCACCATTGCTCTCAGTGAAATTGATCTAAACATTATCAAAACATTATCCTTTGCCAAGAGAAGAGAAGACACTTTCATTACTATTGAACCAAATGCAATCACAGATCTTTCTACTTTATCCAACATGGCAACTAGAATATCTAGTCAGGTCCGTACATATTATCCAGACAGTGTTGCACCTTCTCTCTATAGTTACCATCTAGATCTCAATAGCAACATTCTCATTCTTACATTCAGTGAACCTGTCAATGAAAAGGAGTTCAGTGATAGAGTTAGCCAAGTTTCTTTCAGTTCAACATCAACTGGAGGGAATATCTATCATCTCACTGGTGGTACTGTAACTTCATCGATGCAACATACCATAGTTACTGTCACACTCAGTTCACCTGATATCATTGAATTAAAGTATGGTTCTACAGACCTCGCCAGCTCCAGAGAAAGAGTGTATCTCTCTATTGCTTTGGGTACCATCAGTGACACAGGTAGTGGTATCTTCTTGCGAGAAATTTCCTTCCTCCCTGCCCAAGATCCGAATACCTTCACAATTTTCAAAGGAAAATTTTCTTTGGAAAGTTTTATCTTCGATATCTATAATGGAATAATGATATTGACATTTAATGACATTGTTAATGCTAGTACTTACAACCAAGCTGGCATCACAATTCTGAATGGCCTGGGAGCTTCTCTTAGTCCTGTTGATAGCAGCACTAGTAGTATGAATGGACTCGAGCTAACTATTAATTTAGGACAAACCACTTGTTTGCTCTTAACTCAAATTGGCAACCTTGCCACCCAACGCGAAAACACTTTTTTGACCATTGATGTTGATACAATCAGAAACTTGAGAGGTGACAATATAACAGCATTGAGAGAAATACTACAAGCAGCAGTTTTTATTGGAAATGAAAAGGGCACTAAACTCTCTTCATTCACTTTGGACATGAACACTGGTTTGCTTGTTATGCAGTTTGGCCAAATAGTGGACTCTTCTTCATACAATGGTTCACTTGTGATGATCCAGGATGCAACTGGAGATACTAGTGTGACTCTATCTGGAAACTCTGGTGTAGGTGGAATGGGGGGTTTTCAAGTAAGCATATCCTTAACAAGTGATGAGTTGGATGCTTTGAATGCTGAAGAGAGAATAGCTTTGTCAGTTAGGAACACTTATGTTTTTATATCACCAGGATCTTTCACTACTCCAACCGGTGGTATCGTATCTACATCAAACCCTGTCCAAGCTACATCAGTCGAGCCTGATAGCCAGTCACCAGTCCTAAGTGACTTCAAATTTGACTTAAACAATGGCAGTTTATTGCTGACTTTTTCAGAGATTATCATCGCCAGATCTTTGAATCTTCGACTGGCGTCTATCAGAAATGGAGATGGCTCCATCATCAGACAACTCACTGGAGGAACTGTCACCACGGGTAACAGCAGGGGTATTGAAGTAGTGCTTAGCAGAGAAGATCTGAATTTCATCCGTGCAAATGACAACCTTGGTTCTAGCACAGACAACACATTACTGTCTTTCAGTGACCAATATGCAGAAGATGCCTTTGGCAACCATGCTGCAGCAGTGACTTTGATTGCTTCCAGTGTAATTGCTGATAATAGCAATCCTATACTTGTTGCCTTTACACTCAACCTGGATGCTAATGCCTCTGTGATATTAACCTTCAGTGAAGTTGTTGAAATCCAAGGATTTGTAGTATCTGGATTCACTTTACAAAACTCCCAAAACCACCCCACTGCAATAGAGAACTTGGCAAAGTCAGAGGTGTTGAGCAAGTCTGATTTAGACATCGTAGAAGTTCTCCTTCAACCGGCCAGCCTCAGTTTCATTCAGAAAAATGACTATTTTGGAACATCTATTGATGACACTTATATCAGTGCAGTACAGGGATCAGCTGTAGATAAATCCAGTCCAGCTAACTTGTTGGATGCTATTCCTGCTTCTGCTGCACTTCATGCTGATAGAGTCATTCCAGATGGAACAAGTCCATTACTGCTGTCATTCACATTAGATCTTGGTTCCAATGAAATCTTACTCACATTTAATGAAGTGGTAGACATAAGTTTATTCAATCTGCAATTCTTTGTCTTCCAAAATGAAAATTTCTTAGCAACTGAGTCTGTAACTTTTTCCAACACAAGTAGAATCTTGGGAAATGATTCTAATATAATCTCGATAGAACTCAGTATCATAGATTTTAACAAGATACAAGTTAATCTCAACATGGGGACTTCTACAAGCAACTCCTTTCTTAACCTTACTCATGGAGCTGTATTTGATGAGGCTGGCAATCCTAATGTGGACATGCATCAAGGAGTTCCTGCCACTGCAATCTTCCCAGATAAAGTCATTCCCAGACTGAATCATTTTGAAGTAAATATGGACCTAAGAGAACTTGTCTTGTCCTATTCTGAAGCTATCAACAGGGACGTGTTCAACGTTCAAGGAATTACCCTTCACAATGGCATGAATCCAGCTTCTTCAAGTTCATTCCAGCTCACATCAGCCAGTCTGATAAGTTCCAGTGGAAGTACAATCACCATCAACATAAATGGTGACCTCAACCCAATGCGTGAAATGACTTTCGGCTTATCACCTCAAAGTACCTTTTACAGCATCGCTGCAAATACAGCTTTTGATTTCAGTAACAACCCTGCGGTAGCAGTTCCTGGACCTGAGATTCCAACTCTGATTCCAGATACAATAGGCCCAGCTTTGAGATCGTTTGATCTTAACATGAACACTGGAATACTCACTTTGAGATTTTCTGAAACTATTATTGAGTCATCCTTCAATGCAACACAACTGATGCTGCAGAACGCTAGACTAGACCCCATTGAATATGTGTCCATCACATCAACAAACTATCACCGTGTAAATTTCTCAACTGTTTTGGTCACTCTTACCTCCAGAGATATTGATGAGATTAACTTGATACCAGAATTAGGTATGGGCTTGATCGACACCTATATTACTATTACACAAACAACTGTTGAGGATGTATTGAACAATGCAGCAGTGCCAATCTCTATGCAAAATGCTCTGCAAGTATCATGGTATACAAGAGATATAGTCAGGCCAAATGTTAACACTTTCATTATTGACCTGAACAACCACACCATCACATTTATTTTTGATGAAGTGCCTAATCCAAGATCTGTCAACATGTCATTTCTAATTGTGGAAAACCTTGCAAGCAATAACATGCAACAATTCAGGTTTACTGGTCTAGAAACATCTCATGCTGTTGGACGAACTGTTACCATCCAGTTGATGCAAGATGATGTAAACAACCTCAATGCACTTGATATATGTACGTCTATGACTAACTGTTTTGCACTAGTGGAATCAAAGTTCATCACAGATACTGCTGGAAATGCTGTCCAGCCTTCTACTGCACTACTTGCAACATTGTTCACTTCTGACATGATAATACCAGAGTTTGAGCAGTTTATTCTCATGAATATAGATAGAGGTGTTATGGTTCTTGAATTTACAGAAACCATTGATGCAAGTACAGTCAAACTCGACACACTAGTGCTCCAGAGTGCACCCTCAGCAGGTACTGCTGACTTCACAATCCTAACATTGAATGGAGGTACCATTGTAGGTGGCAGTAGCAGTCAACTTCAGATCAAATTTTTGAGTAGTGATTTGAATATGATCAAAACAAATGGCTTACTTTGCACAGGAAGGATGAATTGTTATGTGCATTTTCCTAGTGAGTTTGGAAGAGATGCATTTGGAAATCCTTTACAAGCTGTAGCTAACTCTATAACATTGAACTCAAGGCACTACCCACTGATGTATGTGCCCGACACTACTGGACCCACCATTCAGTCATTCAACTTGGACCTCGAGAATGCATTACTGGATATATTTTTCAATGAACTCATTAATTCCAGCTCTTTTGATGTGACCCAGATCTCCTTCTCCAACAATCTTATTCCTGCAATCATGTACTCCCTTACTGGAGTAAGTCAAGATCCAGGATCAACCTTGCAGTTTAACGATACTTCTGTCTCAGTGCCTCTGAGTGCTACTGATATCGTACAGCTGAAGTCCACCCCTTCACTGACAACAGGACCTTCCACCACATTCTTGACCCACTCTGAACTGTTAGTGGCAGATATCTTCAACAATCCTACTTCAGCTAGATCTGGACTGAATGCTCTACCTGTTACTCTGTTTGAATTAGATATCACTCCTCCTACATTTACCCAGTTTTCACAATTTAACCGAGAACTGGTTCAGCTAGCTCTTATATTCTCTGAGCCCATTGACATTACAAATGTCAATTATTCACTCATTACGTTACAGTCAGCAAGCCAAGGTGGTATTTCTCTCCAATTTTCTCCTGGAAAAGCCACACTTGCTGATGACACTCCAGCACGAAATATTATTTTAATAACTTTGTCACTTGAAGACCAGTTGACTATCAAGGGAATGAGAAGCATGTTGGCAGTCAGCCTAGATACTACCTACCTCGCATTTGAGAGAGAAGCTTTTTCAGATACAGCAGGTAATTCTATGCTTACTGGAATACCCACATCATCTGCTATTCAGCCAAGTCATTTCCAGGACGACTCCAACCCACCAACACTGCTAGGATTTGAAATCAGCATGGAAGATGGCCGCCTATTTCTAACATATGATGATATCATCAATCAAACTGTTTATGATCCTTTAGGCATAACTTTTCAAAATCTACCTGTCCTACCAACACAGGTATTCACATTGACAGGTGGTAGCTCATCATCCACTGAAATGCTGGGTTTTGTCATTAATGCCACCATAACACCGAGTGATCTGTTACAACTCAAGCACATTCTAGGATTAGCCACTAGCTTGGATGATACTTACATAAGAGCAAGTGCAGGTGTGACAACCACTCCAGCAGATGCCAGAGTAAAGGCCACTGCAGGAAATGCCATACAGGCCACTAGATTCATCAGAGATCAAACATCACCTTCCATTTTTGCTTTCAGTCTCAACATTAACACTGAGCAACTGACGATTGTGGCTGATGAGCCTCTGGATCCTGCTTCTTTCAATGGAACTGGTATTACACTGCAGAATTCTCCTAACTACACTGGAATCAACATTGTGACTGTTACTCTCACAGGTGGAACTGCCACGCAATCTTCAGAGTTTCTCTTGCAGCTGAATATAATGCTCTCCAATTTCGACCTCAACTTGCTGAAGCAACTACCTGAACTAGCTACTAACCTGAGTAATATCTATCTTTTCCTAGAAAGTTCAGCATTTGCAGATTTTGGAGGAAATAGAGTGAATCGTATATCCAGAGTGCAGGCTCTAGATGCAACAAGTTTTCAAGGTGACCTCACACAACCTAGGTTGAGCAAATTTACCCTTGATCTGAATACTGGCATGATAGTTCTGTCCTTCAGTGAAGTAGTAAATTTTGTAGTCTTCGACAGTTCAAGTATAGCCTTACAAAGGTCCCAGGAGGCAAGTGAGATTTTCCAATTTTTTAAACTTACTCTTGTACCATCCAATAGTGCCATTAACAATTTTAGTAATGCCATTACATATCACATCTCTGAAGATGACTTGAATGCACTGAAGAGAGACACCTCTCTTCAAACCTCCTTTGTCTTACTGGATAGTAACGTCACTGTCGATAGTAATGGTCATTCTTTGATAGGTTCTCTGAATGGCTCTGCTATCCAATCAACTATCATTTCTGATATATCGCCTCCCATTGTGAGAAGTCTTATTGTTGATCTAGACAGGGGAGCTTTTAGTTTTGTCTTTGGTGAGCCTGTTCTACTCTCCAGCATTGACTTCACTGCTCTTTCCTTGACCTGTGACAGTACTTCACCATTCAGCATTACAGAAGCTTCTGTATCTCAACCTAATGACAGTACCATTGTAGTAGTTATCTCATCGTCCAACCTTGCTGACTTGCTTGATTTCGTTCTTGGAAGGCACTGCAATTTGGTTAGCTACTCTGAGCTATTTGTAACTGATCTCTTCAGCAACCAGATTACCTCAATTCCTGTGCTTTCTGGTGTCCCTGCTGACAATTTTCTCCCGGATATCACATCACCTCAAGTGGTGGCATTTGAAATGGACACAAATAGTGGCACTCTACTTGTGAGTTTCTCTGAGGCAGTTGATGTGTTATCCTTTGATACATCTGGAATTACCATTCAAAATGCACCAAATGGCCTGTACAGTTATACTTTAGGAATGTTATCAACTTTTAGAGCAAAAAGTTTGCACTCTGTCTCCGTTGAACTTAGCCAAAAAGATTTGACTGGCATCAAGGCAACTCGTGATACAGCTACCAGTCGGAATAATACATTCCTCTCTAATAGTAATGTACTGGTAAAGGATTACTTTGGAAATCCAGCACAAGAAACTAACAGTTCTGTGGCTATTCAAGTTACTTCATTCAAGGAGGATGTGGTCAACCCTGAGTTTGTGTCTTTTAGTTTTGGTGCTTTGGATGGAAGAGTGGCTCTCTCACTGACCTTCTCAGAAGTTATTGATTCTACATCTGTTAACATTTCAGAACTTATTTTCAGTTCTGAGCCAGATCTTTCATCCCCCACAGCTCACCAGTTTCTGCTTATGTCTTCCTCACCAATAGACCTTGATTCGAATGTTATCACTATCCCACTGAGTGATGGAAGTCCAAGCTCTGATCTTTTCTTACTGATGGCAGAGGCTTCCAAATTGGATCAAGTTGGACTGTTCCAAAACTCAACCTATCTCTACTTCCATGGTGGAGTAATAACAGATTGTCAGGGACTTCCAGTGTCAGGTATACAATTTACAAATGCCAGTCAAGTCACTGAAGAGCCTGGAAATCTTTACCCTCAGGAGTTGCTGGAATTTAATTTGAATCTTGAGATGGGGACCATGGTTTTGGTATTCTCCGGTGAAGTTGTTAATGATTCGTTAGATTTGACAAAAGTTGTGCTTCACAATAGCCAATCAAACTCTGCCCCCAGTTATATTCTCACTGGGGGCATTGCCACTCAGATTGGTAAAGCTAGGTACCTTGTTTCACTTAATAGCACTGATGTAAATGGCATTCAAGGTGTTGAGAATCTTGCAAACTCGAGAACCACCACATTTCTCTCGCTAGAGAGAGGTCTTGCCAGAGATAGGAGTGGACTTGATACTCTTCCAATAGCTGCTTCAGAAGCTCTTTTGGGCTATAATATTACAAAGGATACAAGAAATCCTGAATTGGTATCATTTGAACTGAGTTTGAATGGTACTGATATTCTGATTTTAACATTTTCTGAGACGGTATACTTTAGTACATTTCGAATAGATTCAATCTCACTGCATGGAGCTCGTAGAACATCAGCTCCTGTGTTTGTTTTTAGCTCAAATACAATTCTTCTGACAACTCAAAATGGTCTAATTATTGAGCTTCAACTCAGTAGCTCAGACAAAGTTCGTCTCCAGCAGCTCCCAGATATAGCAAAAGTGGTGGACAGTACATTCATGACTATCAGACCGCTTGCTGTTTCAGATAGTGATCTAAACCCTGTTGTAAGAATCACAATAGAAAATGCTATTCAAGCTTCTAGGGTCATTCCAGACACTCTGCCTCCACTTGTGTCCAGTTATGACATCAACATGAATGAAGGAGTTCTGATATTGAGAATTAGTGAGCCCATTGATAGTCAGACCATTGCTCCATCATTACTGACTCTGCAAAATAGTGCAATCGATCCTACATTGAATTATTCACTAACTACCAGTATCCTGAATCGAGTCTTTGACTTCTCCAGTGTAATTATTAGCTTCAGTCAAGTAGACTTGAACAATCTCAAGGCCAGAGAAATTTGCCTAAAAGAAATCGAGTGCTTTTTAACTTACAGAGATGGTGCCTTTGCAGATATATTTGGAGAACAAGTGGTGAATATTACAACAGGACTAGCTCCAAGCACTTTCAGACCAGATATAACCAGCCCTACTTTGAGTAACTTTATTCTATTTGACAGAGCACTTGCTCACCTATCTGTATCATTCTCAGAGATAATCCTTTCTCAATCTTTCAGACCAGCTGGAATATTTTTGCAGTCGCTTTCATCTGATTCACCAGATGTGACTGTGCTACAGCTTACTGGTGGCAGCCTTCATTCTATGAACAGTGCTGTGAATCTGACTATTGAGCTCTCCCAGGAAGATATGAACAACATCAGATTGAATCCATTACTTTGCACATCACGGGGTAATTGCTATATCCGTATGACAAATCAGGCATTTACCGACATGAGTGGCAACCCTCTCATGACTAAAACCATTGCATTCATTGTAACTACATTCATCTTGGATAATGTTCAACCAGTGTTGTCAAATTTCTCACTAAATATGAATGATGCTATTCTAACTCTAACTTTCTCAGAGGCAGTCTCAGCAGAAAGTGTTCGAGTATCTGGCATTTCCCTACACAATAAAGCAGCCGGTGGCTCTAGTCACAGACTTTCATCTAGCTCAACAAACAGTCAAGATGGGAGTGAGATCATTGTCAATTTATCTAGTTATGACCTTAACCAACTCAAATTTCTTGGCATTGCAGATGATACCAAAACTGCATTCATCAGTACCAATAGCAACACCACCAGAGATCTGGCACTCCAACCTAACAGAGTGGAAACCATCAGTACTGACAGAGCTCTTGCTGTGCAGACACATGTGAAAGATGGACTTCCTCCTGAGATTTTAGGGGTTGATTTGGATTTGAACAGTAACATGCTAATATTTAGGGTGAATGAGCCAGTTGATCCTGACAACATAATATTTGATAAGATCAGTGTGATTAACGATGAACAATTTCAAACATTCACTCTCTCCGGTGCCAATGTAACCACTACCAAAATTGACAATGATGTCAGTGTGTCGTTTGAACTCTCCCCTGAGGATGTTATTGCACTGAAGTCTAATTTAGGCATGGCTACTGAGGGACCCTTAAAAATCGCTGTAGGACCAGGAGCATTGAAGGACAGAGTTGGTAATTCAATCATTACATCAGTGTCAATCGATGCTATTTCTGTAACACTAGACACAACACCTCCAAAACTGCAGCATTTCACCCTCAATCTTCTCTCTGGCACTCTTTTGCTGACCTTTGATGATGTTGTCGATCCAGAGTCATCATTTGATCCTACTGGAGTAACAATACAAAGTAGACAGAGAAGGACTGGCTCTGCCTTTTACACATTGACCAGTGAAAGCTCCACAAACAGCACTATTGGATATGATGTTAAGATAGACTTGAACTCTGATGCTCAGATGATTAGAGAATATTCATCATTTGGAACAACAGTGGCCAATACATATGTAACATTATTGGCCAGTACCATTGATGCACCAGATGGACAAGATAATTTTCCTCTTACTGACGGAAAAGGCATGCAAGCTAGTCATGTGATCTCTGAAAATGTGGCTCCTGAGCTACTTGGCTTTGATCTTGATCTCAATATTGGTACATTGGTTTTGTTATTCTCAAATGTTATTGACACAGGGTCATTCAACATGACAGAAATTGTTCTCCAGGATGCTGTGATGGCTACTCCTGGTCGTATTTACAGACTCACATCTGGCATGAGCACTTTGACAGACACTGAACTAACAGTTACTCTAGCACCTATTGACACAAATGGAATCAAAGCTGTTCGTAACCTCGCAACATCTATGGCTAATACTTATCTTACAGCATCAGCACTAACAGCAATGGATTTGTCTATGAATGCACTTCTCCCAATTGAAGACGGAAATGCTACTCAAGTGACTACGTTTGTCAGCGACCACCAAAGACCGACTCTTGATTACTTCACACTTGATAGAGACAGTGGCATTCTCTCTGCTACTTTCAGTGAGTTAGTGGATGTGCTGACATTTATACCTAGTCAGATGGCATTGCAAGACCGTGCTAATATCAGTACTGGTGTTACTGTACCTCTGACACTTGACAACAGTGAACTTCTTAGCAGCACTCCCATATCTCGAGAAATAAGTATACAATTGCCAATTACAACTATCAGCATGTTTACTAGCACGTTTGGGAGAAGCAGACCCAATACTTACCTCTCCATCACTCTCAGAACCATCAGTGATCTTAATAGCAATCCAGTGAGGGAGATTCCGGTCACTGGAGCTCTAATGGCTTCTGATGTCATTACAGATCAGGACCCTCCCACTCTGGAGTACTTTGATCTAGACATGAGTTTTTCCACACTCACTCTTGTATGGTCCAAGCCTGTGTTGACTGCTTCCTTGCAACTGTCCAATATAACACTACAAAACCAGCTTAGTGGAGCTAATGTAACTTTGGCGCTTACTGTGGATAGCACTAGCTCCAGTCCTGATAGTACCATGATTGTAATCAAACTAGCATCTGCAACTGCTTCCACCTTGAGGTTGAGTGCTGACATTGCTACGTCTGAGACTAACACCTACATTAGTTTGTCTGCTGGGGTAGTCAATGGTGTGTTTAGCAATAGACAGTCTACAAACATCCCAGACAATATGGCCATGCAAGTTCGAATCTTTACAGCTGATGTGCTACCACCAAGAATTATTTCATTCACTCTAGATGTCAGCAATGGAACTCTTGCTATCACATTTGATGAGGAAATACTGAACTTCAACCCTAATGCTTTGTTACTTCAGAACGACCCCATTAGTCCTACTGTTGATTATACTTTGCAAGGCAGTTCCTTTACTCCTGGAATGAATAATGAAGTTGTTATCCAGCTAGGTCCAGGTGACATTGATGGAATTGCAAGGGAGGCAACACTAGCATCTGACTCCACAAACACTTTCATAACACTTCTGAGCCAATCTGTGGCAGATATTTTCTTGACCTTTGTGGAGCACTCGACAGTATCAGGTGTCAAGGGTACAGTAATTCCGGATACGATTAATCCTATGCTGGACAGGTATTCATTTGATCTTGGTAGGGAAATTCTCACACTCGGCTTCTCTGAAGTTATTGACACACAATCAATCCAATTAGATGGCTTAACATTACAAAATGATAGATCTATTAGTCCAACAGGATCATACACACTGACAAACTCCAGTATTATTTTGGGAAGTAAGGATCGCACACTGGAAATTCAACTCACTGGAATTGATGCTAGTGCTATTAAGGCTAATTCCAACTTAGGCTCATCTGTGTCCGATACCTTCATTGTTTTGGCACATAGGTTTGCTAATGACTATGGAGGAAACTCAATTCAAGCTATAAGCCAAGTGTCGGCATTACAAGCTTATTCTGTTGAAATAGATACTACTAATCCCATGTTGAGGCAATTTGAAATTGATCTCTCCAACAATACAATTCTTTTTACTTTCTCTGAAGCCATCAACATCAATTCTTTCCAACCAGTAGAAGTGTCCCTGTCTAGCATTGCAAATGGCACAGGAGTAACACTACCTCTCTCTGGGGGAACCTTCCCACCAGAAAATGCTGCCATCATCATGCTCTCTCTTACAGCAATTGATATAGCATTCCTAAAACAGCAGTCCCAGCTACAAAGATTTGCTTCATCTCTTTCCAATACATTCATGAGCTTGACATCAAATACAGCCAGAGATATATATGGCAATTCTATCACTGCTATTCCAGCAAGCATGTCATACCCAGCCAGTCATATCATTCCAGATTTACAAGGTCCAGTCATAGTTGCTTTTACCTTGGACATCAACAATGGAAATCTTAGTTTGCACTTTGATGAAGTGGTAAATGTCACCTCATTCTCTTCTTCTGCAGTCACTCTGAGAGCAGCTAACACTCATACCAGTCCTAGTTACTCTATCAGAAATGAGTTCGACCCATCTTTGTTAAATGCTGGAACGGTTATAATGCTAACATTGCTTCCTGAGGATTTAAACTCCATCAAGGGCAAGGAATTCTGCAACACAACTCAAGATTGTTACCTCACTTATCAACCTGAATTGGTCAAAGATGTGTTTGGAAATGTTGTGTATGCCAGAACTGTACCAAATGCCATCCAGGCCAGCGTTGTAGGAACGGACATGAACAGACCAATGCTAATACAATTTCCCTTGTTTGATTTGGATCAGGGATTATTCAGTCTCCAGTTCTCAGAGACTATGTATGGTGCTTCATTTAGACCTCAATCATTCTCCTTCAGGAGCAGTCTTGTTTCTTTTACCCCTTCTTATACACTTACAGGTGGTACTGTGCTAGATAGCACCAGTCCAGTAATTCAAATCAAGCTCTCTTCTACAGATCTCAACAACATCAAATTGAACAATTTAATCTGCTCAAATCTAGGGGTGTGTGCACCTTTGTTTGATGCAGATTTCCTTACAGACTTTGCAGGGAATCCAGTCAACCCATTCATGTCCAACACTTTCACTTTAGATGGCCTTCTCATTTTATTCAAGCCTGATACAACTGGACCCCAGGTAACAAGATTTGAGCTGGACTTGGAGATGTCTAAGCTATCATTGACATTCAATGAGCCAGTCAATTTTGTGAGAGTCAATGAACTAACTTTGCAAAATAGTTTCAATGCAAGTATCAGCTACAGATTGACTACATCAAGCTCACCCTCTGTAAGAAGCACATGGCTTATAGTAACTCTGAATAACTTGGATACCAATGTTCTCAAAGCAACCAGTGGACTGGCCCATGATGTGAACAGCACCTACTTAGTTTACAGTAAAGAAGCAGCTCTGGACTTAACTTTTGGAAGCAATGGAGCAATTCCAAGAATTAATGGAGTCAATTCACTCCAAGCTGCATACGTCATGGATGACTCACGTGCACCTTTGCTTACATCATTTTCAGAGCTCAATTTTAACCAGCTCTCTTTGGATTTGGTCTTCGATGAGCCAGTAGATCCTTCTAGTTATGACCCTAGTCTTTTTACATTTTATTCCAGCAATGGACCTGGTGCCGAACAATACAGTTTAACAGGTGGAATTGCTTCATTTAATCCTAATGACCTTCTCCTTACAACATTGAGGATAGCTTTGGCAGCTGAGGATGTACTGGCTCTCCAGAACAATTCAAAAATTGCCACTATGGTTATGAATACCTATCTCCAGGTATCACCATCGGCTGTTAGTGATTTTGGTGGAAATGGAGTTATCAGTACAGGAAGAGTTCAACCATTAGTGATAGTAACTGACACTTCTCCTGCCAGACTGGTGCAGTTCACTCTTGATATGAATTATTTCTTCTTGATTCTAATGTTTGATGATGTAGTAGTAGCTTCAAGCTTTGATCCAACTGAAATCACACTGCTTGTTGATAGTCAAGGAGCTGATGTTAGTAGCATATACCAGATAAGTGGTGGTGAGACTACAAGCTCAGATGGTTACACAGTGATGCTTCCTTTAACTGAAAAAGACATTGAGCAGATCCGTCTCAGGTCCAATCTTGGAACCAGCTTGGAGAACACGTATATTTCCATTACAAATGACCTTGTCAGAGATTTCAATGGGTTAGGAGTGATTTCCATTGGCATTCCAGCTCAGCAGGTGACCAAGTTTGTCAGAGACATGAATCCTCCCTTATTAAACAACTTCACTCTGGACATCGAAAATGGCACTTTAGAACTCTTCTTTTCAGAAATCATGGAACCAGACACCTATATTCCACAACGATTTACATTCCAGTCTTCAGCCAATGTTTTAGACACACCTTTTAATTCATATTCTCTGTCAGGAGGTGTAGCCTCCAGGGGACAATCGAACACTGTTGTACGTATTGAAATCAGTGATAGAGATGTGAATGGAATCAAGGGGAAGTTACTTCTAGGAACTGATAAATCCGATACCTACCTTGTCCTTGCAGATGGTGCAATTAGCGACACTGGAAATAACTCTGTCGTACCCGTATCTCCTCTCAATGCATTGAAGGTATCTTTGCTCCACCCAGATGTTCAACCTCCTGTCCTTCATGCCATAATATTAGACTTGGATGAAGGAACACTTTCGATTGAGATATCAGAAGCTGTCAATGCTACTGGAATAGAAAAACGAATCGTGCTGCATAACACTATGGATATAACATCAAGTACTTTACAAATACCACAGCTTGTGGATCCGAAAGTTGTTACTGAAACAGGATCTTCGACTATTAAGATACAGCTCTCTGACTCTGACTTGATGACTTTAAAATCACCTAATGGATTTGGTTTGACTAGCAATAACACATTTGTTACATTGGATATTTCTGGTGTGGAAGATTTTGCTGGTTTCATGCTAAGCACAACTGTAGGTAAAAATATCACTATTCGACCGATGGATAATGTTGTTCGTGATACATCTGGACCAATGATTGTGCAATCATCACTAGATCTTAACTCTGGACTACTCTCTCTCCTCTTCGATGAGGTTGTTCTTCAAAGTTCTCTGGAAATTGATGCCATATCTATCACAAATTACGAGACTAATAGCACAATCATACAGCTCAATAACCAAGCACAATACAATATCACGCAACCACTGAGCAGAAAAATAGACATATCTATTCCACCTGATGATGTTAACACTATCAATTCAGCTGGGACTAACAAGATCGCTATCTCCATTGCTGAGAATTTTGTTACAGATATCATTGGGCTGCAATTCACTAGGGAAGTTGTTTTTCCAACATTAACTGATGATCTAACAGCTCCTGTACTTCTCCATTGGAACCTGGATATGAATGGTGGTCTAATCCAATTGACATTCTCTGAAGCAGTTGATGCAAATAACTTAAATATCTCTCAGTTCATGCTTGAAGATCCTAGCTCTTCCGGTGGCACTGTGTTCCAAATGACTTCATTCCAAATATCCAGCACAGATCGAGTCCTATCCATCCAACTCTCAAGTGAAGACCTCAATGATCTCAAGCTGCTGGGAAGTATTGGTCTCTCGACCCAATCGACTGCCCTCAACCTTATTGCTGGAGCTATTTCTGACCTGAGAGGAAATGCAATTGAAGAACACCCACCAAGGATGGTGAGTATGATCATTGCTGATACGCATCCTCCAGAGCTAATGTCCTTCAGGTTTGAGTACACAGAGAATGGTCGAGCACCAATTTCCCTGACTCTCAATTTCACAGAACCTGTTAATGTAAGTGGTATTCAGATAAGTAATATTGTATTGCATAACACTCAAGATAGCTCTGGTGGATCTTATCATTTGAATTCTAGCACACTTCCAACAGTTATATCTGCCCTAGTAAGAATTATTATTAGCAACGGTGATTTAAAAGAAATACGAGCAATAGATGGTCTAGGAGGGGATGTAAATCATACTTACCTAAGCATTGGTGCAGCAGCAGTCAGTGATGTTTCTGATGTAATGGTATTACCTACTGACTCACTAATGCTAGTCCGGGTGACCCCACCTCTGGTTGACTTAGATGCACCATCCCTCATCCTCTTCACATTCAATCTCTCTAATGGGAACATCACTTTTGTGTTTTCTAAGCCAGTTGTGGCCTATACATTTGATGGCACTCGTCTCACTTTGCAGTCTGAAGAGACAGCTGCAGCTTCATCTTATACATTTTTAGGAGGCAGTGTGAGGCAAGAGGATGCAACTACGGTAAGTCTATTAGCAGACCAAGATGATATATTTGGCATCAAGGCTGTACCTGGCCTTGCAGTTGACATCAACTCCACTTACATATCTCTTGCTGAAGGCCTGATTAAAAGTACTAATGGTCTCATGTCTTTAACTATCTTGTCTACAGAAGCACTGCAGGCTTCAGAGTATGTACCTGAAGTTAGTAAGCCACCCATGCTGGTTAGTTTTTCAGTGGACATGACTCCTAGAGGCTTTATCTTGCTCACTTTCTCAGAACCTGTCCTGGCTTCCTCTTTTATGCCAAGTAAGTTCACTCTGCAAAACAACCAAAGCAACCCAACCATAACTTTTGCTTTAAGCAGTGCTGATAGAGGGAAACTTACAGAGAACTCTGCTATCATCACAATTGACTTGTCATTGAATGTCAGAGATGATATCATTCGAGATACCAACATAGCCACTGAGCCTCACAATACATTTATGTCTGTAACTAGAATTGCTGCAGAGGACAGAGATGGAATACTATTGGAGGAGATATATACATCAAATGCCCTGAGAGCTTCTACTGTCCACAGTGGGATACCTCCACCCTATGTGCAGCAGTTTGATCTTGACATGAACACTGGACAGCTAAGTATTAAGTTTGACAAGTCTATACAAGCTACATCCTTTAATCGTTCTTCCTTCCACCTTCAGGACAGTGAGAATAATCCAAATGCTACATACTCACTGATTTCAAGCATTGTTAACCCAATTGGCATCATCAATTCCATTATTATATCTCTTACGAAAGATGATCTCGACAATATTAAGAGGAGCAATCTCTGTGATGGACTGGATGATTGTTTCTTATATCATGAACAATACGCTTTTGCTGATGTATTTAACACCAAATCTTTAAGTGCCTTTGTTCAGGTTACAGCTTACACACAAGACACAGTATCTCCCAAACTTATTAGCTTTGACTCTTTCAATGTGCAAACTGGTGAATTCTCTCTGTCTTTCAATGAGCCCATCAATGGTTCCACCTTTGAGCCCTCCAATATTGAGATCAGGTCTCTTTTCTCTCAGACTGAAGCACTCAGCAGGTACACCCTAACAGGTGGAAATGCTGTGGCTAATGGCAATGGTATCACAGTTCAGCTGTCAAGAACGGACCTTGTCAAGATTCAAGCTGACCCCTATCTCTGTATTTGGAGGGGAAATTGTTATATCTTACTTGGACAAGGGGCAATTGAAGATCCAGCAGGAAATGGAAATGTTCCTTCAATTGAGGATCCTAATTTGATTGTGGGATATTTCATTGACGATGACAAACCTCCACGCCTGGACAGCTTCAATCTCGATTTAGATCACAATACACTATCTTTAGATTTCTCTGAAGCTGTAAATCCTGCAAAATTTAACCCATCAGGTATTACTATTCTAACCAATAGTAATGTGCAATATGAACTCACTGACAGCACCACCATTAGCAAAGCAGGAGATGCAGTCATCATCATTCTGTCTCCAATAGATTCAAATGCTCTCAAAAACACCTCAATTGTTGAAGCCACAACTGATGTCTATATTGCAATCAATAGCTCTACCGTCACAGACTTGGCTCTTTATTCCAATCCTGTATCTTCCATCAATATCACAAACCCTCTTGGAGGACGCTTTACTGCTGATTCCTCTGGACCGTCGTTCCTTGGATTTGATTTGGATATGAGAGTCGACTATCTGACACTCACGTTTGATGAGGTAGTTGATATCAATCAAATAGACTATGCAGGTATCAGCATTGCTTCCTCAATGGCTAGCACAAATTTTGTCCATCTCTCTCCTAGTAATGTAGTTTCGAGCACCATTGGAACAAATCATGTGGTGGTAATGGAACTAAATCCAGAAACCATCAAAGCAATAAAGACCAAATCAAGACTAGCCACATCACCCTCCAACACATTCCTCAACTTATTGCCCAGTGCTTTCAGAGACACTTCAAACAACTTTGGTAAATTTGTCACTAGAGCTGTGAATATGTTTCACACAGACTCCAACTTGGCAAGACTTCTCAGTTTTTCTCTCAACATGGTTGATGGTGTCTTGGAGTTAAATTTTAATGACGTTGTTGTGGCAAGCACTTTCTATCCACCTGCTATAGTGTTGCAATCAAATATAACTAGAATGGCAGGGTCATATTACCGCCTCACCACAGCTAGCCACACTCGGAGTAGTGATGGGTATCTCATTTCAGTCAACCTGAGTACTGTAGATCTGGATGGAGTTAAAGCAGCCAGATATGTGGGCATTACCATCAACACTACTTACATTACCATCCAAGGAGATGCCGTGGATGATCCCTTTGGACAAGATAATATTCCCATCACTGATGGAAAAGCTATTCAAGCATCAAGCGTAACTCCAGACATTTCTGATGTTATGCTGGTAGGTTTCTCCTTGGATACAAATAGTGGGGTGGTCATATTGATCTTTGATGATGTCGTTGATCCAAGCAATTTGATTGTCACAGGAGTTACCATTCAGAACAATGCTAATTTCTTTTCTGGAGACAGCTATATTCTAACCAATAGCACTTTTAGAAGAATAGGAACTGGAAATGAGATCGAAGTGACTCTATCACACACTGACCTGAATGGAGTGAAGTCTCTACTAAGACTTGGATCCACTGTGAATGATACATTCCTCAGCATTGGCACAAACTCATTAACAGACAGCAGTGGGAATTCCTTGATAGGAATACCACCAGATTCTGCCTTGCAAGCTGACACATTCAAGACCGACAGTATCCGACCTTTTCTGAAATCCTTTGATCTAGATTTGAACCAGGCCACATTAGTGATCACCTTCTCAGAGTTTGTGGACATTGACTTCATTGATGCATCAGGCATCACACTTCAAAACATGCAGAACGTGAATGATGGCAACAAATCAATTACCATACAACTTCAATCTGGTATTCTAGCCACTCGCTTCAATTCAGATGTGATTTACATTGGTCTACTGGACACATACTTCACTCTGCTAACAACAGTAACTGACATTGGAACTTTACCAAACAATACCTTTATGGTCCTCATGCCCACTGCTTTCAGAGATACTACAGGAAACTTAGTTATCCAAGTCCCAAGCACCAATGCTGTTGAAGCTACAAGGGTGTTCACAGATGACACACCACCGATGTTGAGAGAAGTGGCTTTTAGCTTGGACAGTGAAACCATCACATTGACATTCTCAGAAGCTGTTGATGTCTCAACTTTGGACCCAACTCAACTCACTATACAATTGAACAAGAATTCAAGTGAGGGTGGTGACCTTCGAGAGCTCACTGGAGGCACTGGAAGACACCTGACTCCACAAGTGATTGAGCTGATGCTGAACCTGGTAGATATTAGGTACCTTCGATTGTCTGAAGATTTAGCCTCCAATGCTAAGAACACTTTTGTATCCATCAGCTCAAGTTTCATAATGGACTATGGAAAAAACTTTGCTCTACCTGTCTCAACAGAAAGATCAATTTCCACATCAGAGTACACCTACGATGCCTCAACTCCTAGACTGCTCCGGTTTGAAATCAATCTCATCATGAACACAATTATTATAGAATTTGATGAAATTATTGATCCAAACTCAGCCAATAGCAGTTTGATATTTTTCCTAAATTCCAACGATTCAGCTACATCTAGCATTCTGCTACCCTTGGATGATAGCAATTCCACTATGATTGACAGTTTTACAATTCAAATCATGTTGGATAGCAGTGAACTCAATATACTCAAAGCACTGTCCAATTTTGGGACAAAGAATTATTCCTACATCCTTGTGGATGACAATGCTGTGCTGGACATATTTGGAAACAGTTTTTCTTCTCAGATTATTCGAGTGGAGGACATCATTCCTGATAATGTCCCTCCAGAATTAGAATCTTACAGCATCAATTACAACACAGATGAGATTAGCTTGACATTTTCTGAAACTGTAGATGGTGCCACATTCAATACTAAAGGAGTTACACTTCATAACAGCCCCTCTTTGTTTATGAGTAGTCAAGCAGTAACTTTGCAAGATTCCTTTACTTCCGATGGAAGAAATCCCGTGGTTGTGGTGAAGCTTGGACCAGATGATGCCACAAATCTGCAGATAGCAATGATGAACACTACATATCTTACGCTTGTTGCTGGCATTGTAGAAGATTCTTTTGGCAATTTTAATAAGGAAAACATCACGCCAGAACAGCCTAGTCGTGTATTTGATGATTTATCTAGACCAATACTGACAGAATTTGACCTAGACTTAAACAGCAACCAACTTGTTCTTACTTTTTCTGAAACTATAAATAGCACTTCATTCAATCCTAGAGCTGTAACTTTGCAGAACAGCTTGTCCAATGCCACAGTATTAATTCCACTCACTGGAGGAAACGTTTCACCTGAAAATGTGAATGTACTTCGTGTAGGTCTGGTTACTGATGATCTTTTGCAGATCCAGTTAAACTCAGAAATTGGTATCTTTCCTAATTCCACCTTTTTGTCACTGGAATCAGCCAGTGTCTATGACTTGAAAGGCTTTAATGCCACTCCTATCTTGGATATATCATCCCTCAGGGCTACCAGAGTTGTGCTTGATCAGTCAGCTCCAAGATTGCTAACTTATGTATACAATCTCTTTGATAACTCCATTACCTTCTCTTTCAATGAGCCAGTCAATGCAAGCAGTTTTGACATCCGGAAGATCACTCTGTATAATAGCAATATGAATGCAACCACAATGTATACTCTCACTGGAGGTGAAGTCCTGCAGGAATCAGCTAATTCTATCACTGTGTTGCAAAATGCCAATGATGCTTTATCAATTGACTCTAATAGCATGCTCTGCACTGGAATCTATGACTGCTTCATCAGCTTTCCAGGTGGCCTTGTTTCTGACAATGCCAACAATGTCTTCGAAGAAGAAATTATGTTGAGACCTGATGAATTTATCATTGATACTGTCAGGCCAAAGCTAGTACAGTTTGAATTCTTGGACTTCAATACAGGAATCATGCGACTCAATTTCACAGAAGCCATCAATCCCTATCAAGTGCGATATGACAAGTTTGCTTTTGTTAATGATTCCATTGCTGGACACACTTCATCTTTTTTGACACTTCGCAATGGAACTATTGCAGCAATTAGTCAGCTTGGAAATATAGTGGACTTTGCACTTAATAGAGAAGACCTAAATGGCATTGGCCTTAATTCTCAGCTCTGCTCCTCCTCTTCAAATTGCTTTCTAACTTTCACTGAGGATTTTGTGGAAGACCTAACTACTAATAGTATTCTACCTGTCAGTGTGGATGATTTGCAAGCAAATATCGCTATCTATAGTCCTCAAAATGTGGTACAGGACAGTTCGGCACCAAATATAGTAGGTATTGACATCGATTTCAACCACAACTCCATAATCATCGAGTTCTCAGAGGGAGTAAATCCTCGGCGGTTTGATCCCACTGCTCTCACATTTATTTCTGATGTCAACAGTACCTTTTCATACACTCTTCGTGATATTGATGCAAATTTTGTTAGCCCTGATCCATCTTCATTCCTAGAGATTGATATCCCTGACTCCACTATCAACAGAATCATTGGTGAGTGCTTACAATCTGCTGTTGAGGATTACTCTATGTGCATAGGCCTAAGTATGTCATCAACTCTGCTACTGATTGGAAGAGGTTTAGTTGAAAATTTTGCTGGAGTCGCATCTGAAGAAGTTGTTACACCAATCACCATCAGAAGTTTCACTAGTGACACACTTTATCCCCAGATTACGGAGTTTGAAGAGCTTGATTTGAACACGTTCTCCCTGACTATACGATTCAATGAACTAGTAAAACTTCCAGTGAACTTTTCATATCTAGCTATTCAGGATAGCACTTCTGGTGGACTTGCTTACAAGCTGACATCAGGACTTTCTTCTTATGATAACTATGATCCTACCAGAGTGATGCTTGTGCTGAACATGGATGATGTCAGAACTATCAGGTTAAATACCGGTCTTGCAACTTCCTTGTCTAATACATTTCTCTCGGCTCTTGAAGGTGCCGTGGAAGATTTTTCAGACAATCCATCCACCAGAATCCAATCAGGTCTTCAAGTATCGAGTTACATTGCTGATAGTAGACAAGCATCTCTACTCAATGTCACTTTCGACCTGAATTTGGGACAGCTCATTCTCACTTTTGATGAAGTAGTAGATGTAGATTTCTTGGATCCAAGCAAGATTACTCTGTTTAGTGACCCATTCTCAATTAAAAATGAATCATTGTATTTACTCACAGGAGGAACATCACTCGGTGATGATGATTACTTCATATCTATCAAACTCACATCAACAGACCTCGATGCTATCAAGTCTAGATCAGCTCTTACTACAAGTGTTTTCATCGCCATCACACCTGATGCCCTTCGAGACTTGGCTGGACTCCCAGTGGTTGCTGTGTCTACCAGTGATTCATTTGCTGTGGGTAAGATTTTCCAGGACCAAACTCCACCGCAGCTAATAGCCTTTAGCATCGATCTAAATGCCAGTGAGTTGGTTCTTGTATTCTCTGAAGTGATTGATATATCAACCCTGAATGTGACCCAAGTGACCCTACAAAGTGAGGAATCCACCAATGGATCAAATGTTACACTTTTTACTCTTACTGGAAGCTTGTCTGTGTCAAGCACAACTTCTGCAGTAGTCACAATCAGGCTAACTCCTGAGGATTCCAATGAAATCAAAAGATTAGATGATCTTGCGACTTGTATTCAGTCTAACAACAGCTACCTCTCGACTGTTTATGGATTTGTAAGTGACACAAGTCAAAATCTTGCTCTGGAGGTCCCAGAAACACACGCTCTCAGAGCTTCAAGTTTCAGAAAAGACATGATTCCTCCACTGGTTAATGGTTTCAATCTTGACATGAATAAAGGAATTCTAACTCTATATTTCTCTGAGACAGTCAATTCCTCCACTCTTGTAGTGTCAGAAATTGGTTTCCAAAATAAAGAAAGTGCTGTATCACCAAATGAGGAGACAGCTTATCGGCTCACTCAAGGTAAAGTAATGACCTACTCATCTGATCTTGAAGGAGATCATATTGTTGTAGTTAGACTTAGTGATGAAGATCAAGAAGCCCTCAAGTTCCACCTCTTACTAGCCACTAATAGATTCAACACCTTCCTAACTGTTAATGAAGGAGGTATACTTGATTCATGTTCTAACTTGCTAGTAGCAATCACTAACTCAGGAGCTCTTCCTGTGAACAATTTCACTGCCGACTCCACACTGCCAGAGCTTCAAGGATTTAGTATTGACCTGACTGATAACAATCTGACACTTACCTTCTCAGAAACTGTGCTTACTAGGAGTCTAAATATAGATGGTATCACTCTGTTAAGCAATGTGAATGATGCTGTGGAATACTCCCTTTTGGACAGCACCAGTGTGTCCTTAAATAGACCTACGATCACAGTTGATCTTAGTGTCAATGATGTTACTGGAATCAAGTCTCTTACCAGCTTGGCATATGATTCAAACTCCACATGCATTTCCATCACAAATATTACCATTACTGATGCAGCACAGAATAATGTATTACCTATCAATGCCACCCACTGCCTTGAGGTGGAAAACTATGAGAAAGACAAAATTCCACCTGTACTGGAGAGTTTTGATCTTGACTTGGATTCAAGTCAACTCTATTTGACTTTCAGTGAGCCTGTAGAGCCAAGCAGCCTGAGATTTGACCACTTCACTGTACTCCAGAGCAATGGTTCCAGCAGTTTTGTCCATCTGTCCCAAGGAGTAGTGATCAGTGAACCAGGAGTCTTCATCATCTTGAATATGAGCCAGACAGACTTGGATTCTCTCAAACTAAATCTAGAACTTGCTAGATCGCATGATACAACCTGGTTGAGTATACAATCAAATGCTATCACTGACACTGCAAGTGTTCCAGTGCTCCCTATACCAAGCTCCGAGGCTCTTCAGGTAAACATATATGTGATGGATATGACTGCACCAGAGATAAGCTTTTTTGAGGTAGTCAATGACAATCAACCTTTTTCCATCATTTTGTACTTTTCTGAACCTATCAGTACTCTTGACTTGTTCAACCTAACACTCCAGTCTGGCCCTTCTTTGGAGATGCGTGTGAAATCTTACACCATTAGCAATCCTCCTTTCAATTTTCAAAATGCCTCCACAGTATACATCACCATTAGTGATGATGACTTTGCTGCAATAAAATTAGCTCCTCCTCTGTTTGAATCCGTCAACACCTCCTACTTGAGTATCCCTGATGGAGTATTCACTGACATTGAGGGAAATAGTGGATATAGAATTGAATCATCGAATGCTCTTCAGGTTTCAGTAGATCTTGATCTCACAGAATATGATTTTGATCCAACAGCACCTAATCTTGTTCAGTTCAGTTTGGATCTGAACATGGGATTGATTATGATGACCTTTGATAAAAATGTTGATCCAGAATCGGTGCTCTTCTCAAAGATAACTATACAGAACTCGGCTAGTTCTATTTCAAGAGGTCACACATTAATGGCTGCAAATAACAGCATGCAAGTTCAAGAAGATTCCAATGTGGCTGAAATAAGGATTGATGAAATTGATCTGAACATTATCAAAAATGACATTTCATTAGCTGTGAGTAGAGAGACATCTTATATCTCTGCCCAAAAAGGTTACATTAAAGACAGCATCACCGACTTACCTGCTAATGTTATTCCTTCAAACAAGGCAATTCAAGTCAACAATTTCATTCCAGATTATACCAGACCAGAGCTAGTTTGCTTTACCGTGTACTTTAATATTGGCATGGTGGTTCTAACCTTCTCAGAGTCAGTACGGGCCTCAAGTTTTGAATTAGATCAGCTTACCTTCCAGAATTCGGCATCTTTGCCTACACAGTCATTTACATTGACATATGGAAACATCAAGCAAATATCAGAAGAGGTTATAGTCTTAGTCTTGAATAAAAATGACATCAATCAGTTGAAATCTCTAACAGGCCTCCTCACTTCAGAAAGTGATACCTATCTTTCTACCACTTCTCAGCTCATTAAAGATGCTAGTGGTAATCACATTCTACCTGTAAGAGAGAATGAGGCTCTCCATGTTTGTGAGTTTTCCCAGGATACTAACAGGCCTTACATTATGGCAGCTGAACTGAATTTGAGCACAAATATACTTCTAGTCACCTTTGATGAGACTGTTAATGCCAGCACTTTTAACCCTGCAGCTCTTACCATTATAAGAGATAATTCTAAACTTTTCACCAACTTGACACTCAGTCCTTTGACTGTCATCGAGAGTGGGCTCTCACCCATAGTAAAGCTGACTCTAACTATAGAGGACATCGGGATGCTAAAGGAACTACCACTGCTATGCACTGTTGATGATGCATTGATGAGTGAACCTGGCTGTCTCTTAACCAATGAGGCTGGTGTTGTAGAAGATATCTTGGGAATACCAGCTGTTGCCAGGAATGTATCTAATGCAGTTGCCATACTACCAATCTATCCTGACAAAGTAGGTCCCCTACTTCTTTCTTTCAGTTTCAACCTTGAAGAGAGAACAGTGACTTTCACGTTTGATGACATTGTCAATTCCAGCACTCTAGTTCCTGAAGCCATTACTTTATTTGACCATGTAGAGTTTCCAGCTGCCAACTTCACTCTCACTGGAGGAGAAGTTCTGAATGGCACTGATCCCTTCATTGTTTCCCTGAAGCTTGCTGACTCGAACTTCATAGCTCTCCTCTCTAGTGATATCTGCAGAGAGAAAAGGTTTTGTTATGTGAGGGTTGGAGAGTCACTTATTGAAGACCTAAGCTCAAACGTTCTGAGGGCTACAAGCATCGTGTTCAGGTCTCAGACCTTTGTGGCTGAGATATCCAGACCTAGTTTGTTGGACTATGTCTTAAACTTGGATGAAAAATCACTAAGATTACACTTTGACACCACTATACAGAGTCCCATGAGAGGAAAAAACATCTACTTCATATCAGGTAATTCCACCTGTGTGTACACCATACCGACTAGTTACATGCTGGATATGGAAGTAAGGTCCCTCATCACACATGATCTCTATGATATTTCGGAATGCTTGAAGTGTTTGAATGGCAGTATTCTACTCAGCTTAGATGATGGAACTCACTTGAGTACAGGTCAACTGTTGACTCGCAATGTCTCTGAACTACCACCTCTCCAGTTATTACCAGACACCACTTTGCCTCAAGTTATGTCCATTGTATTGAACCTCAACAATGGAACAGCTACAGTGTGTTTTGATGAACCCATAGATAAAAAACAAATTAATCCCACGACTATCACATTCTACACAGACTCCGCACAATCTCAAGGAATTAAGTTAACAGATGCAGTAGTTCTTAACCCAGAGTGTTCATCTTGTGTTCTTATCAATCTCTCGCTACCAGACCTTGTTTACTTGAAGTCTGTTCCTCTCACTGAGGTAAGTGTAGGTGCTGATTTTTCCACCGACACTGCAGGCAATGCTTTGAATGGTACCATCAGGAGAAACATTGATCGTACGGTGATAGACAAAACTCCTATTAGACTCACTGGCTTCTCAATTGACCTCAACAATGGAGAGCTCAATATTACCTTTAATGATGTGATTGATATCAGCTCCTTTGATATCTCTGCAGTCACCTTCCAGGATTCTGCCACAGCAAGTGTCTCCTACACTCTCTCCTCCTTCACCAACATTGTCACTTACGACAACTACACAGTACTTATTAACATGAATCCATTGGAACTGACTGATCTCAAAACCTTAGTAGGAGTTGGATCCAACATCAATGATACTTATTTGACTATCACTGCTTCTTGTATCGATGATATCTTTGGCGAAGATGTCATTGCAGTGACAGATGGCAAAGCGATAAAAGCAACATACTTAATCGAGGATTCCACATCTCCAGATATTCTTTCGTTCAGTCTTGATATGAACCTTGGAGTACTTTCCCTTGTCTTTTCTGACTCTATTAACTTAAACACTTTCAATGCCAGTGGCCTCACACTACAAGATTCTGCCAGTGTTTCTGATCCTAATGACTACTTCATACTCACTGGGGGTAACACCAGAAGGGATACTACAGATCCAAGCATCATTGTCATCAATATCACTGAAAGAGACCTCAATGACATCAAAGGGAATGAAAACCTTGCTACTTCTGAATCCACAGTTTGGCTTTCAGCTGTATCAGAAACTGGTACTGACACTGCATCAAATCCACTTAATCCAGTACTCTTTACAGCAGCTCTACCAGTGAGCATGTTCGTTGATGACACCACTAACCCTGTGTTGAGGAGCTTCAGCCTGAACATGAACATGGGTTTGCTGATGCTATCATTTTCGGAGACCATACGTCTTTCTACTTATGATCCCAGTGGATTTTCATTCTACAACGTAGAGAATGGGTCTTTGATTTCTGTATCACATGAACTTACAGGAGGAATGGTGTTGGGTGAGAATGGACCAGAAGTTCAAATTCTTCTGTCACCATTTGATCTCAATACTCTCAAGTCAATTCACAATGTAGCTACTTCCACGTTGGACACTTTCCTTGCTGTGAGTTCTAGTGCCATTGCTGACATGTATTACAACAAAGTCATAACGATTCCTCATACCCAATCTCAGCAAGCTGCTTCATTTTTAAGGGACACAACTAGACCCGTTCTTTTTGAATTCAACCTTGACTTAAACACTGGGACTTTAATCTTCAGTTTTTCTGAGTTTGTCAGGCCCTCCACTCTAACACTAACTACTGCTCAACTACAGAATACAGTGGACAACAGCAATGTGTCCCTGCATTTAACAGGAGGCAAACCATTAAGCTACCTAGATATTCTTACGGTGGCTTTATCAACTGAAGACCTTTACCAGGTGCATAATGAGACGATGCTGGCCATTTCTAATGCTTCTACTTTCTTCTCTGCTGGTGCAAACTTTGTGAAAGATGCTGCTGGAAATTCAATGATTTCAGTTTCTAATATGTCTGCTCTCAGCATCAAAACACTAATCTTGGACACGAATGGTCCAACACTGACCAATTTCTCACTAAATCTAGACTCTGAAATTTTAGTCATGACATTTGATGAAGTAGTGAATGTGCAGACACTGGATATTGAGAAGGTGTACTTGCAAAATTATCTTTCTGTAGGGGAAAGTTCAAGCTCATTAGCTCTCAATAGCTCCACCACTTTTGACTACGATCACTACATCATTATTATCGCACTAAGTGATGAAGACAAGGAAAAAATAGATGCAGATATTTCACTTGCTATTAATGCCAGCACCACATTCCTTAACATCACGTATGATGGAGTCAGAGACATGAGCAATAACCCAATTCAAAGCTTCAATGAGTCAGTTCCAGTTGGGTCTATTGTGGGCGATATAACAGCACCTTTCATCACAGATTTCTTCCTAGATCTTGACAGTGGCAGAATGGACATCCACTTTTCAGAGGCCATCACCAATTTCAGGCTTCCTGAAATAAACATTTCTTCTTCCAGGAAAAATTTGCCTATAACTGTTGCCGCCCACAATCTAATAAGCACAGTGTTGCCAATAATGGAACCCCAGTCAGTGCTTTCCTTCATTTTGAGTCCATTTGATCTAAATGCCCTCAAGTTGGACCCATTCCTAAACAGCAATAATGATACAAAATTGCAATATCCTTTCAACTCATTTGAAGACATGTACGAGAATCCAACCCTAGGAGGCACAATATCTCACCTTCCCGGTCCAGACAGGAACAAGCCTGCACTTTTTAGGTTTGAACTGGATATGGATGCTGGCACCCTATTACTAACCTTCAATGAACCTGTGAAAATACAGTCTCTGGACCTCACAAAGGCAACTCTGCAGAATAAAGCTTCTGATCCATCCAGCTCATTCCAGCTGAAGTCACCAGATAGGCTTGAATTTGTTGGATTTTTGAGTGTAAAAGTTTTCCTCAGTATATTTGATATGGACAGAATCAAAGAGATTCAAGACCTTGCAGTCAGTATGGACACCACATTCATCTCAACTTTAGAAGGTCTTGTAAGTGATACTGCTCTGCCTATACCCAATGTGAATGTTGAAGTCTTAGGCTTGGAGGTTGCTAATTACACATTGGACACTACCAAAGCTCGGTTCCTCAAATTCGATTTGAATCTCACATCGAATGTTTTGACACTTTACTTTGATGAGCCAGTGAAAATGTCTAGCTTCAATGTGACTGAATTCACTCTGCTTGATGTTCTCAACACCACCATCATATTCTCTGTCAAGAGAGCAACTCTGTCACCAGCAAATACCAAGAATGTTGAAATTTTGTTTGATCAAAGGGATGTGAACATACTGAATATTCTTCCCATCTGTACTAGTTCTGCTGATTGTTATCTTAACCTCACTGATATGATTTCTGTTGACACATCAGGAAATGCTGTGAGCTTTGCTGTTCCACTTCCAACTGTTGTGGACAGATTCTTCAAAGATACGATCAGCCCATCCCTTGTACAATTTGAAGAGCTTGATTTAGATAAAGGACAAATGACAATACTCTTCAGTGAGAGTGTATCTGCAAACTCTATCCAGCTAATGTCACTTAACTTAACCAATTGGTTTGACAACACCCCAAATGTAAGAGTCACTATTCTCACATTGGACAGCAATGCTACCATGCTGTCTATGGATGGGCCAGTTGTCACAATCCAGCTTTCAAGAAATGACCTCAACACGATTAAACTACGAACCAATGAACTTTGTATTAGTAGGCAATCCTGTTGGTTGAGGTTTGGTTCATCCTTAGTTACAGACATGTTTGACAACCCTGTGGAGGCACTGAATGACAGAAATTTCTTGGTAACAGACTATGTGGCCACTATTATTGATGACAATACCCCTCCAATGCTTCTAGGTTTTAGTCTGGACATGAATACTGCCATTATAGCTTTGTACTTTGATGAAGTGGTTGACTCTAGCATCAGTTCGTTTGATCCCAGAAAGCTGACCTTACAAGATGGCTTCAATGCTTCTTCCTCTGTTACTCTATCAACCACAGCATCAAATCGTCTAATTGCATCACCCCTGTCAACAGAACTGAAACTCAACATTAGTGATACTGATGTGATAGCTCTCCAGGAAAACCTAGATGTGGCCACTTCAATCAGTTCCACTTGGCTAGTGTACAGTAGTGATTTTGTATCTGACATATTTATGAACCCTATTGTTGCCACCTATGATATGATTAGTGCCACAAGAGCAAGAGAATACTTCCCAGACGGCATCAGACCTAATGTGATAGCCTTCACATCGTTGTCATTTTCGACAAATTCATTCAGTGTGGAGTTCTCAGAACCAATTCTTCCAGATTCCTTCATACCCTCTCAATTCATTATTCAATCACAAGCTCAAAGTGGTCAGGATTACATCCTGACAGCTGGAAGTGCATTGCTGGTTCCAAATAGCTATACTCTATTGGTATTATTCTCTGAACATGATGTAACTCAGCTAAAGAAAACTGTAGGCATAACTGACAATAGAGAAACTACATATATCAAAGTAGAAGATGGAGGTGTAACTGACGCATCTGGAAATCCTGTTATTGGGACCAAGGACACAAACAATAACCCAATAGCTCTCAGTGTTCTGGTTTATTTCCAAGATACAGTTCCTCCTACGCTCAGTTGTTTCTCACTGGATATGAACATTGGTTTCATACAGCTAATATTTGATGATGTCATCAATCCCAATACCTTTACTGCACAGCAGATGACTCTCATTGAGACTGGTGACATAACTTCTCCAAATAATAAATTCACCTTCACTGCTGGTAGTTCTCCCAGCCCTAATGGCTTTACGGTGGACTTCACAATCTTAGAGGGAGATTTGAATGAGATCAAACAGAAAGATCAACTCGCTACCAACTACTCAAACACTTTTATTCAAGTTCTCCCACTAGTGATTCAGGACACGAGTGGGCTACCTGCAACTTTAGAATTGGTCCAAGTTTGCAACTTTACTCCAGACACCACTCGTCCACTCCTTGCTAACTGGACTTATGATGCTACAAATGGTGCCATCTCTTTACTCTTTTCTGAGACAGTGAACATCTCTTCGCTGGATCCTACCAGCATAACTCTGCAGAATTCTGACAACATGCCTGTTCAATATTACACATTGACAGGTGGCACATCATTCCCAAATTTTGCCAGTGTCAATTTTGAGCTTTTCTTAACATTTGAAGACCTGAGTGCCATTCAGGAGAGGACTGACCTTTTAACCAACATTGGCAACAGTTATCTAGCTCTTAAAGATGCCTCCATTTTGGATCAAAGTAGAAATGAAGTCTTTGGAATTCCAACCTTCAGAGCCTTGCAGGCCATAGACCACAATCCAGATTTGGTTAAACCTAGATTTCAATCTTTCACATTTGACCTCAATGTTGGCTCGATGTTGCTTACTTTCTCCGAATCAGTCAGTATCTCATCTCTAAACCCTTCCTTCTTTACTTTTTGCAATGGCATTGTTCCATCCAATTCTGAGTTCATGCAATACACACTCACTGGTGGACAGGTTACAGTGAAGGATGCTTCAATGGCCATTTCTGACCATGATGTTGTCGTGACACTTTCCCTGACCTCCACTGACCTCAACACACTTAAAGCAATACCAGGTCTTGCCACGAGCATGGCAAACACTAGACTGTTTTTCTTAGGCGGTGCTGTCTCTGATGCAAATGGAAACCCAGTTGACCAAGTGTTTGTCACTGAATCATTCATGGCTATGGAATTTACAAATGACGTGACTGATCCAGAGCTAGAGAGGGTGGAAGTAAACCTAAGCAATGAAGAAGTTTTACTTGTGTTCAGTGAGACCGTTCGTGCAAGTTCACTCAACTTTGGAGGAATTACTGTTGTAGATCACAACATCAATACTACCACCAGGTACAATCTTTCTGATGGAAATTTAATTTCTGCGGACAATACTGACATCTACTTCACCTTATCCAGATTAGACATCAACAATCTCAAAGTTATGCCACAGATCTTCACTCAGAGAAAAGACACCTACTTTGTTCTAGACTCAAACACTGTCACTGATACTAGTGGAAATAATGTCATAAGCATTCCTGTTTTGGCTGCTGTACAGGCAAGAGTCATATCAGACACAGTATCACCAGAACTGGAGTTCTCTATATTGGACTTGAACGCTGGTACCCTGGAAATACTCTTTACAGAAAGTGTGCTTGTGATGAGTTTGGATGTCACATCCCTCACCATTAGTAATGGTCATCCGGGAACAAAAAATGTCACCCTCACTGCAGGTAGTCAGTCTATTTCAACAGACGGTCCAGTTATTAGCATTAATATATCCCACGATGACCTCAATGCAATCAAAGATGACAAGGAATTGGCTACAAGCCCTGATTCATCTTATCTCATATTTACGAAGAACTTTATTACAGATACTAGCTTCAATCCTGTTGTCGAAATCTCAGGAAACAATGCTTCAAAATTCAGCCAATATATCCCTGACATCACCAACCCAGCTCTCCTGGGATTTGATTTAGAACTTACAGACAATATTAGAAGACCCATCCTTTTGATAATTCGGTTCACTGAAACTATAAATGTCTCATCCATTGATGTTACCAAGTTCAGACTTCAGTCTGCAATGAATTTTACAGACCCTTCGACTAATTCGTATGTCCTTACTGGTGGTGTAGTTACTCAGTTGGCAATGGACACCATCCAGATTGCAGTCCTTGATGATGATTTTGAGAAAATCATCTATACCTTAATGTTCCTCACTTCTAGCAACTCATCATTCCTGGCTATTGATTCTGATGCTGGTACCGATAATGCTGGTCAGCCTCTAACAGTGAATGCTGGAGAACCAGTGCAATTATATAATGTTGATCTTGTAGCCCCAGAAGTGAGGAACTTCTCCCTGGATATGAACAAAGGTGTGCTCAGTATAACATGGAGCGAAGATGTCCTTGCTGAAACTCTCATTGTGACAGAAATTATAATCCAGAATGACTCGGATGTTACTAATAGCTTCCACAGACTTGTCAATGCCACTGTGTCTTATGGTACGGAAACTAGTATCACTAATGTACAATTCTCAATGAACGACTTGAACATGATCAAGAATGACCTGCACTTGGCATCCAATATTTCAAACACTTTCTTGGCTATCGAGACGCAAAATGTCATTCTTGATTTTGCTTCTAATCCTCTTTCGAGCATACCAAGGAGCTCTGCTATTTTTGCTTCTGATTTTATCCCTGACCACACAAGACCAATACTGGAATCATTTGACTTTATGTTAACTAGTGGAATACTGACATTGTATTTCACTGAATCAGTTGATCCATTTTCTCTGGTCATCAATGGCATAAGTCTGCAGAACAGGAACAGACAATCATCACAGAGCATCACCGTGATGGTAGGAAGTACAAACTCACCCGTAGGCACAACTGTTGAAATTCTTGTTTCCAATGATGATATTAATCGGCTCAAGCAACAGAAAGACCTGTTCACATCAGTGGACAAAAGCTACTTGGCCATTGCTTCATATGCCATAGAGGACACAGCTGGCAATCCAGTCATTACTATTGCACCATCTAATGCTCTACAGGTGACAAACTTCAACAAAGACACCCGTGTTCCATATCTCAGTGCTTTTGAGTTGGATCTGAATGCCCGTGAACTAATTTTGACATTCTCTGAGACAGTTAACGTCACTTCCCTGAATGTTTCTGGTGTGACATTGTACAGTGACACATCCAAACTAGGGTTCTCTCTCTCTGAAAGTTTCTCAGTAAGTGATAGTGGACCTGTCTTAACTGTGAGTCTATCAGATGAAGATTTTAATGAAATTAGTCGTCTAGAACTGTGTCATAGTGTTATGCAATGTTATCTTACTATTGATGAGGACACAGTAAGAGATCAAAGTGATCTACCTGTCAATGCATTAGCACCAAATATGGCCCTAGCTGTAGAAAGCCTTGAAAATGACAGAATGAGACCATTTGCTATGCAGTTTTCCTTCTTTAACTTGGCTGAAGGAACACTCAACATCTCCTTTTCTGAAACAGTTGATGTCAAGTCACTCAACTTAACATCACTTACCCTGCAGTCTCTCTATGTTAATCCTCTGGAGAGCTACTCCCTTACAGGAGGAAATACAACCAGCATTGATGGATCACAAATTCAAGTGGTGTTGTCATCTTTGGATCTCATAGCCATTCAAGAACGAGAAAGACTCTGCCAAACCCAAGGCTCATGTTACATAACCTTAACTTCCAACTTCATCACAGACAAGGCATCCAATCCAGTCATACCCCAGGTGTCAGGAGAAGCTCCAGGGCTAATTGCAATGGGATTTAAACCAGACAATCTCCCACCTGAGTTGATAAGTTTTACTTTTGATGCTTCGAATGGAGACATTGTATTCACTTTCAGTGAGCCCATTGATGTTGAAGCATTCGATTCAACAGCAATTCACATTCAGCCGAATTCAGACTCATCTATCTTCTACACACTGACAGGAGGATCAACTGGTGTCTTTCCAACAAACATAATTACCTTTACTCTCAGCAGGTCTGACTTCACTGCAATCCAGGCCCTGAGTTACATTAAGAACAAGACAAATACCTTCATAAGTGTGGATTCCAATGCATTTAAAGATCTTGCTTTAATACCCAACAATTTACTGCCTATATCAAATGAGAATGCTCTTGGTGTGACAGAGTACTTGACAGATATCACACCACCTAAACTTGATTCTTTCTCACTTGACTTAACAACTGATACACTCACTCTGACATTCTCAGAGTCTGTGCTGATATCATCCATTGACATGTCTCTGATTACCCTGATAGGCAATATTTCTAGACCAGGTTCATTTGTGACTCTTACTGGTGGCTCAATTAGTCCAGTCCCGGCTACCATTCACCCAGGCTCCATAATCATCGAGATGAACCTTACACAACCAGATTTGGTGAATATCAAAACTAATTCTTATTTGGCATATTCAAAAGAGACCACCTGCCTTAAGGGGTCTTCTGGGCTTGCTAGAGATTCCGCTGGTTTAAGCATGCTTGCTCTGGACTTGATCTGTGCTGATGAGCTCACTCTAGATCATACTTCAGTGAGGCTCATGTCCTATGATTTGGAAGTGAATGAGGGCTTCATTCTGCTGACTTTCAGTGATGTAATAGATGCTAGCACATTCATAGTTGAAGGAATCACATTACAGAATGGAAAGTTCTCTGAGCCTAAAAGAAGTTACACTCTAACTTCATCTAGCTCTGCTACTAACATAGATGGCTATTATGTGAACATCAGTATCGGAGCTGTAGATCTGTTCGAGTTGAAGTCAACACCAAATCTTGCAACCAGACTTGATGAAAGTTTCCTCACTATGTTTGCATTCACTGTTGACGACCCTTTTGGAGTTGATGTATTAGCTATCACAGATGGTAAAGCACTTCAAGCTACAAATTTCACGGCAGATACCAGTTCACCCGAGTTTGTGTCTTTCAATATGGATATAAATGAAGGAATTGTAACACTTACATTTAGTGAAGCTGTGGATGCTCAAACTCTACAAGTTGATCAAATTTCCCTTCACTCTGAGGCAAACATCTCACAAGCTGCAATCTCTTACATTATGAAAGGTGCAAGCTTCGTAGAGCAGAATGAAGATGGAAAGGTTTTGTCCATACTCTTAACTGACAGAGATATGAATGCAATCAAGGCAGAAGTTGGACTTGCTACTAACTTCACCAACACTTTCTTGGCGCTTTCGACAGCATCTATCACGGATGTTACTGGAAACAACTTCACTGGATTAACACGAAATCTGGCTGAGCCTGTCAAACTGTTCACTCCAGATACTAAAGCACCATCACTAGTCTCTTATAGCTTGGATATCAACCAAGGTGCACTCTATCTTACATTCAGTGAAACAGTAATGTTGGCTTCTATCGATGCAACCCAAATTTCATTCCAGAACCGAAGAACCCAGAATGTATTCACATTATCTCACACATTGAAATCAAGTTACGCAAGTTACGCCTCTGGAATGAATTCTGAATCTATTGCTATAATACTTTCTGATGATGACCTCAATTCACTCAAGATCGCAAGGAAACTTGCTATAGATGTGCAATCCACATACATATCCATCACTTCCACCTTTGTACAAGACATGAACTACAACCCCATTACTCCAATCCTGCAGTCAGATGCTTCTGTTGCTAGAGACCTTACTCCAGACACATCTAGACCGAGACTCCTAAACTTCACATTTGCTCGCACGCCCGGCACCTTCTATCTCACTTTTGATGAAGTAATTGACTACAGCAATCTCTTTGACTTCACTCAAATCACCATTGTTAATGACACAAGCCTGAATAGAAACTTATTCTATGCACTCCAAGAAATGGGTCAAGTGTCTCCTTTGACATTTGAATATCGTCCTGTCTACAGCGTTAATCTGGATGAAAGAGACAGTGATAACATCAAGAGTATTGTGAGTCTTGCACTAACCAAAGAAAACACATTCTTGCTTCTAACTAATCTTACAACTCTCGACTTTGCCACCAATTTAGTCTATGAAATAGAGAATGGTCAAGGAAGACAGGCTGCCAATGTCGCACAAGATGCCGACAAACCAGTACTTCTTGCATTCTTGTTTGACGCCAACACTGGAGAGCTGAGACTCACCTTTGATGAGGTTGTCCTTGCATCCTCTCTCAAACTCTCACAGATAGAATTTATGAACTCTATAATGATTTCAACTACTAACTACTTCCTGACTGGTGGAAATGTATCCACAGCAAATGACAGAGTGCTACTAGTGAACTTGACAGAAGATGACCTAAACGCTATCAAAGTTGATACGATACTTGCCTCAAATATGAACAACATTTACCTTGCTCTGGTTGGAGATACTGTATTTGACACATCCGGTAACGGTCTCATTGAATATACAACTCCTCCAGTGGGATATTTTGTTCCCGATACCACAAGACCCAGACTTCGTTCTTGGAATATTTCTCTTGATGAAGGGGCTGTTTATCTCCTATTCTCTGAGGCAATGAGCCACTTAACTCTGGATGCTTCAGTAATGCGATTTGAAAACAACATCAATATTTTAAACAGCACAAGTAGTTTTTCTCTGACTTCAAGCAGTACCACAGACACACCTGATGGGATTGAACTTATTATTAACATCAGCAGAAGAGATCTGGATGCAATAAAAGACCAGACCATGATCGTGAGAGAAGTGAATACTGCCTATCTCTCTCTGCCAAGTACCTTCATCATGGACATGGCCGTAAACCAAATCTTTCCCATCATGACGGGTGCTGCACTGATGGCTGACTTTGTGTTTCCAGATATAACTAACCCTGTATTAGTATCTTTCGACTTTAGCTTGGAGACAGGCGTAGTTAAACTCTTCTTCTCTGAAACTGTTAATCCTTTTTCTATCAATATCACTGACATCATGTTCCAGAATGTACAAAATGCTGATCTCACCGTGCCAACGACATTCACAATTACTTCTTCCAGCTCTTACAACAGAACTGATTTCTCGGTAGTAGAGATTTACCTTGGGTTCTCAGATTTTAATGGAATCAAGGCTTTGTATGACTTGGGAACTGAAAAAAGTAACACTTTTATCACCATTTTGTCAACTGTTGCAGAGGACATGAGCAATAATCATGTAGTCCCCATTACACCAAGGAATTCTCTGATAACCACTACTCTCCAGCCTGATGGAATAGCTCCAGAGCTTGTCTCATTCAAAGTTGACTTCAATGAATACAATTTTACACTTTCGTTCACTGAAACTGTCAACATTACAAGGCTCAATCTGGCTGAAATTGTGCTGTTTGATAAGATTTCACCTTTCACTAATGTGGCATTCTACCTCACTGGTGGGCTACTTCAGGACAGTTCTGCACCAAGTGATGTCGTGGTGATCGACTTTCTCAAAGAGGACAGGGATGAGATAGTCAGGCTAGCTCTTTGCACAAATGGATCAAACTGCTTACTTTCTCACACACACGATTTGGTTCAAGATATGTCTGGAAATCCTGTTGTATCTAATGATGCTCTCATTCCAACTCTGTACACCACTGATACTTCACCGACATATGTTACACAGTTTACCAAATTTGATCTAAACACAGGAATTATTAGCATTCTTTTTGAGGAGATCATAGATGCATCCACGCTTCAACCAACTTCCCTTCGACTGCAAAATTTCTTGGTGACTTCCAATTTCTCTGTAATTCTCACTGGAGGAAATGTACTGTCAGAGAATGGGAACAGAGTCATCATCAAAGTGCTGCAAAATGATATAAACAAGATCAAAGCTATTCCTAGCCTGTGCACTCATTCTGATAACTGCCATCTCAGGCTTCTCTCAACTTTTGCTAATGATACATTTGGAAATCCCATCAACCCTGTGGTAGACACAAACAATCTTGAATTTTCCTTCACAGTGACCGACCTTGTTCCCGACACTAATCCACCATCACTTGTGGACTGGAGCATTGACCTCACAATCCACAAAATCATTCTCTTTTTCAATGAGACTGTTGAGAACACTCGTTTTTTCTCCAAGTTCATCACTTTGCAAAATGCAAAGTTCAATGCTACTACAAGACTTACACTAAGACCTGACACCAGTCACTCTCTGGAACCTCTTCCATATGTTCAGTTTGATATTGTGGATAACACCAATGACTTCACAGCATCTGATGTGGTTGCTATCAAAGCTCTTGGAGATCTTGCTACACATATAAATAACACCTACATCACTTTCACTAGTGATCTTGTTCAAGATACCAATGTGAATACTTTGAATCTGATCGTTGCAATAGATGAAGATGAAGCAGTAAAAGTTGGAAGTTTCGAGCGAGATGAGATTTCACCATTTTTGACGTATTTCAGCCAGCTGGATATGAATGAAGGAAGCTTGACTCTCTCTTTCAGTGAACCTGTAAACATCAGCTCCGTAATCTTTGGTGACATCTCTCTACACAGTAACAGTAGAGGTGGTGGCACTTTCAATCTAACTGGCGGAAATATATCCTATGTTGCCAGCACCAAAGAGTTAATCAAGATAACTTTCAGTGATACAGACCTTAGAATTATCAAGGTGCAAGAAGAACTAGCCAATAGTGTGGCTTCCTCATATATATCATTTGAAGAAGGATTTATTCTGGATATGTCTGGAAATGAACGATCCAGTGGCAATCCAGTTATGAGTGTACTCAGAAACATGCCAACTAAGGTTTCTAGTTACATCCCAGATCAAACTGGTCCTCAACTTATCAGTTTTAAACTCGACTTGAACACAGCAGAGCTTGTGCTCACCTTCAATGATGTGGTGGATACTGCTACACTTAGAGCTCAGTTCTTCTCCCTGCAAAATAACAAAGATGTAGTCAACCCAATCCTTCTACTTCAGCAAGCTTATACTCTAACTGGTGGTACAACAACAAGCAACAGTGAATATGCCATCATAGTCCATATTCTTAACAATGACCTCAATGAAATAAAGATGCGCTCTAATCTTGCTACTAATGTGAATGATACTTTTGCTACTCTTCGTGCTGACTTTATCCGTGAAATAGCAAGTACTAGTGTCATGCCAATCCAGGATGTAAGTGCTCTACAAACTGTAGAATTCAAGCCAGATATAACTAGACCTCTACTCACTAACTTCTCCATCCAACTTAACGATGACCTTCTTGTCTTAACATTCAGTGAAGCCATCAATGTTTCATCTCTACACATGACTGAAATCACCCTTCAAAATGCTGCAAACATTAATCGTGTCTCTGAGAATTACACTATCACTGGGGGAACCCCAACTCCAGCTGGGACTGGAGTTGAGATAGAAATTGCTCTCCTGAAGTTCGACATAGATAATTTGAAGACCTTGACAATGCTAGCCACTAGCGAGCAAGAAATTGACACCTACCTCTACCTCACTGAAGACACTGTACTAGACATGAACAGAAATCGTATCATTCCAATTAACAAAACCAATGCTTTGCAGATATCGTCCTTCAGGAAAGATAGAACTCCACCTACTTTAGTTAGCTTTTGCCTAGATCTTGATGGCAATGTTAATATTGAACTGAGCTTCAGTGAGACTGTCAATATTTCTTCCCTCAATCCATCTCTAATAACATTCCAGAATGATCAACTTCCCTCCTCACAGCACACTCTGGCTGGGGGTAAAGTGACATCTGAAGATGAAACTGTTGCCAAAGTGTACTTCACTGTAGAGGATTCTAATGCTATCAAACGCATGCGGAACCTTGCAACCTCAACTTCTGACACTTTTATCCGGTTTTCAAGTGGCATGATCTTTGACAACAATGCTGCCAATCCAATATCAGAGATTTCCATCACAAGTGCTATCCCAGTGAATGGTTCCTGTTATACATTTGACCATACTCCTCCAGAGTTATTGATGTTTGACTTGAACCTCAATAACGATACAGTTATGCTTCACTTCACAGAAACTGTGAGCACACAGGAGTTCAACATTACTGGCATCACCTTACTAGGAGGGAAGAGTAAATTCAGCGCTCAGAGGACACTGACAGGATTCAGGAAGCTACTTTCTGTTGACAGCCATGTAATTAACTTCACTTTATCATTTGAGGATGCAAATTTCATCAAGAATGTTACTGAGCTTATCAGTAGTTTAACATTGTATCTTGTCTTGGATAACAGCACATTGATAGACATGAATGGCAATGCAATTGAGAACATCCTTGCTGAGAATGCTGTACGTGTCAGGGAATATATGAACGACACCACTAGTCCAGAAATGACTAATTACAGCTTTGATCTAGACAGTGGAGAGCTAATCTTCTTCTTCACTGAGACAGTTGATGTTAAATCATTTAATGTAACTCAGATCATCCTCCATGATCGGTCAAGAGTGAAGCAACATGTTCTTTCTAGTTCTTCCTACTCAAATAGTGAAAATGGCCCAGAGATTGTGGTGACTCTATCAGACACTGACCTCAACCGTATCAAGAAAATAGAATCTCTTGCCACTAATTTGAACAACATTTTCCTGACATTTTCAGAATTTTTGGTTGCTGATACATCCCTAAACCAGGTAAAATCTGTCACATTTCCTGCAGCAGTGACATCATTCATAGAAGATACAACAAGACCACAGTTGGTATCTTTCAGATTGGATATGGCTGACACAATTCCTCCTTTATTGATTGTGCTGACATTTTCTGAAACGGTGAGATCTACATCTGTGAGACCGAACCAATTCAGCATGAGAGAGGTTTCAGTGCTTAGCACTAACTCATCAGCATTCACATTAACTGGTGGCAGCATCACCACCGAGGATTCGTCAGTGATTACCATCACAGTGTTAAGTAGAGATCTTGAAGCTATAAGACTCCTCCCCAGGCTTGGCTTCTATGATTACAGCACATATATGTCCATCACTAAGGATGCTTTCACTGATATGGCTGACTTGCAAGCTGAACCTATTAACGATCCAGCTCGGCGTGCAAGCAGAAACAATGCTGATCTAGTCCCACCTTCTTTGGACATGTTTTCATTTGATCTAAATTCTGGTATGCTTCTTCTCACCTTTTCTGAGAACATTAACTTCTCTACACTTGTCGTACCCAGGATCACACTAACAAGTGGTTTGGCTGAAAGTATCACACTTGATCAAGGAACTACGGCAGCAGATCTCCTTCCTAATGGAAATATAATACAGCTGAATTTGACTTCAGCAGATCTCAATGAAGTCAAGAGGAAGACAACGCTGGCTACTGCTCTTGACACCACCTTCCTTTCTCTCGAACCTAATGTGATAAGTGACATAGCCGGAAATGATGCAATTCCAGAAGTAGGTGTAGTGGCGACAGATCACACACCAGATACAACCAGTCCTCAGCTTATCTTGTTTGACATAAATCTTATCACAACAGAACTCACTCTTTACTTCTCAGAAACAGTTAATGCTTCATCAGTAAATCCAACAGGCATTACTTTAACTAACAATAAGTCATCAGTGTACCGACTAACTAGCGGCACTACTGTTTCAGATGATGGTCCTGAAATCACCGTTCTTCTTACAATGGTGGATAAAAATGCTATTAAAGCGCTTCCAAATCTAGCCAACATTAAAACTAATACCTTCATTGCATTGAGAACCACAGTTGTGTCTGACAACGCTGGGAATGTAGTCAGAAATATCAATGTAATAAGTCCACTTCCAGTCAGGAACTTCACTGGAGATGCAGATAGACCTTCACTGCAGTCATTTGACCTTGATATGAACCAAGGAGTCATTTTGTTTCACTTTGATGAGACCGTCAATGCCAGTGCCTTGATAATTCATCTGTTTACTCTCCAGGACAATGTGACTTGGGACAGAATCAATCACACTTTCACCATGGGCACCACAGTGCAAGAAGTCAATGACCCAGATGTCCGAATAACAGTCGGTATTTTTGACCTGAATGAGATCAAGCGAAAGAGGCTGTGTACATCACTTGAAAACTGTTACCTGTCCTTTGAAGATGGCTCAGTAAAAGACATGGTGGGATTGCCAATAAATGGACTACCAAATACTCAGGCCATGCAAGTTAATGCATTGAAGAAGGACATCACTAGACCAAGAATAGCTGAGTTCACTCAGCTGGACTTGGCCAATGGATATGTTACTTTATCTTTCTCAGAGACCATCAATGCTACATCTTTGGACCTTACTGCTGTGACCGTTATGGATCTTTTTGATGCAAATATTGCTAACTATACTCTTACGGGAGGATTGGTTACCAGTTCCGATAGTGACGTGATTACTTTCAACCTTAATACATCTGACCTCCACAACATTCAGGGCGACAACTATCTTTGCACCCACAGAGGAAACTGCTACATTGCACTCACAGAAGACTTTTCCACTGATATGCTAGGTAACTCCATTTATCCTGTCTTATTAAAGCCACCCGGGTTCATTGTGAGGACACTTGGAGCAGATGAAATTCACCCTTGGCTCCTTGATTTCAGCATTGACATGGATTTGGGCGTTCTTAGTCTCACTTTCAATGAGCCCATGAAGTCAAGCTCATTGGATCCAACTGGAATCTTTCTACGAAGCGAGTCAAATACCAGCAATCCTGTATTTTACTTTCGCCTCACCAGAGGTAGTAGAACAGATAGTCATGACAGCCCAATAATTAATATCAATCTAGACACTATTGATCTAAATAATCTCAAGGCCTCACTTTTTGCAAAGGGTGTAAATAGCACATACATCAGCATGGAAGCAGGAACCATCACTGACAATGCTTTCTCTCCAAACATGGTCATGGAGGTTTTTGAACTTGATGCACTCCAAGTGAGGGAGAATGGCTACATAGGTGATGCCACGCATCCAAGACTTGTTGCATTTACTCTGGACATGGACAGACACCTCTTGATACTGACTTTTGATGAGCCCATTGACCCACAATCAGTGAACTGCAGTGAAATTACATTTCACAACACTTCAAGTACTTTAAGAGCAGAACTCACATTGACAGGTTGCATTGTGTTGTCACATCCAAATATTGCTGGCATGCAAATTATCACAGTCAATCTCACTAGAGAGGATGTATTGATACTCAAGACTAACCAGCAATTTGCAGTGTCAGTAGAAACAACCTTCCTGTCAATCTTGACATCAACATTTGCAGATACATTCGGTAATCTGGTGGTACCCGTTGGTTTTGAGCCTGCATCTGCTTTCGTTTCAGACCAAACTAGACCCATCCTTCTCTCCTTTACATATGACCAGAATGTTGGATGGGTTATCCTCTCATTCAGTGATGTTGTTTCATCTGATACTTTTGATGCAACAGCCATAACTCTACAGCATGCTGTCAATAGAGCACTTGGACAGACTTTCTCACCATCTTCAGCCAGTGCGACTTCTAGTTCTGATGGATACATGATTACAGTGAACCTCTCTCATTTTGATCTTCTGAGTCTGAAATCAAATACTGGAGTTGCTCGCACTGTGAGCAATACCTACATCACAGTGGCTGCCTTCCTAATTGAAGACACTTCTGGTATCAATATTGTCCCTATCACTGATGGCAAAGCAATTATGGCTGAGCTATTTATCTCAGACAATACTCCTCCATTCCTTACTAACTATACCTTGGATCTGAACCTTGAAGTAATCACGCTTAGCTTTTCTGAAGCAGTCAATCTGACTACATTTGACCCAACTGGTTTGGTACTTCAAGAAACCTCTAGTGCCTTAACAGACAACTTCCTTAGACTGGTGGATGGTAACACATCAATATCTGCAGATGGACTGGAAGTTTCTCTCAGGTTAGCTGTAACAGATTTGAATGAACTCAAGCGTAACACCCACCTGGCTACTTCATTGGATGACACATTCCTTGTCGTAGATGCAGGAAGCATTTTGGACTTGGCAGGTAATCAGCTCCTTGAAGTGTCCAACAAGGATGCACTTCAGCCTCATGTGTTCAACTCTGATGATACTAATCCTACTCTCACTTCATTCAATATTGACATGGATACTGGAATCATCTCATTTACTTTTGATGAAACAGTCAATGCTGCTAATATAAGTGTGTCAGATTTTGTCCTTCAAAATGATGCATCATCTCCTTCTGAGAATTATAGCATTAGCTCTGATGTGAGTACTTCTGAAGCCAATAGCACATTCATAAGTATTGTTCTGACACAGGAAGACCTGAATTCCATTAACATCCTCCGACTGATGGCCACACATAGAGCAAACACTTTCCTTTCCATTACCACAATGGCCATATCAGACATGAATTCTAATCCTGTAAACTCAATCAGTTACATGTCAGCTTTGCAAGTGAGAAACTTTACCCAAGATTTTACTTCACCTCTGTTTTTATCCTTCGATGTCGACCTTGACTCTGAGCTTGTCACCTTTAGGTTTTCTGAAGTTGTGGATTATTTAAGCTTTGATACAAACAAGGTCCTCCTGTTGTCATCACCCGTGCTGGATGAAAATGTCACCACCAAGTATGCACTAATGTTTGGAAACATACATCCGGTGGACAACCACACACTATTCCTGGATCTGAACATCACAGACCTAAACGAAATAAAGAGACTTCAAGATTTGGCCAATTCTGCTGATACCACATTTCTGCTATTTGGATCTGACTTGGTCAGTGATATAGCTGGGAACAGAGTAATGAATCTTACTGGACCAGAGAGGGTTCACAGCTTTACTGGTGACACAACTTCACCAGGTCTTCTTTCATTTACACTTAACATCAATGAAGAAACCCTTAGCCTCTTCTTTGATGAAACAGTAAATGCTGCCACCTTCATGGTTGATCACATCACAATCCAGAGCTCTGATAGGTCTCCTGTGGAAAGATACACTTTGCGTACCAGTTCATCCTCCAAGAATGACAGCACATCAATACTTGTTTATCTTGACCAGAGAGACCTGGATGAAATTAAACTGCTCAATATGCTTGCCACCAACCCGAATAATACTTTCCTCAGCTTGAGTGTTGCTGCTGTAGAGGACATGAGCGACAATACTTTCTTGGGATTCAACTTTTCAGGAAAGCATATTTCTGATAGTACTCCACCGAGACTGGTCAGTTACAAACTTGATATGAATACTGGAATTCTAAGTCTCAACTTCAGTGAAGCTGTCAATACATCTAGTTTTGACATCACCGATCTCACTTTCTACTCTTCATCTGACACTATCTTCAGTGCAAACTCCAGCTACACCTTGAGCTTACCTAGTCAGACCACTGATTCTAATGCTAAAATAATAACTGTTCAGGTATCTGACCATGACCTCAATGCCATAAAAACTGACACTGAACTAGCTACGAATGAAAATAACACTTTTTTGTTGGTTAATGCCGATACCATCTTGGACATGGCAGATAATGGTATTCTGCTCGTACCAGAACCTATGCCCACCACTAGCTACTTGGAAGACGTAACACCTCCAGTTTTGGTAAATGCTGTTTTGAACTTCAATGATGGATCTCTAATTTTGAGCTTCTCTGAAACTGTAAATTCAAGCACATTTGACCCCACTCAAGTTACCCTACAAGGAGATCCAACGAATCCTGTACCGTCAAGAGTACTTAAAATCAAAGGTGGTAAATTTACCACAGAAGTTTCTGTCTCCATCACCCTTTTACTGACAGAATATGACCTGAACAGGCTGAAGAATATCTCACAGCAATATTTCACCAATAGATTTAACTCCTATCTCTCCTTTATGAACACCATTCTAAAAGACATGAATGGAAACTATGTGGAGCCTCGATCACCAAACAATGCAATGAGCATATCCAACATCATCCTTGATTTGATTCCTCCAGAAATACTTGGTTTTGACTTGGATATAAATACTGGCCTTCTCACCATCAGATTCAGTGAGACAATTGATAGAACTCAGTTTAATGAGGACCAAATTTGGATACAAAATGATCGTGTTGATCCTACTGAAGAACACCGTTTAATTCAGACTCCTTCTACTCAAATCACTTGGAACCTGACCTATGTGGATGTTATTCTGACACAGAGTGACCTCAATTCTCTCAAACTTTTGGATGGACTAGCTACTAGCAATGACACAACCTTCCTGAGGTTTGTGAAAGTAACTGCTCGTGACATCAAAGAAAACTACCTCTCTGTCTTGAATGAGACTGAAGGAGTAGCAGTAACCATGTTCACACCAGATACTACACCACCAACATTGGTGGGATATGATTTGGACATGGATGGAATTGTCCTCAAAATTGAGAGGCCAACTCTTACTCTCACTTTTTCTGAGCCTGTGAGAAAAGCACTTCTAAACTTTGAAGTTATAACTCTTCAGTCAGATAGCAACATCTCCTCCAATGGATCTCAGTTCTACAACCTAGCCAGCGGAACTGTCACCACTGACAATGGCTTAGAGATTATGTTTGATATCTCCTTCATTGATTATGTTACCATCCAGTCGAGAAGATTTCTAGCCAATGACATCCTAAGTACTTACATCTCCTTGGAAACAGGTATCGTCCAGGATATGAGTTATAATCCCTCTGTTGAGGTATCGAATGAGAGTGCCAAGAGAGTGAGTTCTTTCATTGAGGATCGTACTTCTCCTACTCTGCAAGACTTTTCTTTAGACTTAAACATTGGCCTTTTAACTCTGACATTCAGTGAAGCCATGGACTTTGAAAGTGTAGGACAAGCCACTTATTTTCTCTTAAAAGAACCCGATAATTCAAATGGCGTCAAGTTCAGTGGTCAACTAGAAGTTAGCCAGCTAGACTGGTACATAATCAATGTCACACTCAGCTTTGAACAGCTCAATTTACTTAAACTGGCTGAGACAGATGTTTATTCTGATAACAGTACTTTTTATCTTGGTGTGAGCCCTCCTTTATTGCCAGTGGACACAGCGAACGTGCCTCTTTTTTCACCAATCCTAGGTGAACAAATCATAAAGGTGTTGGAATACATTACTGATACTACACTGCCCGTGCTAAAGCGGTTCCGTTTTGACTATTCAGGTGTGGATGGAGTGGTGACACTGGAATTTTCAGAACCAGTCAATATATCATCTCTCGTTCCGACTTTAATTGAGATGCATAATTCTGGATTCAGCAGCACTTCGAGCACATCACTACCTCTCAGGGATGGAAATCTGTACAGCATCAGAAATGGTGTCAGCCTTCAATTCACTCTAAGTACAGAGGATTTAAACATTCTAAAAAGCCTCACTAACTTAGCCACACTTGAAAGTAACACCTTCATCTTCTTGAGAGCTGGAGCTATAGCAGATATGTATGGAAATGCGATCACTGATGTCAGTGGCCTTACTGTTCAATCTTATGAAGTCGTGGAGGACATGACTCATCCAATGCTGGATGCCTTCTCTTTTGATCTAGACAGTGGTTCTCTCCTCCTGACTTTCAGTGAAACCATTAATGCTTCATCCCTGGTACCATCGGAACTAACTCTGCTCTCAGCGATTACAAATGCACCAAGTTATTTCCAGCTCTCTGGAGGAGATGTATCCACTGTAAACCAGCCAGTTATAAGAGTCAAATTGACCACTGAAGACTTGAATGACATCAAATCAATCCGAGATTTGGCTACTAACTCATCAAATATCTTCACCTCAGTGACTTCCATGGCTGTATTGGACATGGTAGGCTTAAATTTAACTGTAATACCAATCACCCTATCCCTGGGTCTCAGCAGATCTGATGATTTTGTTCCAGATAGAACTGGTCCTATGTTGGTCTTTTTTGGCCTCAACCTCACTTCAGAAGTCTTATCTTTGACCTTTGATGAGACCATATCAGCAGTGGACACAACATTAAGGCTGTTTACTCTGTTTTCTGAAGAGAATAATAGATCAGTAATGCTAACATCATCTTCCATGGTGTCTCTCAATGACTCAACAGAGATCACAATTTCACTAAGTAACTTGGACTTGGACAGAATCAAGATACTGGCCACCGAAATCATGAACATAACACTTCATCTCATGCCACGAGCTGTGAGTGACATGGCATCTCAGCCTAATGAATTCCAAGTGCTCGATGAATATTTGCTCTACCCTGACTTGAAAGCTCCATCACTGGAGAGCTTTATTTTTGATCTCAATACTGGTATTATTCGTCTGAACTTTGATGAAGCAGTAAAGGCCGACTCTCTCAATATATCTAGCCTCAGTTTCATAGAGGGTCCTGGTGGATTACTTTTTTTCAATTTAGAAAGCATCTTCACTAACAGCACTAATGGACGTCATCTCAGTCTCTACCTTACTAAAGATGACCTTGACGTAATCAAAGAAAACAGCGGTCTTCTCACCTCCATGAGTGATACCTTCCTAGTTCTCCAGCCATATTTTGTGACTGACTTGAACAACAACTTCCTCAAAGAAGTTGCTGGTGTCCAAGCTGCTGTCTTTGTCAATGACACTACTAGACCATCACTGGTAAGATTTGACCTCAACATGAACACAGCTGAATTGAGGCTTGTGTTCTCTGAAACTGTTGATGCAAGCAGCTTTATGCCGAGTGGAATAACTCTACAAGTGGAGATGGAGTCCCTATCACCCATTACTCAATACACACTCACTGAGGGGGACATTTCGATCTCAGAAGATAGCACTGATGTAGTGATGGTAATTTCTAACAGTGACCTCAATGTTATTAAAGCCAGGGGTATAGCACAAAACAATGGCACAACTTTCCTGGTTCTCTCCGAGTTTACTATTCTCGATCTGAGTGCGTTCCACCTATATAACCTTCCTGTGACTAATGGTCCAGGAGCTGCTAGTGTTAATGTGTACGTCCCTGACATGACGAGTCCAATGCTGCTCAGTTTCACACTTAATCTTACATCAGAAACACTAGATCTCACTTTTGATGAAACAGTCGATGGAACAACAGTTAACTCAAGTCACTTTACTCTACAGAACACCTCCAGTAATCCCTTGGAATCACTTTTTCTCACATCAGCCAGCACTACCAACACAGAGCTTAGTCCAATCATAAGCATCCAGATTGGCATTACTGATCTCAATGAAATAAAAAGATTCTTGAATCTTGGAACTGAAGTGGACAACACGTTTTTATCTTTCACTGACCGTGCAATTTCTGATGTGGGCGGGAATCAAGTTAGACCTGTATTTACTAACAGTTCATTGCAGGCTTTCTCGGTATTTGGCGATTTGCGACGCCCTACACTTGTACAGTACACTCTTAGCATGAATCAAGGCCTCCTCTATCTGACATTCTCAGAAACAGTCAATGCAAGAAGTGTGGTGACTACAGATATCAGCTTACAGAACCTGCAGACCTTCACTGTAGGAAATAACACCTCCATATACAAGCTAAGTGGTGGAGTGGTGATGTCTGATGATGGACCAGTTATTGTCATCTACATCTCTAAGTTTGACCTGAATGAGATCAAACTCGACTTGACATTGGCTACTGGTATTGACAATGCTACCAACAATACATACCTGGCCATAAAGTCTAGTGGAGTCAGTGACAGCAATGGTAACTCAGTGCAGGAAATACCAGTATCTGATGCTCTGCCTGCTACACGCTACTTCCCTGACTTGACACGCCCTCAGCTGGAAGCATTTCATCTTGATCTGAACACTGGTGTGATCAGGCTAGTATTCAATGAAGCCGTTGACGGATCTACTCTAAATCCTAAAGGCATCATTCTCCTCAGCTCTAATACGAGTAATTCAACTGAGTATATATTGACGAATGGAACAGTGCTTTCTGTTGAGCAGACTAAAATTGCTATCCAGTTAAGCAAATATGACCTGAATAACATCAAGGCATTATTTGACCTGGCAATGAACAATAACACCTTCATTGCCATAACAGATGGATCCATATTTGACAGCAACAACAACACTGTGTTTGGAATACCACCTGAAGCTGCCATACCCGTTGGAAATCTGGAAAGAGATGCTACCTCTCCACGTCTGCTCCGGTTTGATCTCGACCTGAACACTGGAAGTCTTACTTTTTCATTTTCTGAAACGGTATTGCATTCAACTTTTGAATCATCTGGAATCACACTGCAGAACTCCAAGTCTCAAGAGCTCCAGAACTCTTCATTCTTCTTCACTCTTGTTGACAGCGACAACGTGACATCGCTAAGCAACCTCATTTTAGCTCTTCAGATAAGCAATTCTGACCTCAATGAAATCAAAAGTCGATCAAGTCTAGCTACTTCTCTTACTGACACCTTTGTGAGTCTGAATGAAAACACTGTAAGAGATACCAGTGGAAATAAGGTCACCTCCGTGGAGAGTACTGATGCTATGGCCGTATCTATTTTCACTGAGGATGCCTCACCCCCTCATCTGATATCGTTCAATGTGGACCTAAATCGTGGGAAAATTACCTTTAAGTTCAGTGAGACTGTTGATAGCTCAACGTTACAGAAGAGTTACTTCACTCTGCAAGACACTTGTCCACAACGCACCATCTTTGATCTAGTGATGAACAGCTCAAACTCGACCAATTCCAGCGATGTTTTTTATCAGCTCAAAGGAAACTGATTTGTTAATGTTGACATGTTTTTGGACTTTACATATTTGTATATTTATTAACTAGTGGTTATATATATAGCTAACACTTGCTACATTTTTATGTGTGTTACATATGCTCTATAATACTATAAGCTTTTTCTAATATTTGCTACATTTTTATGTGTGTTACATATGCTCTAACATATGCTCTATAATACTATAAGTTTTTTCTAATGCTACATTTTTATGTGTTACATATGCTCCATTAGAATTTTTAATAAGCGTTATTGGGCGTGGCACTCATCTAATGCACTTTGACCTATTGACATCCAAGTTCGCACGGTACACTTGCGCATGGACGAGATACAGGTAAAGAATACAGCGAGGACGGTAAAAAATATAGGAGCCGTCCTCAACGACGCCAGAAGTTCCCTGGCGATTAGGTTTCGTGCATTGTTCACTCTTAGGGGTCTGGGTACACCCGAGGCTATTGAACAGATATGCTCGTGTTTCTCTGACGGCTCCTCCTTGCTCAAGCATGAACTGGCGTATTGTCTTGGCCAAATTCAGGACCCAAAAGCCCTCCCTACGCTTGTTAGAGTGCTGGAGAATGGAACTGAGGATCCCATGGTTAGACATGAAGCTGGTGAAGCCATGGGTGCTATAGGGGACCAGAGCAGTGTGACTGTGCTGGCTAGATATGTGAGTGATGATGCCCCAGAAGTAGCAGAAACGTGTCAGTTGGCTTTGGCACGATTAAATTGGCTCAAAGACCAAGATGGTGGTCGATTCAGGGACAATAACCCTTATCAATCCATCGATCCAGCTCCACCTTTGTGCGAGGGTGACGTAGAGAGGTGGAGAAATGAATTGATGGACTTGTCAAAACCTTTGTTTCTTCGTTACCGTGTCATGTTTGCTTTACGGAACCATGGGGGCGATGAAGCCGTGAGAGGTATCGTAAATGGCTTTCAGGACTCAAGCACTCTATTCAAGCATGAGATAGCATATGTACTGGGGCAGATGCAGCACCCGAATGCTGTTCCAGATTTAGAGAAGAAGCTACGAGATCGGAACGAAAGTCCGATGGTGAGGCATGAGTGTGCAGAAGCCCTCGGAGCTATTGCAAGCGATAAGTGTCTGGATTTGCTGAGGGATTTTTGCAACGATGATGAGCGTGTGGTGAGTGAAAGCTGCCAAGTTGCCCTGGACATGTTAGCACATGAGAGGGGGGAAGATTTCCAGTATGCTAACCTGGTCAATAAGATGGCATCAGAAAACTAACCATTTATTTATTACATCAACAGATACGAGTACTTGAACTTAATTTGATGGTTGTGTACACTTATGGATGTTAGATATTTATTATAGTTCTATGCTCTTTCTTGTCATCAGGATTTCATGCTGGATTGTAGTTTGGGTAGCCATGTGTTGTTAGCCTTATCATACTCTTTTCATCGACGTTCTTTGAGTTGGACTCGCCTAGGGGAGTGCCCATTTCTCTCCATCATTGATTCATCATCGGGGTGGAGCTACTTCTTGCAGCCTTCCTTCTTGTTCAGTTTAGTGTTGGATGATATATATATGCAGAGTCTGGGTACATACCTCCCACTAAACATGACCCTGCTTCTGTGATTATTTCTTGTAATTCATTTTAGTGTTGGATGATGTGGTACATGCCTCCCACCAAACATGACCCTGCTTCTGTGATTATATCACTGTGTTAATGCTTAAAGAACTAAACATGAATTCCACACTAAAACTCGTTTCTGATTGGATATTGGTGAACCTCTTGCTAAGTTTAAAATGTTCATTCAACATACCTAACTATAATTATAGCTGTTGTGCTTTTTTGTAGTGCCATAAGACTTCAAATTTTGGTGTAGGGGGGAAATGGAACAGATAGGGGCCTTGTGTACAAAACAGCAATAGAAGCAATAGTGGTCTGATATATACGTATATACTGGACTCTTTATTTTACTATAAAGTGCTAGGCAATTACATTTGTGCTCAAAGACAGTGCAAGCTAAAGGAGTTCCACTGTATAGAGGTACGTAGCTTAGACCACCTCCATCGGCAAGGGCATGGTTAGATTGGTATTGGGTAGTGTCACACATTAAAAAAAAAGTTGCAGGGAAGAAGTTTAAGGTGTAAAAAGGTGAAAGGTAAAGGTCACTTCACCTAATACAAAAAGAAAAGAGAAATATTGTTGATATTATACATATATATAATAGGTGTTGCAATGACTTTCTCAATCATCAGCTTAATTTTTTGGTCTTTCCTGGAATATTTATTCCTTAAAAGAGCTCCATATATATGCTTAATGTTGACCGAGTGCATCTTGTCTAGCAACTGCAATGGTACGTATGTCATCTCAAAACACAACTTTATATAATTATATATACCTCCACACCAAAATTGGCTTTTGTTGAATGAATTTAGCATTATAATCAAGTTCATCAGGTCAAATTGAAAATGTGGTAATTAATTTAATATCCATTCTTACACAATTAAATTATTGCAATAAACAATGTTGCTTTCATTATGTGGATGGCATATTTCACTTTCAAAATAATTATAGCTTGATGCTGGAAGAATTAATGCTGTTTTTCAGAATCAAATGAGGAAACAAAGCAATGATGGACATGAATAGAGTATAGCTTGTTCGTACCAGTATAGATAAATTATGTGCAGTACATATACGAAGTCTTCATCAGTGTCCTCCTCTTTGTCTGAAGACATGCTTGAGAACAGCATTCTCATCTTCAGAACCTTTACTCTCATCTTCAGAACCTTTACTCTCATTAGCCATGTCTTGGATATTGATTTTTGCCGGAATCTAAGGGCACTCAAACCATATGATTGCAAGTGTTTGTCAGCGTGGACTTGCCACCAATGACCACTAGGCCCAAAGTCAACTGGCTGTGCCACTCGGGGAATTTCTCCATATGAATGCTCAGTATAGTCGGTGCATTTCAGTTTTGTCCCAGGATTGCTGTGCAAGGGAGGCAACATGGGTGAGATGATTTAACCATGTCCAGTGAATTATTTGGCATACACTTTCCCGAACACATGAAGCTGGGCTTCATTAACTGCCTGCACGTTCCTAATTCCATGCATATACTCTTCAATTGTGACTGATGCATCAGCCCTTACAACATCAGAGCAACCAAGCTTGCTGAATGCCAACACTAACCTTTGGTTGCTCACCATCAGCTCATACACATCAGTGTTTGCATTTTACCCGGGTAAAACCTATTTAACCCAACCCAGTGGGTAAAACCTGTGTTTTAGGTATTTCACCCAGGCCCTATTTTACCCAGGTTTTTTACCCGGGTTTTTCCCAGGTATTACCCAGTGATATAAAACACTTATTTGTAGCCCTGTCACAGCCCTGTCCCAACATCTTACTTTGCCATTATGCATGAAATGAAGCCGTATATAGTCGCATCTGCTAAAAGCATGAAAACTGGGTAGGGCATTAGGTGTAATTCGTGAGCTGGAAGAATTATATACACATCTTGTATTCTATGAATTGACACTAGTGTCATCCAAAGGGTTGCCTCTGATGTGTTGCATGATGGAGCACGAGTATTAACATTTCTATACCACTGCTGCGCACTACTACCTGAGGAAATCCATGAAAGGTTCCACTGGCAAACTGTGCATGGAATATGAGTATCTGCCTCCTGATGCTCACTCCCTATAGTTCGTGTGCTATACTTTGCTGGATATTTCTATCTATGACCATCTAAATGTAGCAAAGCTATTGCAAAATAAAGAATATGTCTCTCCAACAAAGGTTGCGTAGCTTTCAGAAACCCATTCCTCTATGAGGAACTTCAGCAGAGCCGATTTGAATCTAGCTGATAGCAATGAATGGTGGAAATTTTCTTCTTCGTTGTAATGGTCTGTGATTTTGAATGCTGTTTGATGGTCTCCTCATAAGCTGTGCTGATACTTCATTGATGGGCCTATCCCATTTGTATCACAGATGATGTGAACATTTTTAGGCAAAGCAACAATGATGCTGGAGTGTTACCTCTGCAATGCCACCATTGCCCACCAAATACAGGAGTAGTGAGGAATGCAAGAAAAACGTGTACATCAGCTGGTTCTTTTCTGGCTGGTTCCAGTTTTCTCATTAAAGCAGACCTATATACCTGTTTTGTTCATTGCATCAGTGATATGATGACAGAGTGACAGTGGAGCAGATGTCAGAAGGTAAGACAAGACAGTTCCCAAATCAACATGTGAAGCAACAGCGTATAGCGGTCTTCCAAACAACTCTCGTGTGCAAATTAGTTTGTGGATTTTCTGATTTGCAACCACCTTGATTGTCACAGCATCGTGTGCAGACTTCATTTTGCTTGATTGGTTTATCAAAGCGGTCAGGATCTTCCCCATGCATCCCGTCAGGAATCCATCATACTAAATGTTGCCCTTGTTGAAAAGTGTGAGGTCATTTCCCACACCCTGAAATGCTTGCATGTTTAGTTGTGGGACAGTCAAGTTTGTCATCAACACCATAGGGATTGAGGGGCTCTCATATTCCTCTTAACACCCTCTGGAGATCGCTGTTGTCCCTCTCAATCTGGAGTGCTTCAACTCTTGTGAAGCAATTCAAACTCAACTGCTTTCTGAGAAAGACTTCACCTATGGTCATTAGTCCATCCCCCACCCCGCCCCCAGGGATGACCTTACCCACAAGACACTTGGCCATTATGAGCACCTCAAAGATCAAAACTATAACCTATTACATTGACCTTCTCAATTATCAACTTGAAATTTACCCTCTCGACATTTCGACGATAAGATGCTCTACAGATGTTAATAAAACTCATGTGAAGTTGATGTATATCAGTAGCTAGCTTACACCATGTGATGCAAAACAAGCTTCACATCACGCACCTCGTGTCGAGAGAACATTACTTGTGGGGTATGTTATAGTTATGTATATGTCTGGTGATTAAGCCAGCTTTTTGTGTGCCAGCATGGATAGTTGACGCTGCAATCCTGCTGGTCAATGCCACCTGACATCACTATCAGGTATATGCGAGTGAAGAACTATTCAAGTCTCTTGATAACTTATACTTTGTTGCATCAATAGTGCTCGGGTATATGCCTAAGCTCGAGATGGCAGACCACATTCCACTGGCACATGAAAACCTGGCTATAATCACCAGATGTATGGCCCTTGATATTAGCAGGTCACTATCCTGATATTATGTTGTCAGACCACTGTCAGATTTCTCCAGTCATTATTATATACCCTGGCCCTAACCCTAGCCACTGTCCTAGTACTAACCCAAGCCACTTCCCTAGCACTAAACCTAGCCTCAACCCTTGCTGAACAGTGCAAATTTGATATTGCGGGTGTATCTAAATATGTATTCACTCCTCACCCCCCCCCCAAAAAAAAACACACCCAACAACAAACCCCCCAAAGAAAATGGCAGCAAATTCTAAGAGCACAGACGAATACATTTCTAATATTCATTCTGACTTATCTACTCAATTCATCAACCTGCTATAGCACAGAGGTGATTGATGCAGAAGCTATTATAAATCATGGTAAGGTAAACACGTACTGCTGCTCTCTATCTGCTGCTCTCTATGAACAGAGAGAACTGGCATATAGAATTAATGCTGCAGTCGATAGAGGAGGTGGTGCTAATGATGAAGAACATACTGAACACATTTTTAAAAAGAAGCAAACTATCACTTTTAACAAGTTTTTGTCAGCTTATGGATATCCTCCCTTTAGTACACTTGAGAATTCCTGCAAAAGGTACTGCCTGATCCACCAATCTTATTGAAGTGTGCTTCTCAACTTCAAGGGAAGCTGCTTCAAAGTACTCTTAACTAAACTTCTGTCACAGCTATATGTATATACTTCAATACACTGCAGGCATCTGGTTTTTCGACATTGCACCAGCTCAAAATCAAGTATTACATTTTGGTGACATCAAAAATGTCAGATCAGTGTTCTATAAGCCTTCAGCTGTGCTGGAAAATGGCCGGAGCAATTTAATTTAACAAGACATTTCAAGCTAAAATAATTGCCCCCCCCCCTTTCCTCACTCGTTTATCACATCACTCACCACTCAAAGCATTACTTGTTGTGTAGTGGCCAACAGGAATACAATACCACGTCACAGTTCAAATGTCACCTGTTTTAGACCCTTTACCAAACCTGAACTGCTCTAGGCCGTCAGGTGGCAAACAGGCCACGCTCAAGGACCCTTCACCCATTAGTAATGGAGAACACCAACAAAGTTGAACAACCAATAATCTATTGATTGCCACTGACTCAATACCAAACTTCAAATATTTTGTCAAAAGAATATTTACCTTTAGTACTAAAATAACTTGCATTAGGGAAATAAGGATTCTTTGGGTGTTGGAACACATCGTCACACATTTTTAGAGCCTCTCTAGAACATGACTGCTCATAGGAGTGCTCCATTTCATAGCTGGCCCCATGATAAGTGGCGAGATCTCTGATATTGGGTCCTGTATATATACCTTTGGCATGTTATATTCCAATGTGCAAAAAAAAACCAACATTTTTTGTCTGCATTATGAACTTAAATCAGCTTGTAAATTCACACCTTGAAGGGAGAAAAGGGGGAGGGAAGGAAAATGTTTTAAAAAAATTTAAAAAAAGGGGGTAAAATAAAATAATAATAATAATAATTACACAGCTTTTACGCATTAGGCCTTTTACGCACTAGGACTTTTATGCATGACAAGCAAGTGAAATCTTGAAGGACACGCACACATACTCTTCCCCCAAAGCCCCACACCCACAGATAATATTGTAAGTTGGACCCTCAATTACTAACTACTAATACGTTTTTGATGAATTATGGTTTGTGGACTACTGCATGCAATTATCTATGCAAAACGACAATAGCCTTCTCATTTAAATAATAATAAAATTTCATACCATGTTTTGATATATGTGTATTATAGCTATATATATACATATACTTCAAACAGAACTAAAGTTCATCTCTCTTGAAGGAGTATCTGTCACGTGCCGGGGCTAGCTTCTTGAAGGTGCTCTCCGGGGGATTTTGAGGAACATCTACGTTATGCATAATCTGCTGCTGGTGTGTGGGCTGAGAGGAGGGAGGGAGGGAGGGAATGGAGAAGGGGTTGGGAGAAGGGAAGTAGGTAAGGAGAAAATGGTTGGAGAGGGTGGAAAGGAGTGGGGGAGGTAAGAGAGAACAAGTGGGTCAGAAATTCTATGGATGTAGCAGGGGGGGGGGGGAGGAGGGACAATCCCTAGTTTGCCCCACCCCCTTCCCCCTCCTCTATATAAAATCAAATCACTTTGGCATGTTTCAAAATGATCTAGTGAACTTTTAGCCACACTAAACTCAGACCAAAAAATGGCTAGAAAGAGTGCAAATGAAGCTGATGGTGACTTGGACTGTTACGATGAGGATTCTTCCACATCACAGTCAAGGCTTTCTTGATAAAAAAAACAAGACCGTCTCAAGAATGACACTTGGTTGTATGCAGCAATGATCTCCCTTCCTCATTGCTCCATCCCAAGTACTGGCCCATTTCTCAAAGTTCAGTCAGTCGGTCGAGTTCTCTAGGAGAAACCACGGAAGTTAGTATGAGTTCTCTAAGTCATGCCCACTCTTCTCGAAGCCAGCTCTCCTCCTCCGCACGATCAAACAGAAGCAAAGTTCCACGTCAGCTTATATTTTTCTTCAACCGTATAATATTGAGTGATGTATATATAGATATATATATATAGATATATATATATAGACTTTCACACAGTAGGTTGGTGGAGAATGAGAAAATTCACGAATGATAGAGAATTGGGCATTTAGCACTGGGAAGTGATAACAGTAGATAAATGCATACATACATTTAGGTTTCCAGGATATAGAGAGTGCCAAGATACACATACCCACTCACATGTCTACACACAAACAATACCTAGTTGCATACACACCTACACACACAACACACACACACAACTCCAATAAAAGGTGAGGATTCGAGCATTCTATCAAGTACACATGTGAACTCACTGATGGAGGGTTGTGGAAATCCCTGTGAAGCTTTCCTGAGTGCAGGTCAGTGATGAACTGATATAGCTTTCCATCAACTCTTTAAAAATAATGACACAGAGAAAGGCAGAATACAAATGTGAGAGGAACTGAATGATGAAATATGGCAAGCACATGTTACTGTGCATGTACACACATGCACATGTATGCACACACACATGCATGCACACACACATGCACACACACACATAATTTTATACTTCCTTTAAAGACTTAATGAAAAAAGAAATATTGTGGCATCCAGCGCCAGAACAAGCAGATAATGTTTCTGCACATACTAAGATCATATACTGCATAGTATTGGGGTTTTTTTTTAAAGGCTATATGTGTGTGTGTTTTCGTACCGGAGGTCCTCAAAGTTTGGGAAGAGGAACATGTGGCGAAAACTGTCAATAGCCAACACTGGTAGGTGCTGTGAGAAGAAGAGAAAGGAAGGGAAAGGAAGGGAGATGGACGTGGATGAGGATGAGGGCGGAGGGACGAAAGATAGGGAGGGGATGAGGAGGAGGAGGAGGGAAAGAAGGAGGAGGAGGTAGGGGAGGAAAGGAAAGGGGAGAGGGGGATGAGGAGAATGGGGGGAGGGGAGAAAGAAAGATAGGAAAGGAAGAGGAGGGGAAGATAGAGGAGGACAAGAAGAGGAGGCGGGGTAACGAGGAGGAAGGAGGGGAAGAAGGTGAAGAAGGAGATAATAACAAATTTAAGACAATGACAAATTGCTATGTTACACATTGTATTTACAGACAGTAGTTACTTTTTTTTGTTTGCCCAAGTGGTGCAGAGGATGTGCGAACATGACCCCATCAGCCGTGACACAGTTCACAGTTCCTGCATGGAGCGCAAAATATATACATTCAAGATTAAACACATGCTCTCTTATAAGCCCACACTGGTCAACTCTGGTTTATAAGCTATAAGCACATGTTATAAGCTCACACTGGTCAACTCTGGTTTATAAGCTACTATAAGCACATGCTCTCTTATAAGCTCACACTGGTCAACTCTGGTTTATAAGCTATAAGCACATGCTCTCTTATAAGCTCACACTGGTCAACTCTGGTTTATAAGCTATAAGCACAGGCTCTCTTATAAGCCCACACTGGTCAACTCTGGTTTATCAGCTACAAGCACGTGCTCTCTTATAAGGCTGGTTCACAATGTGATGCTTGGCCATCGTATTATATCATCGTATTGTGAACCAGCAACAATATGATAATTGGATGCGATGGAGTAACATATGGTGCTTCTAATCCAGCGTCAGGTGTCGGACCAATCAGCATGCTTGAGTTTTGCGTATGATGGATGAGCAGAACCCTGTGCATGCAGACTTCAAGTACACACACACACACACACACATAACAACCTTTATGCTCTCGCAGCTCTAATTCCACCCTGTGCTTGAAAAGATCCTTGGTGGACGTGTCATCAGGATCGTAGAACATAATCAGTAGGGGCAAGCCCAACTCAGTCATCTCCTCTCCATTCTGGAAGGTGATCTCTCGCACAAGAGGCAGGCACTGTTTTGAGATCCACATTTGCAATCTTGTCAGATCCTCAAGATCTTCCGTGTAAATGACATCTGAAGCCTAAACACCAGCCACAGCCACCAACAAACACACTTTAATAATAATAATAATAATAATAATAATAATAATAATAATAATAATAATAATAATAATAATAATAATAATAATAATAATAATAATAATAATAATAATAATAATAATAATAATAATAATAATAATAATAATAATAATAATAATAATAATAATAATAATAATAATAATAATATATTTTTTACAAACACTCTAACATTTAATCCACCTTTTGGGGAGAGAGGGTTAACTTCACACTGAAAAACTGTCATCTACTGTACAAACACTCGTAAACCTAATAGCATGGGGGAGGGGCTTGGTAATTCGAAATATTAAACTAATACAAATAATCCTTCTTAAAACTGCACCCTTTTTTCCTGCAAACTCCGTCTCCCCAATAATTGCTTAACAATCCACAATTTTCTCTTTGATGGTTTGGCTAGATGCTCGCCTTCCTCAGGAATAAGGAGATGCCCCTGGCTCTACGCCCAGTCTCTAGCCTTAGACCTTACCTTCATCTTAGCCCTGTCCCTGATACAACTAGCTTGGACCTAATCCTGGTCATACCCTCTTATCCCTGGCCCTACTATGTAGTCCCAGCCCTGTAGTCCCAGCCGTGGCCTTGGATCTGACCTTGGTCCTAGATCTATTCCTATTCATTAGCCTTAGACCTAACCCTGGTCCTAGCCCCAGCCCTAGCCTTTGCCCTAACCCTGGTCCTTGATACTAGCCCTATCCCTGGCCAGGCCCAACCTTAGCCTTGGACTGGGCCTCGCCCTATCCCTGGCCCTAATCAGACTTTACCTTGGTCCTAGCCTTATCCCTATTCTCACCAGCTTTGGTCCTAGCAGTTTTCATGGCCCTACTATATAGCCCCAACCCTAGCCTTGAGCCCTATCCTTGGCTTGGTCACACTAGTTTTGGACATAACCCTGGTCCTAGCCCTATCAGCAACCCTAGCCTTGGACTGGTCCTAGCTCTATCCTTGGCTTGGTCACACTAGTTTTGGACATAACCCTGGTCCTAGCCCTATCAGCCCCAACCCTAGCCTTGGACTGGTCCTACAGCTCTACTGGTCGCATATCCTTGGACCTAACCCCAGTCCTATTCTTGACCCTTAAGCGCTAACCCTAGGAATGATACTGCCCCTGGGAAAACATGACTAACAAACATTGTCATGGTTAGCTTACCTTCTCCTCTCTGTAGATAACTTGCGTCTGCATGCTTGTGCCTCTGCAAGATACGATAGGAATCATCAATGGAAGATAAAAAAAGACATGTAGGCATTAGGTATGTAACTCAGTGTCACACCGTGTAACCCAGTGTCACAGTAGACATAACCCATTGTCTTAATATGCACCCCAATGTCACAGTAGGCTTGTAATTCAGTATCCAAGTATGTATGTAAACCAGTGTCACAGCAAGTGTATCACAGTATGCATATAACTCTGTATCACAATACAAACACAGTGTCACAGTAGGAATGTAACTCAGTGTTAAACAAATGCAGGTAGTCGGGTCAAGCAGCAAGCTATGTGGCTTTCATATCATACATGTAGCAGGTATACATGAGTGTAAGGGCAATTCCGGGAAAATGTCAACCAAGGGGTCAAAATTTCAAAATGTATGCTCTAATACACCATTTTGAAGCTAAATAAATGAAGTTTCATATTCTGCAATTTGTAACCCAATATGACAAACGGGTAAGGTATGCTCGTTATGTAATTGCCATAGTAACAGATTATGACAGAAGCTTTGTTCTGTTTTAGATCAGACACCTCCTACAGTTGGGAATTGAGTTTTGCTCCAAATTAAGTGTATTTGGATCATTTTTATAATTTTTAAGTAGATTCAATGGATTTTTTTTGGTGACACCTACTAATTAATATTTTACGGTTTGTAGTTTCGGGATATAATTGATGCCGTACGTACGTCACAAATATGTGCATCTTTATTAATTATTTCAGTGATATTAAAGTATTAACTAAAACCATTTCATATTCTCTTTTAGTTTTCTATTAGGCATAACTTCCACCCCTAATAGAAAGGCCACGCACCCATGACTTACGGAAAAACCTGTGATGGACGTACAAGGTTCTTGTACGTACGTCACAGCTTAACAAATTCCCATCTAGACATTGTTAAAGATGTAAAATTTGTTATTGTACAGCCTTAATCTTTGCCCTTTTCTTTGTTTGTCTTTCTGCTATTGACAATTCGATCTTCAGAAAAGTTAGAATGGCTACAGCACTAATTCAATCTTCTATTTATAGTTTGCTACCTTACATTTTCTAGAACATTCTAAACTGACTAGACTGATTTTCACCATTATACAGATGACAAGGTTAGGGCTTGGACAAAGGATAGGTTTAGTGCTTGGACCATGACTAGGGTTAGGGTTGGACAAAGGCTAGGTTTAGGGGTTGGACATTGACCAGGGTTGGGCTTGGAGAAAGGCTAGGGTTAGGGGCTGGATTAGGGCTTGAACAAAGTCTAGGGTTTGGACATTGACCAGGGTTAGCGCTTGGACAAAGGCTAGGGTTAGGGGTTGGACATTGAGCAGGGTTAGGGCTAGGACAAAGGGTAGGGTTAAGGCTCTAACAATGACACGAGTTAATGCTTGGACAATGACTTGTACAGGTTAGGGCTTGGACCATGACTGGATTAGGCTTGGACCATGACTGGATTAGGCTTGGACCATGACCTGGGTTATGGCTTGGACAATGACTATGGTTAGAGGTTAGGGTGTAAAGAAACAAAGCTGCCTGAGCCTGTAGCCAGGAAGGTAGGCTGGTAAAGAAAGAAAGCTGCCTGAGCCTGTAGCTAGGAAGGTAGGCTGGTAAAGAAACAAAGCTGCCTGAGCCTATAGCCAGGAAGGTAGGCTGGTAAAGAAACAAAGCTGCCTGAGCCTGTAGCCAGGAAGGTAGGCTGGTAAAGAAACAAAGCTGCCTGAGCCTGTAGCCAGGAAGGTAGGCTGGTAAAGAAACAAAGCTGCCTGAGCCAGTAGCCAGGAAGGTAGGCTGGTAAAGAAACAAAGCTGCTGCTCGAGTTATAGCTACCAACTGTTAGTCATTCCCCAAATACATATACTATCTAGCCTGCAAGTAAAACTATTTTAGCAGCTGGCATTGAGGAATTTACAAGATCTGTTAAGAAGTAGGTAGTTCACTAGGTTCCTTTCTGTGTGCCACAGGCATCCCTTTTAGGGAAGCTGGTGAATCTGAATCTGAATCTACATCCCTGCTGTAAACACTAGTAGGGAAGCTGGGGAGTGGGGAAGTTAGATGCAGCAATGTTTTTGGCTAGACTTTACTAGAGCAGCTGGGGGGTGCAAGACCTTGGGAAGTGTGTTCCTGTTTCATCCTTCATTGAGCAAGTGACCTGTGACGCCACTTCCAAGAAGTGCATGACACGAGAATGCTCAACCTGTGTGGATCTGATTGATGAGTTTGCACCACAAAGCAGCTCAGGGATCTTGCAGTACTACCAGTGGAAGTCTACGGATAGCCGAATTGAGAAGGTAGATGCAGTGCTGAAGAAACAGCTGAGTACCTTCCTACTCCATACCTTTGTGAAGAGAGAGCAAGCAGCTTCGTTTGACTCCTTGAAGAACTCCTGTGATGGTAAATCCATTGCTTTGCAAGTCGATTTCTCTGAAAATGTGACGATTGCAGCACAGAAAGAAGTACAAGCAGCCCACTGGCACCACGCTCAGGCAACGATCTTCACCACTCACACTTGGATCAACAATGCTACCAATTTCAGTATGGTAGTAATTTCAGACGACCTCGACCACACGAAATACAGCATTTTCGTTTTCATGTCACAGTATATTTTCCGAAGTCTCTGAGCAAAATTCCCAAGCATAGAAACTGTCAATGTTTTCGGCGATGGGCCAACTTCTCAGTTTAAGCAGAGGTTCCTCTTTTCAAATCTCCACTACTGGGAGCAGGACCATGACATCTCTATCAGATGGAAATTTTTTTGCCACAACTCATGGAAAAGGTGTCATAGACAGGATTGGAGGGACAGTGAAGAGGGCAGTTTGGAGACATATTTGGTCAGAGAGAAGTCATATCACCACTCCGCAAGAGTATTCAGCACTCGCCAAACAGCTTTGCCCAAATATTCAAGTTGAATTCGTTGCCAAGAGTGAGATTGATGCATTTCTGGATGCCAAATGGGAAGGAGTGATGGCAGTCTCCCAAACACACAAAGTTCATTGTATTCAAGCGGATGAGGTCAAAGTAGCCGATACTTCCGAGATAGAGAAATATTTCCGAGTTTGTCGAATCCGCAACACCAATGATGTCACTCCTCCGACCAATTCAACAGGATTGTCCAATCGAAGACGATGCCAGGCCTTAGCTACCAGCACTGAACTTGACAATTGGATTGTGGGTTGTTATGGAGTATGATGGTGAAGAGTTTCCAGGGGAGGTGACCTGTATAGAGGATTCTGATGTTGAAGTAAACGTCATGCATAGAAGTGCAAATGCTTGGAAGTGGCCGAGACCTGAAGACAAAATCTTCTACTCAAGAAACAAAATTGTACATATCATTAATGCACCAAGTGTTGCAGACAATCGAGGACAGTTTGCGTTTGAAGACATTTAACATCTGTTTATGTTATGCTTGCTTTGTCTAATAGTGCCTAGCAATGCTCAGAGTTCATTAATACTATCCTTAATCACACATGTACGTCCGTCACAGGTTTTGGGTACGTCTGTCACAAAGTTTAATGAGGATAAATTTGATTATAAAATATTAACAGTTAGGCTTTGGGTATTAAACATTACTTCTATGCCTTAGTATGAATATTTATAAAAACAAGAACAATATCCCTAATAACTTCACAGAGTTTTGGCTTTAAACATTCCTACCTTATGATTTCCCATTTTTCTGCGTCCATCCGTCACAGCCCTTTAATGAAGCCTAACCCCTCCCCTGTATTATGGAAGTGAAAATAATTTGGACTAATGTCTAGCCTAGGTCAAGCCTTTGCTGTGAATATGTATTGTATACAGATTTACCATTTCTGAAACTAGCTACAGCTCAATTTGTTGTCTGAATTGTACGTACGTCGCACCGGAAGTGCCCGTAACTAACTCACTGTATATACAATGTAGGTGGTGGATGCAGACCAGTGTTTCATGCAGGGTTCCTAGAGGTACCACATACTGTAGGTGGTGGATACAGACCAGTGTTTCATGCAGGGTTCCTTGAGGTACATACCACATAGGTGGTGGATACAGACCAGTATTCCATGCGGCGTTCCTAGAGGTACCACATAGGTGGTGGATACAGACCAGTGTTTCATGCAGGGTTCCTTGAGGTACCACATACATAGGTGGTGGATACAGACCAGTGTTTCATGCAGGGTTCCTTGAGGTACCACATAGGTGGTAGATACAGACCAGTGTTTCATGCAGGGTTCCTTGAGGTACCACATAGGTGGTGGATACAGACCAGTGTTTCATGCAGGGTTCCTTGAGGTACCACATACATAGGTGGTGGATACAGACCAGTGTTTCATGCAGGGTTCCTTGAGGTACCACATACATAGGTGGTGGATACAGACCAGTGTTTCATGCAGGGTTCCTTGAGGTACCACATACATAGGTGGTGGATACAGACCAGTGTTTCATGCAGGGTTCCTTGAGGTACCACATACATAGGTGGTGGATACAGACCAGTGTTTCATGCAGGGTTCCTTGAGGTACCACATACATAGGTGGTGGATACAGACCAGTGTTTCATGCAGGGTTCCTTGAGGTACCACATACATAGGTGGTGGATACAGACCAGTGTTTCATGCAGGGTTCCTTGAGGTACCACATAGGTGGTAGATACAGACCAGTGTTTCATGCAGGGTTCCTTGAGGTACCACATAGGTGGTGGATACAGACCAGTGTTTCATGCAGGGTTCCTTGAGGTACCACATACATAGGTGGTGGATACAGACCAGTGTTTCATGCAGGGTTCCTTGAGGTACCACATACATAGGTGGTGGATACAGACCAGTGTTTCATGCAGGGTTCCTAGAGGTACCACATAGGTGGTAGATGCAGACCAGTGCTTCATGCAGGGTTCCTAGAGGTACCACATAGGTGGTGGATACAGACCAGTGTTTCATGCAGGGTTCCTTGAGGTACCACATACATAGGTGGTGGATACAGACCAGTGTTTCATGCAGGGTTCCTAGAGGTACCACATAGGTGGTAGATGCAGACCAGTGCTTCATGCAGGGTTCCTAGAGGTACCACATAGGTGGTGGATACAGACCAGTGTTTCATGCAGGGTTTCATGCAGGGTTCCTAGAGGTACCACATAGGTGGTGGATACAGACCAGTGTTTCATGCAGGGTTCCTTGGGTACCACATAGGTGGTGGATACAGACCAGTGTTTCATGCAGGTTTCCTTGAGGTACCACATAGGTGGTGGATACAGACCAGTGTTTCATGCAGGGTTCCTTGGGTACCACATAGGTGGTGGATACAGACCAGTGTTTCATGCAGGGTTCCTTGAGGTACCACATAGGTGGTGGATACAGACCAGTGTTTCATGCAGGGTTCCTTGGGTACCACATAGGTGGTGGATACAGACCAGTGTTTCATGCAGGTTTCCTTGAGGTACCACATAGGTGGTGGATACAGACCAGTGTTTCATGCAGGGTTCCTTGGGTACCACATAGGTGGTGGATACAGACCAGTGTTTCATGCAGGTTTCCTTGAGGTACCACATAGGTGGTGGATACAGACCAGTGTTCCATGCAGGGTTCCTTGGGTACCACATAGGTGGTGGATACAGACCAGTGTTTCATGCAGGGTTCCTTGGGTACCACATAGGTGGTGGATACAGACCAGTGTTTCATGCAGGGTTCCTAGAGGTACCACATAGGTGGTGGATACAGACCAGTGTTTCATGCATGGTTCCTTGAAGTATAAACCACTCACAGACCAAGCTTCAAGGATGGCATTTAAATCGTGAATTCACCAACAAGTTGACTTGCTCAAAACACACCTGCTACGTGCGTGCACAAGCTTGTTTGTACTCATGCATAGCACCAGAAATACAACTCTTGGGGGGAGGGACCAGTGAAATACGTCACACTCTACCAAGTCTCATGATGAGATATCCAAAACTCCAGTTTTTGAGGATGTCCGACAACAAGCTTTGTACCTTAAGCATTGTAATGTTTTTTAAATTTTTTTAATTTAAGAATAGCAATAAGGAATAATGAGGTGAATTAAGCTAAAATTCACACAACAGTGGAGTTCAGAAACCATACTTGTTCTTCAGGTGTGCAAGCCTATCTATTTTCCTCTTTTGATGAGAAACTGTCTGTGATCTTGGTAAGGGGTAAAGTTGGGGAACATTATGCGTGACAAACTCTAAATGCAAGATCAGTAATGGAATGTTATTAATAGACAAAAACATAAAAATCTCATTAAAAGCTTGCACCTCCAGGCTTGTAGCACTTTACACAGAGCATTAAGTGCAAACAAAAGCCAGATGTAGACACAGATAATTGTCGAGGCATAACCCGGCTCCTTGTCAACACTAATCCAGCGTAGTGCAGTGCTGTGATATGAAACTGCACAAAAACATTTGCTCAAGAGTCGAGGAATGAAGGAAATTTATAACATCATTATCATAGCAGCCTGCTGGTCAAGCACTATAGAGGGTGGGAAGAAATTAGAAAGTGGAATAGAAAATAGGAAAAGCAACGGTTGTGAAAGCAATTATGCCAACTGAACAGTGCGATGATGCAGATCAGCGCTGAGATAGAGGCCATTCTTTGACCTCTACTGTGCTTCATTGAGAACTGCTCCACAGAAACAATTGTAACAAATTAGCACCTTGATTATTAGCACTTTGAGAGTGCTAGTTAACTCACCAAAAGTGGCTGAAATTATCACCTTGATTATTAGCACTTTGAGAGTGCTCACTCTTAGTTAACTCACCCAAAGTGGCTGAAATTATCACCCTAGATTTTGATTCTCTCTTAGTTAACTCACCTATAAATTAGCACCCTTGATTGTGATTCTCTCTTAATTAACTCACCCAAAATGGCTGTAAAAGGAGCAGTCGTCTCTCAAGTTCATGGCCACCGTTACAAAGTTACGATAGATCCTTGTCGTGTTGTCTGTAAAGTAGCCAATCACTGCCCTCTTTATCTCCTAGATAAAAAATATGTGAAAGTATGTGGGTGTCTGAGTTGGTCACAAGTTCCATTGTCTACACATCGCCATGATGATGGGAACAAATTACCCGTCCTAAACATGAATAGTCCTTCGTGAAAGGTCACCCATCCTAAATTTGAGTGGGTCTCCTATTATGAACATCACATGCCCAAAATCTGAACAGGTTACCCAATCCAAGCACCGTGCACTGCGTACACAGAGTCGGCACGACCACAAAACTATACATGAAGTAGGTGGAGCAAGGACTGTTAATTAGAGCAACCTCATTCTAGCCTGCAGGATTGCCAGGCTGATCACTTTTTTATTTATAACTTTCCTGTAGCAACACTGAAGCCGTATCTTTATAGAGGCCGTCATTAAGATAAGCAGTAGAAACATTCACGTATCTTTATAGAGGGCACCATTAAGATACCATTAAGATAAGCAGTAGAAACATTCACGTATCTTTATAGAGGCCGCCATTAAGATAAGCAGTAGAAATATTCACGTATCTTTATAGAGGCCGCCATTAAGATAAGCAGTAGAAACATTCACGTATCTTTATAGAGGCCGCCATTAAGATAAGCAGTAGAAACATTCACGTATCTTTATAGAGGCCGCCATTAAGATAAGCAGTAGAAACATTCACGTATCTTTATAGAGGCCGCCATTAAGATAAGCAGTAGAAACATTCACGTATCTTTATAGAGGCCGCCATAAAGATAAGCAGTAGAAACATTCATAGAGGCTGCCATAAAGATAAGCAGTAGAAATATTCACGTATCTTTATAGAGGCCATCATTAAGATAAGCAGTAGAAACATTCACGTATCTTTATAGAGGCCGCCATAAAGATAAGCAGTAGAAACATTCACGTATCTTTATAGAGGCCGCCATAAAGATAAGCAGTAGAAACATTCACGTGTCTTTATAGAGGCCGTCATTAAGATAAGCAGTAGAAACATTCACGTACCTTTATAGAGTTATAGAGGCTTTCATTAAGATAAGCAGTAGAAACATTCACGTATCTATATAAAGGCTGCCATTAACCCTTTCACTGCTTCAGGTAAATACCCCCCCTGTGCTGGGGGGTTTTTTGAGGAAAAAAGGTGATTTTGAAATCAATGGCCCAAAAATACTAAGAGGTTATTTTGAAATTCTTTTTGTGTATTTGGGTGGGAAAGAGGTTGGCCTATAGGGGAAAAATTGAAATTTGGTATTTTACATAATTAGGTGGTCATGTGACCTCACGGCGGCCATATTGGATTTCACTTTTATCATCAAATCGGTGATAAAAACTACTTTTTCTCCAAGAAATTCTTATGGGATGCCGTTTTTTTCAATGGATAATGATGAAGATACATAAAATGAATAATATCAATAGTTTGCATCATTTTATTCAAAAAAAGACAAAAATCAACATTTGTCGGCAGAATCATGAAAAAACATGAAATTTTCTAACTAATCACTATAACAAGCGTTTTCCCCAACAATTAGTCATTTATACTCCACACAACCTTCTGAGATCATGGAAATCAGGTATTTCAAGTTCACATGCATATTTTCTAATGTGTTTTGAACATTTATCTGACATATATTTTGGTCACATTGATGTGGTTTCAATCTACAGAAATAGCATTGTCACCTTGGCCCTGTGCAAGGCCGCCCAAGTCGAGCAAATCATCGGTCTCGTCCATGGAATACTCCCAATCACTGTCGGCATTATCGTAGTCAACTGTTGAAAACGAATTACCTGTATCGTCCGAATCAAAGTTGTCCTCGCTGTCTGGTCCACAACTTCGTTGCCTGCTGTGAGGCCGCACTCGCGTCATTTCGCTGCCTACTGCTGGGAAACATGACTTTCCAAGTGGAAATCATCTCTAGTTCATAGAAAAAACAATAGCTGGCACTTGCAGTGCACGCGGGTTTAAAAAATGATTATTTTCACATACCCGGTACTACCGGGTACGCGCAATACGACTTTTTCCTACCCGGGTATGCGCAGTGAAAGGGTTAAGATAAGCAGTAGAAACATTCACGTATCTTTATAGAGGCTTTCATTAAGATAAGCAGTAGAAACATTCACGTACCTTTATAGAGTTATAGAGGCTTTCATTAAGATAAGCAGTAGAAACATTCACGTACCTTTATAGAGTTATAGAGCCATCATTAAGATAAGCAGTAGAAACATTCACGTATCTTTATAGAGGCTTTCATTAAGATAAGCAGTAGAAACATTCACGTATCTTTATAGGCTGTCGTAAAGAGAAAAATTCACACTTCTTTAAGTACATGCTTGCCTGCAGCTGTACGTGGCTGTATGGCAGCACTGCTTTACATTGCCTGCAGCTTGTACGTGGCTGTATAGCACCACTGCTTTACATTGCCTGTGGCTGTATAGCAGCACTGCTTTACATTGCCTGTAGCTGTACGTGGCTATATAGCAGCATTGCTTTACATTGCTTCGCATGTGGAGTAACAGTGCCCGGCTATTTGCATCCATCTTACTAGGCAGGAGGCCAGACATATGAAAAGATGCAGGTACCTGGAGATACAAACTGCTAATTCAATTAACACTCACCTGGAGATACCGCTAACTGCTAATTCAATTAGCTCAGCCCAAACAATTTCTAATGTAATGATAATTGACCAACCCGGTCACACTTCATAACGGGTACCATTAAAATGCCATAGACATATTCGACAGGGCTAGCTACTCATGTATACAAAATGTCGAGTACCTCCCGAACTGTGGAGTATTGCAGATTGTCTACAATGCTTCTAGCATCGAACACACACGGTCACACTTCATAACGGGTACCATTAAAATGCCATAGACATATTCGACAGGGCTAGCTACTCATGTATACAAAATGTCGAGTACCTCCCGAACTGTGGAGTATTGCAGATTGTCTACAATGCTTCTAGCATCGAACACACACACACTCTCACGCACACTCCTTTTCTTATGGACATACATATACATCATTCCAAATACATATTCATTGTTATCACCAGGATGTTTGTATATTCATTGTTGCCACCAGGATGTTTGCATATTCATTGTTATCACCAGGATGTTTGTATATTCATTGTTGCCACCAGGATGTTTGCATATTCATTGTTATCACCAGGATGTTTGTATATTCATTGTTATCACCAGGATGTTTGTATATTCATTGTTATCACCAGGATGTTTGCATATTCATTGTTATCACCAGGATGTTTGTATATTCATTGTTGCCACCAGGATGTTAGCATATTCATTGTTATCAACATGATGTTTTCATATTCATTGTTACCACCAGGATGTTTGCATATTCATTGTTATCACCAGGATGTTTGCATATTCATTGTCACCAGGATGTTTGCATATTCACAGGATGTTTGCATATTCATTGTTATCACCAGGATGTTTCTATATTCATTATCACCAGGATGTTTGCATATTCATTGTTATCACCAGGATGTTTTCATATTCATTGTTACCACCAGGATGTTTGCATATTCATTGTTATCACCAGGATGTTTGCATATTCATTGTTATCACCAGGATGTTTGCATATTCATTGTTATCACCAGGATGTTGCATATTCATTGTTATCACCAGGATGTTCATTGTTATCACCAGGATGTTTGTGTATTCATTGTTATCACCAGGATGTTTGCATATTCATTGTTATCACCAGGATGTTTGTTTGGAGATGACCATTTTAGCAACAATATATGCATCCTTGAAGAATGATAGTGTGCAGATGACCATGTTAGCAACAATATATGCATCCTTGAAGAATGATAGTGTGCAGATGAACATGTTAGCTAAGTGCTCAACGAAGGCTGGAAATGTTTTAAAAGCTAATAGTGGCCAAACTATTTGAGATTTAGATGAGACACGAGTTGTTGCTAATTTATTAATGTTTTTTATTATATTTAATTAATGTTATTTTGTGTGTGTGTGTGTGTGTGTGTGTGTGTGTGTGTGCATGTGTTTAAAACAATTTTGATGTGGACCGAACCAACAGAGGGATTGCACCAACACATGCATGCACACACATACACATGGGCAAGTTCAACATTACCTGAGAGGTCAATTCATTCACATCAGTTAAGGATTGAACTGGATCACGAATTTGGTCTCGCAGATAATCAGTGATTGCTTCTACTGTCCTTTGACCTCTGTACTCCTTCCGAGCGATCTGTTAATTAGAAATTATTACAAAATTATGCAGTTATTTAGTTATTGATAGTTTGAGACTCACCTCTCCCCGACGAACGAGCTTGAGTGTTGGGTATTTGGATATGTGGAATGGGCCTGTGCACAGATCCTCTAGGTGGAACAGAATTAAAAACATCTTAAACATGGAATGCATTTTGTCGTAGAAGTTCAGTAATAGAAACTTCGCACTAGCACAAATAGTAGCTAGAGAGAGAGAGAGAACCTTGACTCTACCAAACACTACACTAATAAACAGGAAGCTGGAACCCTCACCCTGTCGTGGTTTCTTGAAAGCTGTGTGTGTAACTTTATCCGGGAATACCAGAGACAATCCTGGGTTGTCTCAGCAAGGAGATCCCTGGCCAGCTTAGCTATAAACAGTTCCAGAACTAGAGGAGCCCTAGCCCTAACATGGCCCAGCTATAAACAGCCCTAGAACAAGAGGACTGACATACCCCAGCTATCAACAGCCCTAGAACAAGAGGGGTCCTAGCCCTGACATAGCCTAGTTATAAACAGCCCTAGAACAAGAGGAGCCCTGACATAGCCCAGCTATAAACAGCCTTTAACAAGAGGAGCCCTGACATACCTCAGCTATAAACAGTCCTTGAACAAGAGGAGCCCTGACATAGCCCAGCTATCAACAGCCCTAGAACAAGAGGGGTCCTAGCCCTGACATGGCTCAGCTATAAACAGCCCTAGAACAAGAGGAGCCCTGACATAGCCCAGCTATAAACAGCCTTTAACAAGAGGAGCCCTGACATACCTCAGCTATAAACAGTCCTTGAACAAGAGGAGCCCTGACATAGCCCAGCTATCAACAGCCCTAGAACAAGAGGGGTCCTAGCCCTGACATGGCTCAGCTATAAACAGCCCTAGAACAAGAGGAGCCCTGACATAGCCCAGCTATCAACAGCCCTAGAACAAGAGGGGTCCTAGCCCTGACATGGCTCAGCTATAAACAGCCCTAGAACAAGAGGAGCCCTGACATACCCCAGCTATCAACAGCCCTAGAACAAGAGGGGTCCTAGCCCTAACATACCCCAGCTATAAACAGCCCTAGAACAAGAGGAGCCCTGACATACGCCAGCTATAAACAGCCCTAGAACAGGACATTAAATACCCAACCATGTCTTAATCAAAACACAACTGCATTTACACCCAGTACATAACATATTGGCATATTGGGCACTCCTACATCGGTTTGACCCCCATTTTAAAATGGCGGCAAAAACAACAACAAAGTTTATATACGCCATTTAACATCTTCTTAGTCATCGTAAATGGTCTTCAGTGGATTCTACCCCAAGAACACTTCGAGTGGGCCTTGAATCCTTCGCAACGGTATTAAACTGGCAGCTCCCAAATCTGTTAACACCGTGAATTTTTATCTTCAGGGCCGTGTAACTCCCTATCTATGTATCTATCTGCTCTCCCCCACCCAGAACTTGCGAACAACATGTTCAGTCATCATCATAATTTTACTGCAGACTCCACACTGTCCAATACATTGCAGCAACAGAATTTGGTCGTCATTATCATAAATACGCTCGCCTGCAAGTGTAACAGGACCCTTGAAGCTGAGCTGACTAAGTAGGTACTCACTCAGTGCTTTCAAAAAGGTTCCAAAGCTTTCCAAAATCTAGTTTGCTCACATGGTATTCTAATAGCTGCAATCTTCTGCTGCAGCTTTGTCTACTAGCGAAAAAGTGAGCGGTCAGTGGCTACACAGAGAATTGTTCTTCTAAGAGTAAAATCTATCGTAGAGCATAATAACAGCCTGGCCTAATAAATCAGGCATTGTCCACTGTTCTGTTTGCTCTTACTTGTAGCAAATTGAACCGAGTTCACTTGTCCTTGAAGAGGATCCTGAACTGTGATTGCCTAACTTCAGCCATCTTGAGGGACCTCTTTCCCATCAGAGATAAGTGCAATACGAGTCACAAGCAACCAAGTTTGCTCACAATACACAGTTCCATCTAATCCTCTCTGCGACGCTAATTCTGCGAGGCTCAAGTCATCAACATCTATGATTGGTATTTTAATGTTATGTATACCGAGTAACTTCTTGTAACTGGCTGCTTGGCTATAAATAGAAATAAGACCCTCCCCCAAAACACCAAAACATTAAAAAATATATATATATATTTGCAATGAAGAGTATAATATATAATTTGCTTATACATGTACTTGGAGTTAATTATTAAAGGGGCCTGTAAATGTTTACTCGCGACATTGGAAAATCCTTGTTTCATTTCTTTTTCGGTCAATAAATATTCATACACCTTTAAAGGGTTTAAGTTAAAAACTCTTCAAATATTTATACACCTTTAAAGGGTTTAAAATTAAAATAAAAAATTATATTATCAGTGTATAAACAACTTCGGTGTTTGGAAGCTCATGTCTTCATACTCTGCTAGCTGCTGTCTGAGTGGGAAGCTGCTCTTGTCTCCATAACTCCAGTGTTCTCCCCAGGACTTTTGTAAAGGATACTGGCAGTCATCGGTGGAGTAGCGGAACTATGATGGTCTGTGTTTTTTGGTCTTGTATTCATTATTGTGTTTACAGGTTGCAGGAAGTACACTGGACGAGACAATATTGTTACATGTCAAAGAGCTATGAATCAATACAGTATCATGCAACAAGAAGTATAATAATGTCGGCATACATATTCTACAAATTATACTGAAGCCTGAATGCTCTTATTATGAATATAATTGTCTTGAAATATTGCACTGGTGAAATAACTGTTGTCAACTGTTTATAATGATGATGCTGGAAGAAATGGTTCCATAAACGCCAAGAGAGGAAGAAAAAAAGTAGACTATTTAGGTGAAAAGTAAGGGCTAAGCTACCATCTCTCCTAGGCACGGCACGATCGTCCCAAATCCAAGTCAGCCTACAGTGATGTAACACTCACTCTTCGCATGCTTAACTAAGATCTGCCTTGTTAGAGTCGAGTTGATCCATGTCTCTCAGCCGATGGCGACCTCACTAGACCTATACTTATGTTATGAGCAGAGCAAACACACCACACCTTGCCCATCTCTAACATCCCAGCTACTCTTGTCTCCATAACTCTGCTAGCTGCAGCTTGGATGATAGCTACTTTATTCTGCTAGCTGCAGCCTGGATGGCTAGCTACTTCTTTGACTCCATTGTGAAGACTAGAAGCTGACAAAATACTGATGCTCAGTAATGTTGAACATTATTTCAGACATAAAATGTAAATAATGGACTTCTCTTCAAATCACCTCATCAACAATTCAACCACATCCTTTGTCCTTCTTAGCACCTTTCCTTGTGTGCATTTTCATTAACTCCCAAAGTACGCTGGTCAAAATTTTTGGTGGAATAACCAACTTAAGCTGGTAGCTTAGAAGATTTACTATGATGCAGTGAAGTCATATGCAATCACCATTCTGGTTCATCACCATGCAAGCAAGACACAAAGACTAGTGAGAACTTAGGAGAGGATTCTCCACAAGAGTACAGCAGTAACCATCACATCATCAGCATGACATACAGAGATGAGCTGTCTAATATATTATATGCTTCTATATACAATATCAATCAGACAAGCTGTGAGTCACGTGCACCTGAGTTCCTGGACACTTTGCCTAGCCCAGACAAACACTTCACCTAATATGCTGTGAGTCACATGCACCTCAGTTCCTGGACACCTTGCCTAGCCCAGACAAACACTTCACCTAATGTGTGTTTTCATTCACTCCGATATTATGTCAAAATGGGCATTTATCAACATTATAGTACTGTTTCTACTCTTTGGTGGAATAACTGACTTAAAGCAGATAACAAGAGAGAGGTCGATTATCTGATGCGTTATATTTTGGTTTGTGGAACCCCAGAGCGACATAGAGGTTAAATTTTGTGTATTTGAAACATCCTAAAAAATCAACGAAAATATCAACCCGAGTTCGGACCGTAATCGTAAGCACCATGCATAACTCACTGTCTGTTTCACAGTTCACTTTCCCTAACAGAATTCGGTCCTGCACATAAATCAACATTGAGTTTGATGCAAATGCATGTGACCAGAACATTATGGATCACATGACCACTTATTAGAACCGTTTTGATCACATGGCTATCATGTGACTCACCGTTTCGGCGTTGAGCAGATCAGCTGACTTGTCAAAGATGGGCCTGAGCATCTGACTGAAACGGCACCACTCAGCGTAAAAGTTGAGGAGGATGATATCTTTAGAGTCTACAAGGAGGAATTAAAAAATAAGGAAGCTTAGCGTACGTACACTCCTCCCTAGCGAGCCTATGCGTACCAGTAGCAAGTGTGGATGGATGGTAATGCAAATCTTGTACTGACACAACCTTTCCCAGGACACTCCAGGATGCCTGGGATAAGTGTGGCTATCCCAGGATGTCCTTAGTGAAACTGACTTATTAATCAGCATACAATCTGGAGTCAGTGCTAAGGTTAGGGGTTATTTTAGACTGGGAATAGTGCTACAGTATTCCAGTGCCAGGGTCATTCAGGGGCTAGGGTCAGGAGCATTCTAGAGCCAGGGCTGGGGTCAGGAGCATTCTAGAGCCAGGGCTAGGGTCAGGAGCATTCTAGAGCCATGGCTAGGGTCAGGAGCATTCTAGAGCCAGGGCTAGGGTCGGGAGCATTCTAGAGCCATGGCTAGGGTCAGGAGCATTCTAGAGTCAGGGCTAGAATCAGGAGCATTCTAGAGCCATGGCTAGGGTCAGGAGCATTCTAGAGCCAGGGCTAGGGTCAGGAGCATTCTAGAGCCATGGCTAGGGTCAGGAGCATTCTATAGCCATGGCTAGGGTCAGGAGCATTCTAGAGCTAGGATCAGGAGCATTCTAGAGCCATGGCTAGGGTCAGGAGCATTCTAGAGCCATGGCTAGGGTCAGGAGCATTCTAGAGCCAGGGCTAGGGTCAGGAGCATTCTAGAGCCATGGCTAGGGTCAGGAGCATTCTAGAGCCAGGGCTAGGGTCAGGAGCATTCTAGAGCCATGGCTAGGGTCAGGAGCATGCTAGGGTCAGGAGCATTCTAGAGCCAGGGCTAGGGTCAGGAGCATTCTAGAGCCATAGCTAGGGTCAGGAGCATTCTAGAGCCAGGGCTAGGGTCAGGAGCATTCTAGAGCCAGGGCTAGGGTCAGGAGCATTCTAGAGCCATGGCTAGGGCCAGGAGCATTCTAGAGCCAGGGCTAGGGTCAGGAGCATTCTAGAGCCATGGCTAGGGTCAGGAGCATTCTAGAGCCAGGGCTAGGGTCAGGAGCATTCTAGAGCCAGGGCTAGGGTCAGGAGCATTCTAGAGCCATGGCTAGGGTCAGGAGCATTCTATAGCCCAGGGCTAGGATCAGGAGCAAGGGCTAGGGTCAGGAGCATTCTAGAGCCATGGCTAGGGTCAGGAGCATTCTAGAGCCAGGGCTGGGGTCAGGAGCATTCTAGAGCCAGGGCTAGGGTCAGGAGCATTCTAGAGCCATGGCTAGGGTCAGGAGCATTCTAGAGCCAGGGCTAGGGTCGGGAGCATTCTAGAGCCATGGCTAGGGTCAGGAGCATTCTAGAGTCAGGGCTAGAATCAGGAGCATTCTAGAGCCATGGCTAGGGTCAGGAGCATTCTAGAGCCAGGGCTAGGGTCAGGAGCATTCTAGAGCCATGGCTAGGGTCAGGAGCATTCTATAGCCATGGCTAGGGTCAGGAGCATTCTAGAGCTAGGATCAGGAGCATTCTAGAGCCATGGCTAGGGTCAGGAGCATTCTAGAGCCATGGCTAGGGTCAGGAGCATTCTAGAGCCAGGGCTAGGGTCAGGAGCATTCTAGAGCCATGGCTAGGGTCAGGAGCATTCTAGAGCCAGGGCTAGGGTCAGGAGCATTCTAGAGCCATGGCTAGGGTCAGGAGCATGCTAGGGTCAGGAGCATTCTAGAGCCAGGGCTAGGGTCAGGAGCATTCTAGAGCCATGGCTAGGGTCAGAAGCATTCTAGAGCCAGGGCTAGGGTCAGGAGCATTCTAGAGCCAGGGCTAGGGTCAGGAGCATTCTAGAGCCATGGCTAGGGCCAGGAGCATTCTAGAGCCAGGGCTAGGGTCAGGAGCATTCTAGAGCCATGGCTAGGGTCAGGAGCATTCTAGTGCCAGGGCTAGGGTCAGGAGCATTCTAGAGCCAGGGCTAGGGTCAGGAGCATTCTAGAGTCATGGCTACTAGGGTCAGGAGCATTCTATAGCCCAGGGCTAGGATCAGGAGCAAGGGCTAGGGTCAGGAGCATTCTAGAGCCATGGCTAGGGTCAGGAGCATTCTAGAGCCAGGGCTGGGGTCAGGAGCATTCTAGAGCCAGGGCTAGGGTCAGGAGCATTCTAGAGCCATGGCTAGGGTCAGAAGCATTCTAGAGTCAGGGCTAGGGTCAGGAGCATTCTAGAGCCATGGCTAGGGCCAGGAGCATTCTAGAGCCAGGGCTAGGGTCAGGAGCATTCTAGAGCCATGGCTAGGGTCAGGAGCATTCTAGAGCCAGGGCTAGGGTCAGGAGCATTCTAGAGCCATGGCTAGGGTCAGGAGCATTCTAGAGCCATGGCTAGGGCCAGGAGCATTCTAGAGCCAGGGCTAGGGTCAGGAGCATTCTAGAGCCATGGCTAGGGTCAGGAGCATTCTAGAGCCAGGGCTAGGGTCAGGAGCATTCTAGAGCCCAGGGCTAGGGGCAGGAGCATTCTAGAGCCATGGCTAGGGTCAGGAGCAAGGGCTAGGGTCAGGAGCATTCTAGAGCCAGGGCTAGGGTCAGGAGCATTCTAGAGCCAGGGCTAGGGTCAGGAGCATTCTAGAGCCATGGCTAGGGTCAGGAGCATTCTATAGCCCAGGGCTAGGGTCAGGAGCAAGGGCTAGGGTCAGGAGCATTCTAGAGCCATGGCTAGGGTCAGGAGCATTCTAGAGCCAGGGCTGGGGTCAGGAGCATTCTAGAGCCAGGGCTAGGGTCAGGAGCATTCTAGAGCCATGGCTAGGGTCAGGAGCATTCTAGAGCCAGGGCTAGGGTCGGGAGCATTCTAGAGCCATGGCTAGGGTCAGGAGCATTCTAGAGTCAGGGCTAGAATCAGGAGCATTCTAGAGCCATGGCTAGGGTCAGGAGCATTCTAGAGCCAGGGCTAGGGTCAGGAGCATTCTAGAGCCATGGCTAGGGTCAGGAGCATTCTATAGCCATGGCTAGGGTCAGGAGCATTCTAGAGCTAGGATCAGGAGCATTCTAGAGCCATGGCTAGGGTCAGGAGCATTCTAGAGCCATGGCTAGGGTCAGGAGCATTCTAGAGCCAGGGCTAGGGTCAGGAGCATTCTAGAGCCATGGCTAGGGTCAGGAGCATTCTAGAGCCAGGGCTAGGGTCAGGAGCATTCTAGAGCCATGGCTAGGGTCAGGAGCATGCTAGGGTCAGGAGCATTCTAGAGCCAGGGCTAGGGTCAGGAGCATTCTAGAGCCATAGCTAGGGTCAGGAGCATTCTAGAGCCAGGGCTAGGGTCAGGAGCATTCTAGAGCCAGGGCTAGGGTCAGGAGCATTCTAGAGCCATGGCTAGGGCCAGGAGCATTCTAGAGCCAGGGCTAGGGTCAGGAGCATTCTAGAGCCATGGCTAGGGTCAGGAGCATTCTAGAGCCAGGGCTAGGGTCAGGAGCATTCTAGAGCCAGGGCTAGGGTCAGGAGCATTCTAGAGCCATGGCTAGGGTCAGGAGCATTCTATAGCCCAGGGCTAGGATCAGGAGCAAGGGCTAGGGTCAGGAGCATTCTAGAGCCATGGCTAGGGTCAGGAGCATTCTAGAGCCAGGGCTGGGGTCAGGAGCATTCTAGAGCCAGGGCTAGGGTCAGGAGCATTCTAGAGCCATGGCTAGGGTCAGGAGCATTCTAGAGCCAGGGCTAGGGTCGGGAGCATTCTAGAGCCATGGCTAGGGTCAGGAGCATTCTAGAGTCAGGGCTAGAATCAGGAGCATTCTAGAGCCATGGCTAGGGTCAGGAGCATTCTAGAGCCAGGGCTAGGGTCAGGAGCATTCTAGAGCCATGGCTAGGGTCAGGAGCATTCTATAGCCATGGCTAGGGTCAGGAGCATTCTAGAGCTAGGATCAGGAGCATTCTAGAGCCATGGCTAGGGTCAGGAGCATTCTAGAGCCATGGCTAGGGTCAGGAGCATTCTAGAGCCAGGGCTAGGGTCAGGAGCATTCTAGAGCCATGGCTAGGGTCAGGAGCATTCTAGAGCCAGGGCTAGGGTCAGGAGCATTCTAGAGCCATGGCTAGGGTCAGGAGCATGCTAGGGTCAGGAGCATTCTAGGGTCAGGAGCATTCTAGAGCCAGGGCTAGGGTCAGGAGCATTCTAGAGCCATGGCTAGGGTCAGAAGCATTCTAGAGCCAGGGCTAGGGTCAGGAGCATTCTAGAGCCAGGGCTAGGGTCAGGAGCATTCTAGAGCCATGGCTAGGGCCAGGAGCATTCTAGAGCCAGGGCTAGGGTCAGGAGCATTCTAGAGCCATGGCTAGGGTCAGGAGCATTCTAGTGCCAGGGCTAGGGTCAGGAGCATTCTAGAGCCAGGGCTAGGGTCAGGAGCATTCTAGAGTCATGGCTAGGGTCAGGAGCATTCTATAGCCCAGGGCTAGGATCAGGAGCAAGGGCTAGGGTCAGGAGCATTCTAGAGCCATGGCTAGGGTCAGGAGCATTCTAGAGCCAGGGCTGGGGTCAGGAGCATTCTAGAGCCAGGGCTAGGGTCAGGAGCATTCTAGAGCCATGGCTAGGGTCAGAAGCATTCTAGAGTCAGGGCTAGGGTCAGGAGCATTCTAGAGCCATGGCTAGGGCCAGGAGCATTCTAGAGCCAGGGCTAGGGTCAGGAGCATTCTAGAGCCATGGCTAGGGTCAGGAGCATTCTAGAGCCAGGGCTAGGGTCAGGAGCATTCTAGAGCCATGGCTAGGGTCAGGAGCATTCTAGAGCCATGGCTAGGGCCAGGAGCATTCTAGAGCCAGGGCTAGGGTCAGGAGCATTCTAGAGCCATGGCTAGGGTCAGGAGCATTCTAGAGCCAGGGCTAGGGTCAGGAGCATTCTAGAGCCCAGGGCTAGGGGCAGGAGCATTCTAGAGCCATGGCTAGGGTCAGGAGCAAGGGCTAGGGTCAGGAGCATTCTAGAGCCAGGGCTAGGGTCAGGAGCATTCTAGAGCCAGGGCTAGGGTCAGGAGCATTCTAGAGCCATGGCTAGGGTCAGGAGCATTCTATAGCCCAGGGCTAGGGTCAGGAGCAAGGGCTAGGGTCAGGAGCATTCTAGAGCCATGGCTAGGGTCAGGAGCATTCTAGAGCCAGGGCTGGGGTCAGGAGCATTCTAGAGTCAGGGCTAGGGTCAGGAGCATTCTAGAGCCATGGCTAGGGCCAGGAGCATTCTAGAGCCAGGGCTAAGGTCAGGAGTATTCTAGAGCCAGGACTAGGGTCAGGAGCATTCTAGAGTTAGGGGAGCATTCTAGAGCCATGGCTAGGGTCAGGAGCATTATAGAGCCAGGGCTGGGGTCAGGAGCATTCTAGAGCCAGGGCTAGGGTCAGGAGCATTCAGGAGCATTCTAGAGCCAGGGCTAGGGTCAGGAGCATTCTAGAGCCAGGGCTGGGGTCAGGAGCATTCTAGAGCCATGGCTAGGGTCAGGAGCATTCTAGAACCATGGCTAGGGTCGGGAGCATTCTAGAGCCATGGCTAGGGTCAGGAGCATTCTAGAGCCATGGCTAGGGTCAGGAGCATTTTAGAGCCAGGGCTAGGGTCAGGAGCATTCTAGAGCCAGGGCTAGGGTCGGGAGCATTCTAGAGCCAGGGCTAGGGTCAGGAGCATTCTAGAACCATGGCTAGGATCAGGAGAGCCAGGGCTAGGGTCAGGAGCATTCTAGAGCCATGGCTAGGGTCAGGAGCATTCTAGAGCCATGGCTAGGGTCAGGAGCATTCTAGAGCCAAGGCTAGGGTCAGGAGCATTCTAGAGCCATGGCTAGGGTCAAGAGAATTCTAGAGCCATGGCTAGGGTCAGGAGCATTCTATAGCCAGGGCTAGGGTCAGGAGCATTCTAGAGCCATGGCTAGGGTCAGGAGCATTCTAGAGCCAGTGGTAGGGTCAGGAGAATTCTAGAGCCAGGGCTAGGGTCAGGAGCATTCTAGAGCCAAGGCTAGGGCCAGGAGCATTCTAGAGCCATGGCTAGGCTCAGGAGCATTCTAGAGCCAGGGCTGGGGTCAGGAGCATTCTAGAGCCAGGGCTAGGGTCAGGAGCATTCTAGAGCCAGGGCTAGGGTCAGGAGCATTCTAGAGCCAGGGCTAAGGTCAGGAGCATTCTAGAGCCAGGGCTAGGGTCAGGAGCATAGAGCCAGGGCTAGGGTCAGGAGCATTCTAGAGCCAGGGCTGGGGTCAGGAGCATTCTAGAGCCATGGCTAGGGTCAGGAGCATTCTAGAGCCATGGCTAGGGTCAGGAGCATTCTAGAGCCAGGGCTGGGATCAGGAGCATTCTAGAGCCAGGGCTAGGATCAGGAGCATTCTAGAGCCAGGGCTAGGTATTATAAAGTTAGGGCTGAGGGTTTTCAACAGCAAGGGCTAGGGACATCCCGAGATACTCCCAAGATATCCTGCATCTTGTTCCCAATATTTCAGCAATTGGCACATGCAGCCTAATGTGATTTCAGTACATCTATAATTTTAAGTCCTTGCACTGAAGCCTTTATTAAAGCAGCATAAGCTTAAGACTCTAACTGTATTCCAAAAGACCAGTAAGACTTACCAACTACTGCAGTGTAGGTACGTGTATGTTTGAATGGAGTAAGCTTTTGAGCGGCTTAATATTCACGAAACACCATTCGCCAAATGAACAGTAACATTATCAGTGGTGTGGTCCAGAGAAGATTTTAGAAAGTTCGTCCTCAAAAAATGCACACTGAAAGCACATCCGTAAAAGTTAAGTCTATTACAACAGACATACTCGGGATGCAACCATAATTAGTTTTTTATAGAAAATTTAATAACCTCCTACTTGAAATTGTACTCTCTCGATGTTTTGACTATATGCTAATGCCTTCGTGAGTGGTAAAGCCATACATTGTATCACGTCATCATGGCTACAAATACTTCAAACACATGCCACATGCAACATTGCACATGAGTAGAAACCATATTGCAATTAGAGTTCGAGAGTTCTCCAATGAGTGCTTAACAACAGGGTCGGACACATAATAGGATCGGAGAGGAGGAATGAAGGTCTGCGCATTTCTCCTCACCGGATTACGACACTGCTTAATTAAAATCAACTGGAGAGCTGGAGACCTTAAAAATGATCGCTGAGGTAAATGTCAGGCGAGACCAGACCTTTGTTAAGCCAGCAGAGAAGAGAGCTACATATAACATGCTTCATGAAGAGGACATGACTGCATTAACCCTTTCACTGGCATAAGCGACTAAGTCGATTAACCGCGACGAAAAAAATCAACCTTTAAAAATTGCATGAGTATGCCTAAAGCATGCCTCTAATATACCCCTGAATATCTGGAAAATACGGCATTAGCAAGGGGAAGTAAACGTGCCAGCAAACATCACTTCCGGTTCATTCCCGGTCTCGAAGAAGAAATGGCGACCCGCTTTAGTAGAGACGAAGCGTTAGACTTCCTATTTGAGGATGACTTCGGCCTGTCCGAGATTGACGTTAGTGAAGAAGAGGAAGAAGGTGCCTGTGCTTACCTGGGAAGTGGAGTAGTTGACGGTGATGCTATGGCAGCTATAACAGAAGCTGTTGGTACCGACCACGAAGCGAGTTTTCAAAGTATAGGTCGCCCTACTCTGCCAAGCGAAGCTTCAGACGATAGCGATGATCATGAAGACTTCCCCCAAGGTAAGAATAGATAAGAGTTGTATAGTAAGGCCTAGTAACTAGATAATAATAAGAACTATTTCCCCTGGGAAGGTAGTTTCACTCATGGACCTGGAGGAGGATGAGGAAGCAGCAGAGGAGAAGACAGGGTTGGAGGAGAGGTTATTATTTATATATTTTATAATGTAGCACTATGTGTTTGTCTGAGTTATGCTGAACATGCAGACCTTCACAGTGCCAAGCATTGCCCTTTTATTTTTTATTTATAATTATGTTATGCACACTTTGCACATACTTTTATTTATTTTTCAGTAGTGCCAAGCATTGCCCTTTTATTTTTTATTTATAATTATGTTATGCACACTTTGCACATACTTTTATTTATTTTTCAGTACTATGGACCCTTAGCCCTTACTTCCTCTTTGTTATGATATTCACATCTTTGTGGTTTGTTATAATTGACCAAAAACTGTTGTTGACAAATAGTTGTTGACCAAAAGTTGACTAGCTAACATTGCTGATTTCATACACATGAAACCGAGCTGAAATAGCCTTTTTCAACTTATAATGATATTCACATCTTTGTGGTTTGTTATAATCAACCAAAAAATTGTTGTTGACAAACAGTTGTTGTTGTTGACCAAAAGTTGACCTGCTAACATTGCTGGTTTCATATTACACATGAAATTGAGATGATAAAAACCCGATATAAACCCTTTTATTTTACTTCCTGCTTCCTGTCTCTTATAACAATATTCACATTTCTGTGGTTTGTTGCTAAGCAACTAAAATATACCATAACGTCGCTTCATGCATCAGCTATCACCTGGTCCTCTATAATAAAAAAAATGTGAAATTGTGTCAATTTTTGTAAAAAGTCCTCCGAAAATCTGCCAGTGAAAGGATTAACTCATATGCCACACTCACATTCAGAGAACACCTCTATCTCTGTGCACAAGATGTGCTCTAATGCCTATCGAAGGCTCGAAGGCCCGTCATAAAATTACTTGGTTCCACAAAAGTTTGCGGTCTAAGAATACCCTTGCTATACAGTGGTATTTTAACGACCTCGTTTATATTCATTATTACCCCATGCATATTGAAGTAGGGTCAAGTAATGGAGGTGCCCGATTAAAAGAATTGTGAAATTTCTACTTTGTATATAACTCTCTCTCAAGGCAAAGGACCGCTGGGAAGTCCTTAAAGAACTTAGCAGCCATCACAATACCTGAGAAGCCATTTAGTCACGTCAATCCATCCTGCTAGGTCTGGAGAAAGATGTGGTCCTATTAGGTCATCGTGACCCTGCCTCTCTCACGTACACAAGGTTCGTGATCATGTCCACAAACCTCACCTCTGAACTGGGATAGTCCCTAAGGTAGTCACGAAGCATGGGGTGGCAGTTCTAACCCGTGCACCAACCTCACCTCTGAACTGGTATAGTGTCTAAGGTAGTCACGAAGCATGGGGTGGCAGTTCTAACCTGTCCAACCTCATCTCTGACTCTGGGATAGTCCCTAAGGTAGTCACGAAGCATGGGGTGGCAGTTCTAACCCGTGCACCAACCTCATCTCTGACTCTGGGATAGTGTCTAAGGTAGTCACGAAGCATGGGGTGGCAGTTCTAACCGTGCACAAACCTCATCTCTGACTCTGGGATAGTGTCTAAGGTAGTCACGAAGCATGGGGTGGCAGTTCTAACCTGTGCACCAACCTCACCTCTGAACTGGGATAGTCCCTACGGTAACCACCTAGGGATAGCAGTTCTAGGAAATCATTTTTGTTAATTAATTGTTATAGGGAAAGACTTTTCATCAACTGCTGACACTCTTCCTTGCTAGTATAAGAATGTACACACACATTCAATACACACAATAGAATTCCTAGTACAACTATAACACTACCAAGATTTCAAAATTCCAGCCGCGCCTATAGCTCAGTAGTTATTTCCCCCCCAACACCCCCTCAACCCACCCACTCCTCCCACATATTCACTTCATTTAATTTTAATATGAATTAGCCTACTTGCAGTTCCCCATGGAAATACCAAAGCATTGCCATAGCAATGGAAGCCATATTGAATAAGTCCTTGACAATGGTTGCTTTAGCCCTCATTACCATGGTGAATATATATATACATGTATATCTAATTTCCTCACCTTTGTATTCTTCATAGCTTTTTTGATTCAGCTGAACAGCTTCACCTCTGACATATACAACACTAACTACAAACACCTGGAATAGAACAATTTATATCAAGGTAATCTATACTCACTTCAAATTGCTACAGATTTTGAACCATGAAGTTAACGGCTAGATCCTCAAAAATAAGTTATAAGTCTTTCTTTAATGCTATACTAGTACCTGTAATGCTAAGAGAGTAGCGTAGAGCCAAGAACCATCCATAGCTCGAACGGAAGAAGAGGAGCAGCGTATCTCGTCCGGTTATTTTGTTCAACATTACTCGTCGTGTAATTTATATATATAGGCGGTACAAACCGCACTTGAACCGCTGGCAATTCAGTCGATCGATAACGCCACAACACGGAACTGTACCGTACCGGATATAAATCTATGTGCCCACTTATCACGAGACTACTCCCACCGTACAAATTGTTTTTCTTGTGATGTGCTAGAGCAAACACACTGAGCAGAAATGAGTACAGGCTCATACTCAGTACATTAATTGGAATTCACTTAAAAAATCTTTGTGATAAAAAATACTGTCCTTCATTGACATAGCCTAACTTGGTGTAATAGGAGAGGATATCTTCCTTGCAATCAAGCGTGATCTTGTAACATCCCAGAGCTTGGGAGAGAACCTTCAGAATTTCCAATAGCAAGGCAGCCAGGTGCATCCCCCTGTATCCCTTGTCCACTACCACGTCTTCGATCCTACCCCTTAGAGCTGCATGATGAATAAACTTTCTCTCTATAACCAGAGACGCACTTGCAACCACTCTCCCTCCAATTTCATTGATTCCAGGGTCTTCCACCACCAAGATAAAATGGCATCCCTTCATACCTTTCATGCCATCAAACTGAGCCTCGAAAACCTCCCTGCTGTAGTCACCCACCTCAGTGAGTTGAGAAAGAAGAGCTAAATAGCCTTTGTTATAGTCTGTTCTTTCCAGAGATCGAGCAATGAGTGATCTTCCGCATACACTTCCAGGGTTCATGTATGATATTCCATAGTTGATGCTACAAGAGCACTTTGAAAAATCTAAATCTTTAATGAGGGAATCGTCGAATAGAATGGCAGGATCGGGACTGTTGCAGGCTTCCAAGAAGGCCCTTTTATCTTTCTTAGCAGACATTACGGGAGGAAAGAGCAGGAATTGTAATCCAGATAAATGGAGAGTGAAGCGAGCACTCACTGCTAAGCTTTCACCTAGCATACACCCCTAAAGCATGCTTATGTAAACTGGAAAGGGTCGTTAATTGGGGAGAATGACGACTGATTCGAAGCTAGAGAATAGAGGCTAATGAGAACGGTAGTGCAAGGTCAATCGACAGGGAAAAATCTTAGAGTTTCATTCCGACATAACTACTCAATTTATCAACGTGCTCTAGCTTCGAGGGTAGGATATACATTTTTGTCGTGATGTGAGTGGTGACCATGATTTGGAGAAAGAGTACTGATATAGTCGACAGGTCAAAATCAAGTAGCCAGATTTAAGTGGTGGAAGTTAGGGGGGGATGGTATATTAGTGCATTTGTTACATGGGCATAGAAAATGAGAGCATGAATTATTTGGATCAAAGTTTGACATGAAGTGATTAAGAAATAACAAGTTTAGTTGATATTTTATGATAGATAATGAAAGATTCAAGTCTATACTAGGCAGTGAATTAAAAAAACAAGGAATGCAAGTGAAAAATGAGTGGAGTTCTTTACATTACGAGCATGAATGTTTGATTTTTAGATTAGTATATAGATCTGGTAGTTATAGTGGACATAGAAATGTAATTAAGAATATTGAAATATTCAGATGGTTTTTTTAATAGATTTTACAACAAATAAGATACCAGAGTCATCATTAGGAGAAGAATTTTTGTACTAATAAGGCGATATTTGTAGTCGGATGAAAAATCTCAGAGGTTATTGTTTGTTTGTTTTTGAAAAATGAGCTCAGTAACAAAAGCTATTTAGAGCCTTACATACATGACATGATAGGTAGAAAAATGATTGAAGTTAGGCGATGAATTGTTTAATAAATCGTTTGAAGGAAGAGAGTGAGGACGAGGATCTAATGGAGGTTGGGAGTGAGTTCCAAAGAGCTGTGGTAGAGGGAATGAAGGAAGACTGCATGGATGCAGTGAGAGAATGGGATTATGATGTTCGATGGGTGGTATTGGCGAGAAGACATGAGTGGAGTAGGAGCTAATTGGATTGGGTCTGGAGGAAAATGGACGCAATTGTTTATTAATTTGTAAATTACAAGGAGCTTGGCCCCAGTGTCTATTTGAGAGTGCAAGAAGTTTAAGGGTGAAGAGGAGGGATGCATAGTCAGAAGTCCATTGATGAGTACAGAGTCTGAGTGCGAAGTGCTGAATGTGTTCTAAGGATTTTGAATTAAAAGAAGAGGGAGGAGGTGACCACACAGAGGAACAGTAACTTAGATGAGTGTTTGTAAAGTTTAATTAGCATATGAGATGGTAAAATTTGCGATAAATGAATCCTATTATTTTCCGTGATTTAGTGCGTACTTTGCTAATGCTCTTCTTTGGATCTTTTCCAATGGGACAAAGTCTTTCTTGAGATGAGGGCGCCAGATTGGAGAGGCGTATGTGAGACTTTACTAGAGTGAGGTAAACTTGTTTCTTTGAACTCGCTGTGTTGCAATGATGGAAAGTACGTCTAAGAAGCCACAGGGATTTGTCTGATTTACCAATTATGTATGATACATGGAGACTCCATGATAGGTCAGATGAAATTAGTCTTTGGTGGAACTTTTTCTGGTAACAACCGTTTCTTCAATAAGGTAATCAATGTTGTACAATGGTGAATTGGTACAGAATCTCATAAGATGGCACTTTTGATTACCGATCTTGGTAAGGTTAAAAAAACACCTATTTCTATGGACAGAGATTACTAGCTACAATAGTTTGTATGAAGGATAATAATACATATAATTAAATGTGCTAGTGGTAGAGACTGTATTGAACACATTAAATGGTTGAGAGTACAAACAAGTTCTTGTCAGCTTGTGCTTGTCTTCTCTTTAGTGGAATTACTGCAGAAAGTAGTGCTTGGTGAAGCTCACTCTTAGTGTAATATGCTTCCCACCTTCAAGGGAAGCCGCTTCCAAGTACTTTGAAACATAACCCTTCTGTTCCATCCATTATGTTGCAGGGCATGTGATTGTTCAACTTTGCACCACTTGTAATCTGTATGAAATCAAATACTGTCTACCAATAATGTACAGTATTAGGCCTTTAGCTATGCTAGAGTTAGGACAATAATGGCTTCTTTCAGGGTGACATTTGCTTCCATGTGGAAATGTGTGTGTGTGTGTGTGTGTGGGAGGGGGGGGGGTATTCCAAGGGGGTGGATATGACACCTGAAGAAATGCTACATTACATCACACGTGCTACTAGTGAGTTTGGAGCATTACATCATTAGCAGAGAAGAAACTGGCCAAGTATGCTCATCTAGATCCTTCACATATTTCCCCCCAGTAGCACATCAGGAGATGTCAGGGGTCCTAGGGGGTTGATTTTGTTTTTATATGCTAATGTTAGTTAATGTGGGATGATCATCTATGTGCATATTTATGTTAGTGTTATGTATGTATTCATGTTAGTGTTAGTTAATGTGGGGTGATCATCTATGTGCATATTTATATGTTAGTGTTAGTAATCATCTATGTATGTATTCATTGTTAGTATTAGTTAATTGATGTGATCATCTTTGTGCATATTTATTAGTTAATGTGAGGTGATCATCTATGTGCATATTTATATGTTAGTGTTAGTAATCATATTCATGTTAGTATTAGTTAATGTGAGGTGATCATCTATGTGCACATTTATATGTTAATGTTAGTTAATGTGGGATGATCATCCATGTGCATATTTATGTTAGTATGGGGTGATCATCTATGTGTGTATTTTAGTTAATGTGGGGTGATCATCTATGTATGTATTCATGTTAGTGTTAGTTAATGTGGGGTGATCATCTATGTGTGTATTTATGTTAGTGTTAGTTAATGTGTGGTGATCATCTATGTGTGTATTTATGTTAGTGTTAGTTAATGTGGGGAGATCATCTATGTGTGTATTTATGTTAGTGTTAGTTAATGTGGGGTGGTCATCTATGTGTGCATTCATGTTAGTGTTAGTTAATGTGGGGTGATCATCTATGTATGTATTCATGTTAGTATTAGTTAATGTGGGGTGATCATCTATGTGTGTATTTATGTTAGTGTTAGTTAATGTGTGGTGATCATCTATGTGTGTATTTATGTTCGTGTTAGTTAATGTGCGGTGATCATCTATGTATGTATTCATGTTAGTGTTAGTTAATGTGGGGTGATCATCTATGTATGTATTCATGTTAGTGTTAGTTAATGTGGGGTGATCATCTATGTGTGTATTTATGTTAGTGTTAGTTAATGTGCGGTGATCATCTATGTGTGTATTTATGTTAGTGTTAGTTAATGTGGGTGATCATCTACGTATGGTAAAACACACTTTGTAAAACACATGGACTAGCTTGATTGCATACCAACTAGAAGACTCTGATGGAGATATTGTATACCACTATGTTTGCCAGCTAAAGACTAATTATAATTATAGCTATATATAACTTTACATAACCTATTCAATAATCAACTCGAAATTGTACTCTCTCAAGTGATCATCTACGTGTGTATTTATGTTAGTGTTAGTTAATGTGCGGTGATCATCTATGTGTGTATTTCTGTTAGTGTTAGTTAATGTGCGGTGATCATCTATGTGTGTATTTATGTTAGTGTTAGTTAATGTGGGGTGATCATTGATTATTGAGGTTATTGTAACGTTATTATGTCAACTCAGGGTATATATAACTTCATCCTCATTAACATCCTCTCTGTCAACTTGGTTTTGAAAGAGGCATCAGGATCTATAAGGGACTGTGGAAGTTGACCAAACACCAGCTCATATGGCATTTTCTTAGTGGACTCATGGGCCCAAGTGTTTAGCATGTCTGCAGGAAAGACAAACATAAAATGCAACTAAAATTGTTCTGTTGTTGATGTCCTATAATAAGGAGTAACATCTGAGGCAAAGTAAGACACTGTAGCCAGCAATGAGGCAGACAATGTCAGACAAGGCAGCTTAATCTGGCATTCCCTTTTCATTTTAAAACATGTCTCCCTCCAAGGATTCCAATGTTGCCGGTGACGGTCTCTTTGAGGTCACGTATGTGCAGTTTCCTATCTGCCATCACAGAAATTATGTCAGACACTCGACCAATTCGAGGTAAATGGTCTCGCTCGTGAGACAGGCCCTTCTTTGCTTTAAGCTCTGGCCACGACCCTGTACAATGACTGATTATATTATGTCTGAATCATAAGTTACATCATAATAAGGGATATTTTTTATGGTAGAAAAAATGGTCATGTCCTTTTAACTTACAAATAACATGTGGAAACCACACCATGGGGGCAGTTTGGTGTCAAGTTTATTTTGGCACCAAGCAGCCTTTCCAGTGTGTAGTGCGATTATTCCAGCAAATTGTGACTGTGGAAGAAGTGGATGTCCACTAACTACCTGAACACACCTGGCCAAGATTGAAGAACTGGGTAATAAACTCCCAACCATGGAAGACCCACAACCGGAAAAACATTCTTTCAAGACTCAAGGCAATGTCTATGGCATGCTTATTAAATAGAGGATAAGCAAACTGGAATTTGGACCAATGATCCACTCCATGCAGAATCCACTTGTATTTAGGAAAATGTCGTGTGTCAATGAGATCCATCTTCAAACGATTAACATTACTGAAGGCTCTATTTTGCTCCAATTGGGATGTTTTTGAGCGTTTTAACATTTAGAAATAACCAGTAACACGGCCTCCTCTCTGAACCATTTGTTTAGTGTAATTATATATATATCAACTCAGCTTTCGCATTTGCTTGAACACTGAACCATTTGTTTAGTATATATATATATCAACTCAGCTTTCGCATTTACTTGAACACGGCCTCCTCTGAACCATTTGTTTAGTATATATATATATCAACTCAGCTTTCGCATTTGCTTGAACACGGCCTCCTCTGAACCATTTGTTTAGTATATATATATATCAACTCAGTTTTCGCATTTGCTTGAACACGGCCTCCTCTGAACCATTTGTTTAGTATATATATATATATCAACTCAATTTTCGCATTTGCTTAGAGGTGAACATGACCTCCTTTTATAATAGTGATTACAAGCTGAGCACAACTTCAATATTCATTGGTGACACTCTTTGGTAAGGTGTTCCTGATTCAGTGTTTAGGAGAGAAAAAAGGTACCAGGGATTATTGTGGTGAAGCATCACTACAAGAGAACGTATTACACTCCAACTTTATTTGTGGATTCTTATAACTACACAATATTAATAACTACACAATATTTATATGTTTGTCAAGAATACACTTTTATATTTATATCATTAGAATGCTAATATAATAAGCTGCAGTTTGACATAAGAATCAGCTCCATTGGGGTAAATAAACAAAAGCTATGTATCATCATGTCACTCTATGTCTCTCCAGGGAGCATCTCCCGTCTCTAGAGCGAAGGAAGCCGGAGAAGTTACCGGTAAGCATCGCTGCCTGTATAGCTTTGTTCCAAATTTGGCCTCCAGAAACAGTAGTACAGAAACATTACAGAAACAGTACAGAAACAGTACAGACAGTACAGAAACAGTACAGAAACTGTACAATAACAATAATCCCTAAATTAGCACCAAGAAAAAGTTTTAAAATACATTTAGCAAAAAAAATTGCATTTTATCCGAGTATGCATGCACCAACTAGCCCTAGCCCTAGCCCTAGCCAACAATGGCAAGAAAAATTGTAATCAAGTGCACACAACGGAGCACTAAGACATAATGTGTGCATGCTCATATTTACAACACAGTTACAGGCAGATGAGAAGCTGGATGAGTCAGAACCAAAAAAAGTCTAACTGGTACGCGAAATGCAAGGTAATTATTAAAGAGACTGCAAGGGAACCCAGACCAGTGTGTGTGTGTGGGGTGGGGGGTGGGGTAGAGGTGGGGTGGTGAGGGGTGGGGGTGTGTGTGTTGAGGGGTGAGGGGTGGGGTGGGTGGGGTGAGGGGGAGGGGGGGGGGGGGTGGGGTGAGGGGGAGGGGGGGGGGGGGGTGAAAGAACACAATATCTCTCTGTGCAGTATATTATAGGAGAAGGCCAACAGCATTGGGACAGTTGAGACAACAGAAGATAGCAGGAAAGTTGAGCAACAATATCTAGACCAAACAATAGTAATGAAGGATGCAGTAAGCTCCCATTACATAACTGGCCATCCCATTGTGCCACATTCCAATCTGCAGAGCTCTGATATGTAAGGCTTGTAGGACAGAACGAAACCTACCCTTTTCTTCTTCCTTTCACTTAAAACAACTAGAACATCATGAAGTCCCACTTCAGGAAGATCCAACAGCTCAAGGAATTCCTCTTCACATTGTGCCTGATATGCTTGTTTTTGTCATTGAGGTGATTTGCAATGTGCTTAGCTAGAATACTCCATACTTCCTGTGAGGAACTCCACTTCTGTATGTTTTCCCCTCTGGGGGGAAGGTAGCGTCCAAGAAGTCTTCAAACTTTTCTCTCGAAGTCATCTACTCGGTACATACATGACTCAACTGTTTCTGATCACTACCTAGACCTAGCAAGTATTCAAGCTGTGCCAACCTTTACTTAAACTGAAACCTCAGAGCTACTTAGCAAAAGTTAATTTAATCACTGTTAATTGTCATAATGAATATATTCAACAGGTGGTGTTGAATTAGTGTGGTTACATTTTTTGGGGCAAAAAATACTTCAACTACTACCACCAAGATAAAGAATCTTCTGCAGCAAACCTCCTTGGTTTAATCCAGCTTTTAAATTGCACCCACTCTCTCAGATGACAGCTTAAGAAAAAGCAGTGTCCTACACAACTGAGTTATAATACATGACCCTACAGTACATCATACACAACTGAGTTGTAATACATCACCCTACAGTACATCATACACAAATGAGTTGTAATACATGACCCTACAGTACATCTGATCATACACAACTGAGTTGTAATACATGACCCTACAGTACATCATACACAACTGAGTTGTAATACATGACCCTACAGTACATCATACACAACTGAGTTGTAATAAATGACTCTACAGTACATCTTAACACAACTGAGTTTTAATACACGACCCTACAGTACATCATACACAACTGAGTTGTAATACATGACCCTACAGTACATCACACACAACTGAGTTGTAATACATGACCCTACAGTACATGATACACAACTGAGTTGTAATACATGACCCTACAGTACATCATACACAACTGAGTTGTAATACATGACCCTACAGTACATCATACACAACTGAGTTGTAATACATGACCCTACAGTACATCATACACAACTAAGTTGTAATACATGACCCTATAGTATGTTAGATACTTAGTAGCACGAGAACGATTCTTAACAAAGCACACTTCCGGTATCCCGGTATTACAACATACTTCCGGTATCCCGGTATTACAACATATATGACATCTCCCTTTGTTACAAGCTATAGTAAAGTTCTTACATTATTATCTTTGTCTAGTTCATTACATAGTCCTTGTACTTTGCTGGGGGGTTGGTTTGTCTGCCACTTCGGGTGATGTGTCTCGGGACACTTGGTGTTGTTGACTCAGCGACAACTTTAGTGTTTTTTTAAATATGACTTCAAGTGGTTTGTGGTCTGTTTCCACCATTACATGCTTGGCATAGATGTATGTGTGGAATTTCTTGCATGAGAACTCTATTGCTTTGAGCTCCTTTTGGATTTGAGAGTACCGTTGCTCAGTGTCATTCAGTGCTCGTGAGGCATATGCGATGACTTTTCCTTCTTGAACTAAGGCTGCTCCAAGGGCGTAACTGCTGGCATCATATTGGATTACAGTCGGCTTTTCAACATCATAGTAGGCCAATGTGCATGCTTCTACGCACATCTGTTTGAGCTTTCCGAATGCCTTTATCTGGGGCTTGTTCCAGTAGAATTCTGCATTCTTGATCACATCTCTTAGAGGCTTGTCTACTTCACTCATCTTCGGAAGAAACTTGTTCAGGTAAGTCATAAAACCTAGGAATCTACGTACATCCTCTTTGGATGTCGGAGCCGGCATTTGTGCTATTGCTCGTACTTTCTCTGGATCAGGTTGTGCTCCCTTGTCAGTTATTATGTGACCAACGTACTTGATTCTGCTTTGGCGGAGCTTGCATTTTTCGAGATTCAGTTTCAGGTTCCACTCAGTGGATCTACGTAGAACTTGCTTGAGAACTTTGTCATGTTCTTCTAATGTCTTGCCTGATATTATTATGTCGTCCATGATTGCTGTAGCTCCTTCAATGCCTTCCAACATACTGTCCATGGTCCGTTGGTAAATCTCTGGTGCACTCTTTATTCCAAATGGAAGTCTCAGCCACCGAAAGCGTCCCTCTGGTGTGTTGAACGTAGTTAGGTACGATGAGTCTTCATCAAGTGGCAGCTGGCAGAACCCTGACTTAGCATCCAGTGTGCTAAAGTACTTGGCTCCATTCAGGTCACTCATGACCTGCTCCACTGTTTTCATTGGGTAGATCGACCTCTTGATAGCTTTATTCACATTACTTGGGTCGAGACAGATGCGTATCTTCCCCTTTCTCTGTGCAACTACCATGGAACTGACCCAGTCTGTTGGTTCTGTGACCTTTGTTATGAAGCCTTCCTCTTCCATCTCTTTGATCTTCTTTTTAATTTGTGGGAGAAGAGCTTTTGGCTGTGACCTTGGGCCATGTACTACTGGCTTTGCTGTAGGGTCTATGTCAAGTGTCACTACAATGGGCATGATGCCTGTGGTGTTGTTCACTTCAGGGCACACGTCCTCTGGTTTGACTTCGTCAGTCTTTGGCTGGTCTAGGGCAGTTTTGTGTACTCTCACAATCAGTCCCAGTGCTACACATGCTTTGTGTGACAGTAGGGGCACTTGTTTAATGTGTACCACAAAGAAGGTCAGCATCCTCTTACTCTGTTTGTATCTTGCAGATAATTGGATTGTTCCCATTGGCTTCAGTTTGTCTCTGGTATATGATGACAGCACCCGATTTGTGGGGTTGAGATGGTTTTTGGAGAATCCGAGCTTGGTTAACTGTTCATATGGCAGAACATTTATCGGTGATCCTGTGTCAAGCTCAAAGTTAAGGTACTTGTCTTCATTGACTTGGATGTCCTCGTAGAACTCTCCCTCTTTGGCATTTTCCGACATTGCGTGAAATTGTAAGTCATCTCCTTCCTCTTCATCTTCAAATTCCAGAGCATGTGTTCCCTTCTTTTTGCGAAAACACATTGCCGAGTAGTGTCCTGTGCCACCGCAATGGTAGCATTTTTGCCCTTTTGCTGGACATTGTTCATGGGTTGTGTTACCACACTTAGTGCACATTGACCCATCCCGTTTCTTTCCAAACGTATATCGACTTACTTTGGATTTGTCACTGTGTCGTTTCTGTTTGTTCCTGTAAGTGCTTGCTTTCCCCTTCATTGCATGAATAGATGCATCTTCTCCTTTGGAGAATTCTCTGAGGCTCTCCCTGGAGGTTTCGTGGGTCTGACCAATCTCGATAGCTTTTTCGAGAGTTAGGTTGTCTCCTTCATCTAGACATTTCTCTCGAACTCTGTCATGTAAGCAGCGGAACACGATTGCATCACGTACCTGACGGTCAGCATCTAGATACCCACAATCTTTAACTAGAATTTTCAGATCAGTGACGAAGTTGTCGAAGGTCTCAGTGTTAGATTGCTTCCTTTTGTCCAATTTGAAGCTTGCTCTGATTTGGTTCTTGCGTGGTGCAGTGTACTCGTCGAACTTTTCAATGTTGTGGACTAGCTTGTATTTGTCAGCTGGCGCAATGGTAAAGTTCTCGTGGATTTCTCTACCGCGCTCCCCGACATAAAGCAGGAGGTATGCAACTCTCTCCTTCTCTGATTTGGCCGAATGAGGACCCAGGCAGTAGCAGTCGAAGTGTTTCTTGAACCTGCTCCACTCTCTATTAAGATCCTCTGCCTTCCAGTTCACGTTGGGAACTGCTAGCTTTAGCTCAGCCATTTTACTCACAATTCTACCGCTATATAGCGCTAGCTACCTAAGTCTTTTTTACCTCTGACACCATGTTAGATACTTAGTAGCACGAGAACGATTCTTAACAAAGCACACTTCCGGTATCCCGGTATTACAACATACTTCCGGTATCCCGGTATTACAACATATATGACACAGTACATCATACACAACTGAGTTGTAATACATGACTCTACAGTACATCATACACAACTGAGTTGTAATACATGACTCTACAGTACATCATACACAACTGAGTTGTAATACATGACTCTACAGTACATCATACACAACTGAGTTGTAATACATGACCCTACAGTACATCATACACAACTGAGTTGTAATACATGACCCTACAGTACATCATACACAACTGAGTTGTAATACATGACTCTACAGTACATCATACACAACTGAGTTGTAATACATGACTCTATAGTACGTCATACACAACTGAGTTGTAATACATGACCCTACAGTACATCATACACAAGAGTTGTAATACATGACCTACAGTACATCATACACAACTGAGTTGTAATACATGACCCTACAGTACATCATACACAACTGAGTTGTAATACATGACCCTACAGTAGTTGTAATACATGATCCTCTTGAAAAAGCAAATATCTTTAACAAATTGACATTTACCAAGAGCGAATTTATTCGACCTCAAATTAAAAGTCCTTCTCCGCCAAGACAATAACTTAGTCATAACAACTAGTCTTAACAACGTACAGATGTGTTTGGAGCTCTTACCTAGCTGAATCCAACCAGAGCTATAGCATGTGATGTGGGTTAGTCCTCGTCTTAAAATACTGTGCTGCATTCCTAACTCCTGTGACCTCTCTATGTCCATCTTCTGCTCATTCCGAAAGAATGGTAGATGCACAGGACTACAGCTATACCAAAGAACAGTCACATGACAAGCCCAGCCAATTGCCATCCCATAACACTTCTATTCTTCCTGTTTTGGAATCAATTGTTGTTTAGAAAACCATGCCATTCATCTGCCCTGTAATATCAAAGCAACAGTTTGCTTTCCTCAAAAATCGATCTCGGCTGCCTCTGTTGCTACTAACTTTAATGAGGTCCTAGAGAATAAATCAAATCTGGTCCCTTTGATTTGGTGGTCCATGGCAAATTTCATTTTAAATTGTGGTTGGCACTACTGGTTGTCATCATGACCTAGGTACTGTAGTGTGTGGAGATCTTTCTTCAGATCACTAGTTAAATTTGCTAATGCATATGGATGACTTCACCTGATCAGATGTACTATCTCCTCTTCTTCAGTTAGTGCAAATAAGAAATTGTATTACTCATTAGTAAGAAGGCCCCTTGCTCTCAGCTCTGGAGGTCAAAACTGACAAAAGACATTACCAACCTTTTAACAGTTGCAATGCCAGGCTTACCAAGTACATAATAACTCCTCGTACTCAGACTACAAGTCAAGACTGAATATGATGTATTGGTCTGAAATCCAAGATGGCACGTTCGTCACAAGTTCACTAAAATATCCATCTGACAACCACATGTTCATCATCTTCACAACTTCCTCAACAAGATCTGCCCCACCACCTCCAAAGCAAGTATTGTCGATCACTCTACACTTGTCACTTCCTCTTTAATTACTCATGCCATGGAACTCCCTCCCTCCCATAGACCTCTCTCAATCTTTAATGCCATTTAATGCTTTTGAAGCCATTTCTTTGATGTATTTCATGTGTCTAGGCTCTACTTGCTGGCTTGAACGTCAGCACCTCACCAAGTCTCAACCACAAACCTCTCCCCACATAAACTGCTGCACCAGCAAATTGTGTTTGTCTGCGTCAACACTTGATTAATTCCCATAATTCCCAGCAGCCGTTTAATAAAATGTATCATGTAATCGAGCAAATTGCGTCACCTTACCCAGTATAGTAAACACTTCGATTACTGGTAAAGGGTCGCAAAAGGGCGTAAACACAAATGCCGAATGGTCCGGAGAGGTGAAGAGCCTTGACGGTTATGGAAGACCGTAGTTGAATACAGTAATAGATAATACAGTAAGCATCTATTATTGGAATGATATCTTTTAATGGAGTACAGGAGCCAGTCGAAGTAAGTTTTTTTTAAATTGATGCTGTGTTCTAATTGGAATTCATAAAACTTTCTCCCCCTCTCTCCGTATCCATCAGGCTGCTGTGTGGTACGCTCTAAACAACTACTGCTACGATGATGCTATATTCATAGCCGAGCGTCTTCATGCAGAAGGTAAGCACATGAAGGATTATCAGCCAGTGAAGTGTGTTCAACTATCAGAGAAGGTACAAAAATGTGCCACGCCCCCGTATCGGTCACGGATTTTCTCATTTGGAGAGGCTCATATTTTTCAATTTGAAAAAGCCACAAAGTTGAAAATTAATAGCTTGGGCTGAATATTCCAAGTCAGCCCTCAGCAGTGAGTGCACTTACTTTATTTAAAAGGTGGGGAGACATCAAAACACGTGTTTTGATGGTGAAAATGAATTTTTGTGTGTGCATTATTTTGGTGCGTGCATAGAAACCTGAGGAGGCCCAAATTGCAGCTGTATTATCTCTAGGTACAGGGGCATTACCCCAAAGAATAGACTAATGATAAAGGCACAGTAGGGGGGTAAAGTCAGACCAATCCCCCCAAAAGCCCTCTTCAGGTGAATAGTTGACCATGTAGGTAGTCACCAGAGGTATTGAAACTTACACCACAGGAATATATGTATCTGACCTAGATGTGTGCCAAATATCAACTCTGTGGGCCCACTCCTTCATGGTTGCCCATGCAGGCAGTCACCAGAGGTATTGAAACCTACTCCACAGGAATATATGTATCTGACCTAGACATGTGCCAAATATCAACTCTTGTGAGCCCACTCCTTCATGGTTGACCATGCAGGCAGTTAGCAGAGGTATTGAAACTTACCCCACAGGAATATATGTATCCGACCTAGACATGTGCCAAATATCAACTCTTGTGAGCCCACTCCTTCACGGTTGATCATGCAGGCAGTTAGCAGAGGTATTGAAACTTACCCCACAGGAATATATGTATCCGACCTAGATGTGTGCCAGATATCAACTCTGTGAGTCCACTCCTTCATGGTTACGAAACTTATAAGAAAAATGTCAGTTTTATACACTGCGCAACTTTTTTTGAAGTTAAAATGCTTTAAAATAGCCCCCAAATAGCCCCCCAAAGAGTTTTGAAATGTGCAAAAAATGCACGGGTCTTCTCAATATATCGATGTGAAGAATATTCACGCATGTATATAGCCAGGGAAGAAGGAATATGTATCGGTTAGGACATGATATGGCAAGGTCCATGATGCAGAAGCATCTGCTGCTTGTGAACCTGGAAAAAAACTTCACCTTGAGTAAGAACTCTGGAGGCAAAATTGTTTTCTCTTCATTTTGAGTAAGAACACTGGAGGCAAAATTGTTTTTTCTTCACCCGAGTAAGAACAATGGAGGCAAAATTGTTTTCTCTTCACCCGAGTAAGAACAATGGAGGCAAAATTGTTTTCTCTTCACCTGAGTAAGAACAATGGAGACAAAATTATTTTCTCTTCACCTTGAGTAAGAACTCTGGAGGCAAAATTGTTTTCTCTTCACCTGACTAAGAACACTGGAGGCAAAATTGTTTTCTCTTCACCTGACTAAGAACACTGGAGGTAAAATTGTTTTCTCTTCACCTTGAGTAAGAACACTGGAGGCAAAATTGTTTTCTCTTCACCTTGAGTAAGAACACTGGAGACAAAATTATTTTCTCTTCACCTTGAGTAGTAAGAACACTAGAGGCAAAATTGTTTTCTCTTCATTTTGAGTAAGAACACTAGAGGCAAAATTGTTTTCTCTTCACCTGACTAAGAACACTGGAGGCAAAATTGTTTTCTCTTCACCTTGAGTAAGAACACTGGAGGCAAATCACCTGACTAAGAACACTGGAGGCAAAATTGTTTTCTCTTCACCTTGAGTAAGAACACTGGAGGCCAAATTGTTTTCTCTTCACCTTGAGTAAGAACACTGGAGGCAAAAAAATTTTCTCTTCACCTGAGTAAGAACACTGGAGGCAAAATTATTTTCTCTTCACCTTGAGTAAGAACACTGGAGGCAAAATTGTTTTCTCTTCACCTTGAGTAAGAACAATGGAGGCCAAATTGTTTTCTCTTCACCTTGAGTAAGAACACTGGAGGCAAAATTGTTTTCTCTTCACCTTGAGTAAGAACTCTGGAGGCAAAATTGTTTTCGCTTCACCTGAGTAAGAACAATGGAGGAAAAATTGTTTTCTCTTCACCTTGAGTAAAACACTGGAGGCAAAATTGTTTTCTCTTCATTTTGAGTAAGAACAATGGAGGCAAAATTGTTTTCTCTTCACCTGAGTAAGAACTCTGGAGGCAAACTCTGGAGGCAAAATTGTTTTCTCTTCATTTTGAGTAAGAACACTGGAGGCAAAATTGTTTTTTCTTCACCCGAGTAAGAACAATGGAGGCAAAATTGTTTTCTCTTCACCTGAGTAAGAACTCTGGAGGCAAACTCTGGAGGCAAAATTGTTTTCTCTTCATTTTGAGTAAGAACACTGGAGGCAAAATTGTTTTTTCTTCACCCGAGTAAGAACAATGGAGGCAAAATTGTTTTCTCTTCACCTGAGTAAGGACACTGGAGGCAAAATTGTTTTCTGAGTAAGAACACTGGAGGCAAAATTGTTTTCTCTTCACCTGAGTAAGGACACTGGAGGCAAAATTGTTTTCTCTTCACCTGAGTAAGAACACTGGAGGCAAAATTGTTTTCTCTTCACCTGAGTAAGAACTCTGGAGGCAAAATTGTTTTCTCTTCACCTTGAGTAAGAACACTAGAGGCAAAATTGTTTTCTCTTCACCTGAGTAAGAACACTGGAGGCAAAATTGTTTTCTCTTCACCTTGAGTAAGAACACTGGAGGCAAAATTGTTTTCTCTTCACCTTGAGTAAGAACAATGGAGGCCAAATTGTTTTCTCTTCACCTGAGTAAGAACACTGGAGGCAAAATTGTTTTCTCTTCACCTGAGTAAGAACAATGGAGGCAAAATTGTTTTCTCTTCATTTTGAATAAGAACACTGGAGACAAAATTGTTTTCTCTTCACCTGAGTAAGAACTCTGGAGGCAAAATTGTTTTCTCTTCACCTTGAGTAAGAACTCTGGAGGCAAAATTGTTTTCTCTTCATTTTGAGTAAGAACAATGGAGGCAAAATTGTTTTCTCTTCACCTTGAGTAAGAACACTAGAGGCAAAATTGTTTTCTCTTCACCTGAGTAAGAACTCTGGAGGCAAAATTGTTTTCTCTTCACCTTGAGTAAGAACACTGGAGGCAAAATTGTTTTCTCTTCACCTGAGTAAGAACTCTGGAGGCAAAATTGTTTTCTCTTCACCTTGAGTAAGAACTCTGGAGGCAAAATTGTTTTCTCTTCATTTTGAGTAAGAACAATGGAGGCAAAATTGTTTTCTCTTCACCTTGAGTAAGAACACTAGAGGCAAAATTGTTTTCTCTTCACCTGAGTAAGAACACTGGAGGCAAAATTGTTTTCTCTTCACCTGAGTAAGAACAATGGAGGCAAAATTGTTTTCTCTTCATTTTGAATAAGAACACTGGAGACAAAATTGTTTTCTCTTCACCTGAGTAAGAACTCTGGAGGCAAAATTGTTTTCTCTTCACCTTGAGTAAGAACTCTGGAGGCAAAATTGTTTTCTCTTCACCTTGAGTAAGAACACTGGAGGCAAAATTGTTTTCTCTTCACCTTGAGTAAGAACACTGGAGGCAAAAAAAATTTCTCTTCACCTTGAGTAAGAACACTGGAGGCAAAATTGTTTTCTCTTCATTTTGAGTAAGAACACTGGAGACAAAATTGTTTTCTCTTCACCTGAGTAAGAACAATGGAGACAAAATTGTTTTCTCTTCACCTTGAGTAAGAACTCAGGAGGCAAAATTGTTTTCTCTTCACCTGAGTAAGAACACTAGAGGCAAAATTGTTTTCTCTTCACCTGAGTAAGAACACTGGAGGCAAAATTGTTTTCTCTTCACCTGAGTAAGAACTCTGGAGACAAAATTGTTTTCTCTTCACCTGAGTAAGGACACTGGAGGCAAAATTGTTTTCTCTTCATTTTGAGTAAGAACACTGAAGGCAAAATTGTTTTCTCTTCACCTTGAGTAAGAACACTCATCTCCCCTGTCTTGCACAATGATGTGACTGCAAGACAGGAGAGATGAGTGCTGAGGAACACAATGACGTGTATGTGAAGTTCATGGAACCATCACAGAATACAACCCTATCTTCGCTGCAAGACAGGAGAGATGAATGCTGAGGAACACAATGACGTGTATGTGAAGTTCATGGAACCATCACAGAATACAACCCTATCTTCGCTGCAAGACAGGAGAGATGAGTGCTGAGGAACACAATGATATGTATGTGAAGTTCATGGAACCATCACAGAATACAACCCTATCCTCGCTGCAAGACAGGGGAGATGAGTGCTGAGGAACACAATGATGTGATGTGAAGTTCGTGGAACCATCACAGAATACAACCCTATCTTCGCTGCAAGACAGGAGAGATGAGTGCTGAGGAACACAATGATATGTATGTGAAGTTCATGGAACCATCACAGAATACATCACAGAATACAACCCTATCTTCGCTGCAAGACAGGAGAGATGAGTGCTGAGGAACACAATGATATGTATGTGAAGTTCATGGAACCATCACAGAATACAACCCTATCTTCACTGCAAGACAGGAGAGATGAGTGCTGAGGAACACAATGACGTGTATGTGAAGTTCATGGAACCATCACAGAATACAACCCTATCTTCGCTGCAAGACAGGAGAGATGAGTGCTGAGGAACACAATGATATGTATGTTCATGGAACCATCACAGAATACAACCCTATCTTCGCTGCAAGACAGGAGAGATGAGTGCTGGGTTTTTCAGAGCGCGATACATAGAGAGACGGTCATAACAAGCTTACGCAAGTCTAGCATCTCATTATTTATGACGAAGGCTAGAGCATCTAGGAAACGCCGCTCGAGTAAATTTCAATTGGTTATTGGGATATCGTTATGCCAACTGAGTTTGTTGGAACAAGAATGCCTAAATCGAAAAAACCCAGTAAATCTTTCTCACGCTCAACAGTAATCCAAGATACTCTTTGTGCCATCAGAACTACAAGGACATGGAGGTCGCCAACACAACTTGTCTTCTACAGGCTATGATTCAATGCTCTTCTGCCAACTTTATTTTTGAATAGGTGAAATATTGGTCATTGATGCAGAGTGATTGAAGAGTGTGATGAACTTGCTTTTTAAGATTACAACTTGCTGATTTTTTAAATTTTTTAAATTAAATTTTTTTTCTCCTTTTTTCTTTTTTTTCTTCACAATACCATATCATATGGGTATCATATGGGGAACATGTGGCACTTTTTAAAGGTGCGTAATGTTTAAAACAAACAGTTCTCACGGAGCTGCCCCACCATGAAGGAGTGGACTCACAGAGTTGATATATATCCGGCACATATAGGTCAGATACATATATTCCTGTGGGGTAAGTTTCAACACCTCTGGTAACTGCCTGCATGGTCAACCATCCACCAGAAGATGGACTCTTTGCATGTTTAAAGTAGATGCACACCAGCTGTTGAGGGCAGACCTGGAATGTGTGGGTATTCATTTTAAGCTTTGTGGCTTTTTCCAACCAAAAAATATGAGCCTCTCAAAATGAAGGGGGGGGGGGGGGGGATGTTGATGTGACCCAAAAGGGGCATGGCACATTTTCCAGAGCCCTGGGTGTAACTTCAAAATGACTTGCATTGTGGGCCTATTTTGTGTGTGCATTTGTTATATTCATTTGTTATTTTGATGGAGTTTCATCAAAACCTGAGAGGGTCACCTGGGGACCCCTAGGTGATTTGCATGGAATGACCCTTTACCTAATGTCTGTGGACCCTTGAGTATCGTAGCATAATATATCTGACCAAGTGTTTTGATTTCATGTATGGATGCTTGGTGTTGGGGGGTTGATTTCATGTGTGGATGCATGGTGTCAGGGGGTTGATTTCATGTATGGATGCTTGGTGTTGGGGGGTTGATTTCATGTATGGATGATTTCATGTATGGATGCTTGGTGTCGGGGGGTTGATTTCATGTGTGGATGCTTGGTGTCGGGGGGTTGATTTCATGTATGGATGATTTCATGTATGGATGCTTGGTGTCGGGGGGTTGATTTCATGTATGGATGCTTGGTGTCGGGGGGTTGATTTCATGTGTGGATGCATGGTGTCAGGGGGTTGATTTCATGTATGGATGCTTGGTGTTGGGGGGTTGATTTCATGTATGGATGATTTCATGTATGGATGCATGGTGTCGGGGGGTTGATTTCATGTATAGATGCATGGTGTCGGGGGGTTGATTTCATGTATAGATGCATGGTGTCGGGGGGTTGATTTCATGTATGGATGATGGTGTCAGGGGGGTTGATTTCATGTGTGGATGCTTGGTGTCGGGGGGTTGATTTCATGTATGGATGCATGGTGTCAGGGGGTTGATTTCATGTATGGATGCTTGGTGTTGGGGGGTTGATTTCATGTATGGATGCGTGGTGTTGAGGGGTTGATTTCATGGATGCATGGTGTCAGGGGGTTGATTTCATGTATAGATGCATGGTATCGGGGGGTTGATTTCATGTGTGGATGCATGGTGTCGGGGGGTTGATTTCATGTATGGATGCATGGTGTCGGGGGGTTGATTTCATGTATGGATGCATGGTGTCGGGGGGTTGATTTCATGTATGGATGCTTGGTGTTGGGGGGTTGATTTCATGTATGGATGCGTGGTGTTGGGGGGTTGATTTCATGGATGCATGGTGTCAGGGGGTTGATTTCATGTATGGATGCATGGTGTCGGGGGTTGATTTCATGTATGGATGCATGGTGTCGGGGGGTTGATTTCATGTATGGATGCATGGTGTCGGGGGGTTGATTTCATGTATGGATGCATGGTGTCGGGGGGGGGGGGTGATTTCATGTATGGATGCATGGTGTCAGGGGGTTGATTTCATGTATAGATGCATGGTGTCGGGGGGTTGATTTCATGTGTGGATGCATGGTGTCGGGGGGTTGATTTCATGTATCGATGCATGGTGTCGGGGGGTTGATTTCATGTATGGATGCATGGTGTGAGGGGGTTGATTTCATGTATGGATGCATGGTGTCGGGGGGGGGGGGGGGGGTTGATTTCATGTATGGATTCATTGTGTTGGGGGGTTGATTGTCCATGGGTTCGTTGAAAGTTAGGGACCTAGATTGGGGTGAGGGGGGAAGGAGTTACATTCTTTGAACATTATTTAAATGTTCCCCAAGAGGACCCATTGGACTGCAGGTAATTGTGTTGTGGATGCACTGTTTGCAGTGAAGGTTTGAGGTGCAAGACAGGCAGCGGCAGGTCAACATAGCCACATTCCCAGGCAGCGACAGGTCAACACTGCCACATTCCCAGGCAGCGACAGGTCAAAACTGCCACATTCCCAGGCAGCGACAGGTCAACACTGCCACATTCCCAGGCAGCGACAGGTCAACACTGCCACATTCCCAGGCAGCGGCAGGTCAACACTGCCTCATTCCCAGGCAGCGACAGGTCAACACTGCCACATTCCCAGGCAGCGGCAGGTCAGCACTGCCACATTCCCAGGCAGCAGGTCAACACTGCCACATTCCCAGGCAGCAACAGCTGCCACATTCCCAGGCAGCGGCAGGTCAACGCTGCCACATTCCCAGGCAGCGACAGGTCAAAACTGCCACATTCCCAGGCAGCGGCAGGTCAACACTGCCACATTCCCAGGCAGCGACAGGTCAACACTGCCACATTCCCAGGCAGCGACAGGTCAACACTGCCACATTCCCAGGCAGCGGCAGGTCAACACTGCCACATTCCCAGGCAGCGACAGGTCAACACTGCCACATTCCCAGGCAGCGGCAGGTCAACACTGCCACATTCCCAGGCAGCGGCAGGTCAACACTGCCACATTCCCAGGCAGAGACAGGTCAACACTGCCACATTCCCAGGCAGAGGCAGGTCAACACTGCCACATTCCCAGGCAGCAGGTCAACACTGCCACATTCCCAGGCAGCAACAGGTCAACACTGCCACATTCCCAGGCAGTGGCAGGTCAACGCTGCCACATTCCCAGGCAGCGACAGGTCAACACTGCCACATTCCCAGGCAGCGGCAGGTCAACACTGCCACATTCCCAGGCAGCGACAGGTCAACACTGCCACATTCCCAGGCAGCGACAGGTCAACACTGCCACATTCCCAGGCAGCGGCAGGTCAACACTGCCACATTCCCAGGCAGCGACAGGTCAACACTGCCACATTCCCAGGCAGCGGCAGGTCAACACTGCACATTCCCAAGCACAGGCTGGGCAGGGCTCTTCAGTTCAGTGGCACAGTGCTACTAGTCCACCAATTTGTTCTTGACTACTGAATTTGAATGTTCTGTGGCTATGTGCTGTCCTAATTACTCGAGAATGTTCTATGCATGTGCTAATTACTTTAGAACTTTAGAACTATAGAATTGATCAACATTTTTCATGAGGGGCACCCCCCTCTAGTGGGGGCCTGAAAATTTGGTGTTCTCCCTCCCTCCCCCCAATTCAAAATGCAGACCCCTGCCTTGCATTATTAATATGTAGCTTATTAGCTACGTGACGTAAAGTAACGAATCTCCCCACGTGGCCATTTTCATTTTGTCCTTGTAGCCCTACATCAATACGCAGATAGGCCATCTAGTCCGGCATAGATATATGTTTGAGTTTGTCCGATCAACGGCTGAGAAGATTAGCTAGCCCTGTGGCTCTTGTCAAGGCTAGATCAAGCTAGGTATGTGATACAATTTCCTCTGATTATAGGCAATTGTGGCCCTGCCTACTTCAGGCATGAGGTTGAAGGTGTGTGCACGCATTCTTCTTCTCCCGTTATAGTGTATTCCCCTAATACGGTGTTCCTGCTGGCGACGTGCTACTATCGGTCCAGCCGCCTGCAGCAAGCCAAGTTCTTGTTGAACAAGGAGAGGAACTCCACCATCAACCATTGCCAATGCATCCTCCTCTACGCTCAATGCTGTCTGGATCTGAAGGAGTATGTATATGTGTGTGTGTGGGGGGGGGGGGAGGTGTGTGGTTTTAGTGGGTGGAGTTTGATGTTGGGAATACGTATGTTAGTGGAAGTGGTTCAGGCGTGCTTCGGTATGCATACTTGACAACATGGCATGCTTGGGTATGCGTGCTTGGCAACATGGCATGCTTCGGTATGCATGCTTGGCAACATGGCATGCTTGGGTATGCATGCTTGGCAACATGGCATGCTTGGGTATGCATGCTTGGCAACATGGCATGCTTGGGTATGCATGCTTGGCAACATGGCATGCTTGGGTATGCATACTTGGCAACATGGCATGCTTCGGTATGCATACTTGGCAACATGGCATGCTTGGGTATGCATACTTGGCAACATGGCATGCTTGGGTATGCATACTTGGCAACATGGCATGCTTGGGTATGCATACTTGGCAACATGGCATGCTTGGGTATGCATTTGGCAACATGGCTTCAACTTCTTACTTCTCTTTCTCTGTCTGCCTGCACTTCCATGTCACCTCTGCACCTCCCTTCCTCCCCTCCAACGTCTAACTTTGTTCTTCCTCTTTCTCGTGAGCTCTGTGTAATGGAGGTGAAGTGCTCCTCTCTCATGTGGCCAGAATGGATGTAAACAACACAACAATGGCCATCCAATGGCCCCACAAACTCTTCACAAGCAGTGCAGATACAGTAACTTATAACAGCAACAAAACAACAAGAGAAAGGGTTAAGCTGGGTGGTCATTATTCAGCATTTCCTCCTTCTGACGCTACTCCTCACTCCTCCCCACTCTCCCACACCCCACACTGTCTTTGCCACACCCACCACCCTCCTCGCCACTCTCCTCCCCACACTCCTCGCAACCCTTCTTCCCACCACCCTCCTAACTCCCCACCCCCCCAACCGTCATTCACTGACCGCACACCATGTCCCATGCAGGTTCAAGGAAGGCCTTCTAGCTCTCAACGGTCTTCTCAATCTCCACAATGGTTCTGAGACCGACCTCCACGCTGTGTTCGGACCAGACGCCGGCGTGGCTTTCCTTCTGCTGGGAAAAATAAAGTACCAGTTGCAACAGAAGGAGGAAGCCGCCAGCTGTTTCCGTTCCGCGCTCCGCCAAAACCCATTCTTGTGGTCTGCATTCGTGTCTCTGTTTGAGATGGAAGGAGACAGGGCAACGAGCATGTGCAATGTGAAAGAGTGCTTCAAGGTGTCCGAGTATCCCAAGTTTCTCAGACCACGGGCGGTATCCTTGCCGATATCAACACAGGCGTACACCACACAATCCAAGAGCGTCGCTGGGCCACCTCAGGGCAAGAGCGTCGGCTCGGGTGCAGTGTTGGTGGCTACGGACCAGAAGCAAGGCGATCTCAATTTAATCTGTGCCGAATTGCCACCTCCGCATCTAATGGCTAGAGTACTTCCAAAGAGTGCCCACCACACAAGTGCGTTCAAGCCTGTGATAGAAGGAATGGCTGCCAAGAGCAAGAACATCTACATGACCCCTGATATCTTCCACGCCTCCTCGATGGGGCAGGCAATGGCCTCCTCGACGCCAACGCCAGGCGTTCCGAAGAACCTGAGCATGCGGAATCGTCTGGTTCCTTCCATGGGTGTGTGGTCAGAGAGTGGGCTGGGGAAGAAGGTCCCGGACTGGTCCCAGGCTTCTATGTGCTCCGTGAGGGCTACTTTGGATTTTGGCTCGACCAGTTCAAAGTGCAGTGTGAAAAACAGGAGTCCTGCTATGACCCCCTTGCACCCCAGGTATGCTATTTGTAGTTTTAGTAGTGTGGTAGTGATGATAGGAATAGTAGTAATAGTATAGTAGTAGTAATAGTATTATTAGTAGTAGTTGTTGTAGTAGTATAGTATTGTTTAGTAGTAGTAATAGTATAGTAGTGTATTAGTAGTAGTAGTAGTTGTAGTAGTATAGTATTGTTTAGTAGTAGTAATGGTATAGTAGTAGTATAGTATCATATAATATAGTAATAATAGTATAGTATAGTAGTAGTGTAGTACAGTAGTAGTAATAATAGTATAGTATATTATAGTATAGTATAGTAGTAATAGTATAGTATAGTATAGTAGTAGTAGTAGTAGTAGTAGTAGTAGTAGTACGGTAGGAGCTCCAAAAAAGTTCTGGTTGCATTGCGTTAATATTCCTTTGGCGTTTCTGAGCAACATCATTCCAATGCCGTTAAATAACGATCCCGTTCTAATGGCGAAGAATTTTTTCCAACTCATTCATGGTTCAAGTTCCTCGCCCTCGTTTGTGCAGTCATGCGCCAGCCTCGTGCTTCAAGCTCAATCGACTTCATGCTCGAGATTCTTCCAGTTTCTCTGACGTTTGGCAGCCTCTTGCTTCTTGTACTTTTCATGTCATTCTTCAGCCAAAGGCCCTCAATATAAATGCCAACCTCGAAGAAATAGAGGAATAGAGGAGCAGATGAAGCTGAATGATGAAACAACTGTCGACTAGCTCCAGTGTCTGCTACAGACCAAGCAAGGGCTACAATATTTCACTGCACACCATTCTGTGGTGCAAGACTGCTCTAGGATAGTCCTTCTGAGGTAGCTCTACTGTCATCTCATCAGATACGTGAACAAGGTAAGCTATCTGTCATTTCTAAAGCTAAGCTTAGTTTAGCTAATTTAAAGTGACAACCTGTTTTAAGGTTGCAGTTTATAAGCTGGTTTGGCTTAGCTTAAGGAAGCTTGAATGACTAAATCTGAATGGTAAGCTCAAGAGCATAGCTTTGCCTGGGATGTGGCTTGGAGTTTAGCTTGGAGGCTTGAAGGACCAGCTTAACATCGGCTAAGACTTTGATAATCTATTGACTACTTAGCTTACTCCTTAGCGAGCTTAGCTCGAGTCAGTGAAACATTTGATTTTCAAATCTTAAAGGCAAGGTAATATTACAATAAGATCTCTTCCCCTCCCTACCTTTCCAGAGGAGTGAATCTTGTGGAAGTGACTTGTGGCGTAGAGGACGTTACATGGACTGATGAATACAGTCCAGCTCGAGATCCACAGACCACTCAATTCTTCCAAGGATTGTTGAACTACAAGAAGCAGCAACTGACTATTGAATGTTGTACTTATTCAGTGGTAGTTCCTTCATAGATGACAAAATTGCTATAATTTTTGTTCACTGGTAGTAAGGTTACCATAATCATTGAGCAATGAGCATGCTATACTATCACCAGTGAACCTTCAGCATATCGTGCCAGGCTTGTGTGATGGCTGGCTGTCACAACAAAGACCACCCAACTGATTTTTCGTGTGAAGCATGGTCTCAGCTACAAGCAAGTGTTTGTGTGTCTCAGTGTGTGTACACCATTTCTCTGACATTCGCACATTTTTGTGTGAAGCATAAATGAATAGTAGTTAATTAAAAATACATCTTATAATGAAAGATGACAGTCGGTTAATAAACTAGCACTATAAACATTTTCCCATGTCATTGCTTTATTTTGCAAGCATAAACACTTGTATATTTGCTGGAGCGGCTCCACGCACTTCTCCCATACAGGCTCAAATTCAATAGGGTCCATGAAGAGGTAAGTAGTTGCAGCCAGCGAATGTAGGGGAGAAGTGGATTAGTATGTGTAGGTCAATGGGGCCATCAAGGACAAATTTATCCTATAATTCGTTCATAGAAGTCTGAGGTCCTGTTGCATGTTGAAACATAATAAGATATCCTCCATGCAATAGAGGAATTGCATTGCAGAAATTCTACACTCGTGATGGAACTTTTCCACTCTTACGGTACACCTGTCGCCAAACACATGACCCATCCTCCACCATGCTTAGGGGCACTACCGACATGGAGGTCTCCTTGGGTCTAAATATCAATGTGTAAATGCATCGGCTCTCGGTCTATTCATGGTTGAGGTGAGGTCTAATATTCTATATTGGATGTGGCCTGTTACATACAATAGCTTAGCTAGAGGTTTCTAGAGGTCAAGTTTTCTAAGGCAAGTCGTGCTAAACTACTCTGTGAAATCTCTCTGGGGCAGGACTTGCAAGCTAATAGAGGTTCTGTGAGGGCTTTAAAAAGGAGCTTTGTTTTTCAAGCCTTAGTCTTCACCAGGCTTTACCTAACACTACACTTAAAACCTAACCTCTACAAAACTATATAGCAAGCTTTGTCTAACGCATCTTAGCTACACAGTGTAGCAATGAACTAGAAGGCAAAGCTACTAATACTAAGTTGAGAGCTAGACCTGAAGGACAGACACTAGTGGGCACAGGCCATAAGGTTAGGAAGATAAATAACTTCTGTAAGCTTGATGGTCAAAATGACATCTGGGAAGAAGAAAACTGAGTGAAGCAAAAAAAACAAAAAACACTTGCTAGATTTAGCTTCCAGTTGGAGACAGCTGGGGCGCCATCTCTCTGTGCTCGCAAGAGCATGCCTACGTGTTTATAAAGAAGTGCACGATTAAAGAAACGTACATTTAACGGCGTTTGTTTTGCGTAATCTGTCAGGTTTTTTTATGCATTGATTCCACGTTTCTACTTTCCTCGATGTCGTAACATTAGCGTTGGAACGGCATTAGCGTTGGAACGGCATTAGCATTGGAACGGGTGCGGAACCTTTTAGTCTCCTACTGTGTAGTATAATAGTAATGTAGTAGTAGTAATAGTAGTAGGAGTAGTAGTAGGAGTAATAGTATAGTAGTAAGTATGAGTAGTAGTAGTAGCAGTAGTGTAGTAGTAGGAGTAGTAGTAGTAGTAGTAATATAGTAGTAGGAGTAGTAGTAATGTAGTAGTAGTAGTAGTAGTAGTAGTGTAGGAGTAGTAATAGTATAGAGTAGTAGTATGATATAGTAGTAGTATAGTAATAGTATAGTAGTAGTATAGTAGTAATATAGTAGTAGTGTAGTAGTACTGCTAGTCGTCGAGTGAAGTGAGACACTGTACGATCTTGAAATACATTGTTGCCTCAGGTGGGTGTACGCATGTTCCCCACGTGCAGCTCTACACGGCCTGCGCATGCATGTGGTGTTGGAACTGCAACATTGTAATTCTCGCATGCCCTTAATTGCGCTGCTAAGAGACGGTTCAGTAACGTTGGAACCAAATACGTTGCAAATGGGAGCGAGAAAGAGCCGAGTGCATGTAGAAACTGAGGAACTAAAGGGATCTAGGCCATGACAACCTATGTGCCTCAGGCATGCGTACATACATGTAGGCAGGATGCGCTCGTCACATGGAGCAATGAACTTTGACTTCTACCACCATATATACATAGCCACACCCCTTGCCTAGCACACAAGGTTAGAACATTTCCTAGGACTATCTATAGAGTACTAGTAGTATTGTTGTATAGTGGCATATCAAGTATTAGTGGAATATGGGAGAGTATCTAATGCCGTGTCTAAAGGAAAATACTACAGAGAGTATATCAAGTATTAGTGGAATATGCTAACTTGTATAATTTATTTATTTATCTTGTTGTGGTGACGTGTTTGTTTGATATTAGTTTCGGTGTGTTGCCTACGCCCAGCGATGGAGGAAATGGGTGTGGTTTTAAGGCCGGCTGTCCTCAGCAAGCGCTGGACTTCACCTACTCTCCTGTCATCACCCCTCCCCCCCAACCTCTGTCCCCTGAATACTTCAAGCAGCTCCTGTCTGCTCCAAAGTCCATTGTGAGTGTTCTTGTGTCTGGAAGGGAAGATGGCAGGGCAGAGATGAAAACGAGGGAAGTAGGAGGAGAACAGTGGGAGTAGGGAGAGTGGCAACAATGTCACCATTATGCTAACTTACCTTAACTCAATGTGATGTTGACTCCAAGTTCTGGGTGAAAATACTAGGGCCTGAGTGGAAATACTAGGGTCTGGGTGAGAATACTAGGGTCTGGGTGAGAATACTACTAGGGTCTGGGTGAGAATACTAAGTACTAGGGACTGGGTGAGAATACTAGGGTCTGGGTGAGAATACTAGGGTCTGGGTGAGAATACTAGGGTCTGGGTGAGAATACTAGGGTCTGGGTGAGAATACTAGGGTCTGGGTGAGAACACTAGGGTCTGGGTGAGAATACTTGGCTCTGGGTGAGAATACTAGGGTCTGGGTGAGAATACTAGGGTCTGGGTGAGAAACTAGGGTCTGGGTGAGAATACTAGAGAATACTAGGGTCTGGGTGAGAACACTAGGGTCTGGGTGAGAATACTAGGCTCTGGGTGAGAATACTAGGGTCTGGGTGAGAATACTAGGGTCTGGGTGAGAATACTAGGGTCTGGGTGAGAATATGGGTGAGAATATGGGTGAGAATACTAGGGTTTGGGTGAGAATACTAGGCTCTGGGTGAGAATACTAGGGTCTGGGTGAGAATACTAGGGTCTGGGTGAGAATACTAGGGTCTGGGTGAGAATACTAGGGTCTGGGTGAGAATACTAGGGTCTGGTGAGAATACTAGGGTCTGGGTGAGAATACTAGGGTCTGGGTGAAAATACTAGGGTCTGGGTGAAAATACTAGGGTCTGGGTGAGAATACTAGGGTCTGGTGAGAATACTAGGGTCTGGTGAGAATACCAGGCTCTGGGTGAGAATACTACAGTAGGTCTTGGTGGTGAGAATACTAGGGTCTGTGTGAGAATACTAGGCTCTGGGTGAAAATACTAGGCTCTAGGTGAGAATACTAGGCTCTGGGTGAGAATACTAGTGTCTGGGTGAGAATATTATGTAGGCTTTTCGGGGAAAGTAGTAGTCTCTGTGGAGGCTCTGACAGCACCCACCGAGTGGAGGTGAAGTGGTGACTATAGCCTGAATAGGGAGAACCTGACTTGTCACAAGGGTAACCTCTCTGGTATTATTGTAGGTATAGTCTGAAACTAGGAAGTGGTCAAAGTGTTGTGTGTAGCCTCACCTTACTGATGGTGGACAAGACTGTTTGTTTGAACTTGAGCTAAGTTTGCTTGTTAGTTGTTGATGCTTGCCCCTCCTGCCGTGAGCTATGTCACTTGGTGAGTCCTTGCTCTCCTTCTTCTTCATTCACAATCCCTCTGTCCTCCATGTTCCTTGTTCTCTCTCTCTCCGTCCATTTCCAGAATCGTAGAAACAAGGCCCCAATTAAACAGCAGCCCGATACTCTAGGTTCGAATTTTGGTTCCGGAACAGAATCTCATTTGCAAAAGACTTCCTCCAGCCACTCCATGGGACTGCCCATGGAGTTGAGCGAATCTGACATGCCACACCCTCTCACGAAGACGACCGTCGCACCTTCGGGGGCGGGACCTGGTGTGTTCCATGATCACATGATGTGTCTGGAGCAAAGTCTCAGCATGCCCAATTCGGAGCCACGTGACGTGTCAAAGGGTGTGGTGTCTCTGCGGAGAAGTATCAGGCTGAGTGCCACCAGCAGGAGGCTCGGAGACTACTCCCTTCATGTAAGGACGTGTACAAGATGTTGGGAAGACGTGGAAAATTGTGAATATGCTTACCCATGAATGGACTCCTCCACTCCCCTCTCCCTCTCCTTCACCCTCTCCTTCATCTCTCCCCTCCCCTCTCCTTCACCTCTCCCCTCCCCTCCCCTCCCCTCTCCTTCATCCTCTTCCCTCCCCTCTCCTTCACCTCTCCCCTCTCTTCTCCTTCACCCTCTCCCCTCCCCTCTGTACAGTGGAGCTTGTGTGTGTGTATGTGCAGTGGAGCTTGTGTGTGTGTGTGCAGTGGAGCTTGTGTGTGTATGTGCAGTGGAGCTTGTGTGTGTGTGTGTGTGTGTGTGTGCAGTGGAGCTTGTGTGTGTGTGCAGTGGAGCTTGTGTGTGTGTGCAGTGGAGCTTGTGTGTGTGTGTGCAGTGGAACTGGAGTGTGTGTGTGTGCAGTAGAGCTGGAGTGTGGTGTGTGTATGTACTAGTGCTAGTGAAGAGTGATGTGGAGATGTGACCTTCTCATTTGTCTGTGTAGAGCATGAGGACCAAGTCTCGCCTCAAGTCCCCCACGTCCACCCGGCGGGCTCTAGAAGTCAACATTAAAAAGGTTTGCAGACCGTATCCCGAGGCCCTGACCTCTGTGTACTCTGTGCTCGTTATCTAGCAAGGTCTTGATGAACCTGATGCAGTTTTAAAAAACTGTTGGGCGACGAAGCTCCACCCACAGAATGAGATGTTCGTGTTCAGGCTATCAAATGGGATTTTGTTGTTGTTATTGGAGAAGATCGATGTGCAGTTTCCTAAACCTTTATTTCTTGCCTCGTCCAGGGAAGATGAGGAGAGGTTCCTTCCTTTTCTTCTATCAAGTGTAGTCATCTCAATGAACTCTCAGTTGACATAACATTAAAATCACCTTCTCAATAATCAACTTCAAATTGTATTCACTCGACGTTTCGACTAGATGCTCTAGTCTTCATCAGGAATATTGAGAAGGTGATTTTAAATGTAGTCATGTCTACAAAAGAAGTTGCCATTTAAATGAGCTGCCACATACTGTCTGTATGTCTGGTCGAGCCTTAGTTGCTAAGCATCAAGTGACCTCTGGCTGACCTTCCTGATATTGTACCACTCTATGTTAGTGATCGCAGGGTTTCCAGCTCGGCTCCTCCCTAGATTTGCAGCAAATTTGGCGACTTGCAGCTACTGCTTGATCACCATAAGCTTCCATCTCTGCACCAACAGAAAGCTGCACTCCACTCTCACCAGCGTGGTCTGCATTGGCCCATCTCTAAAAGTGGGCAACTTCAAACTTTGCATGTATATTAATTGGGTCCAGAGTTTGTGGGGACTATTACTCTATGAATCTCATTACAACACTCCTCTAGTATACTCGACGTCTGTGCCATAATTATGTAGACTGGTCCTCATGTTGAGTCCTTTTTGCCTCCTCCAGGTTGCTAAAGGCGTTTCTTTCAACCCTGCTCTCAAAAGCAGATCATCCTCTCTCCTCCCCTCGTCCTCTTCTCCCTCCTCCTCCGCGCATGCCACGCCCTCCTCAAAGCACGCCAACAAGTCCCAGCCAGCATCTGGTTCCTCGTCAGTGGGTGTTGCTTTGGGAGAGAATGTTCCTCATCTTTCCTCCTCCACTGTTGTGTCACCGAACATCCTTGCGACCAACCAAAACAGGGAAAACCTGAGATCTTCTGGATCGAATGCACCTTGGGAGGGTGTGGTCAATGAGTTGCGTGAATCTGAAGTGGACAAGAAGGAGAATATTGTGGGTGTGGCTGAGGTGGAAGGGCAAGGAAAAGCCTTCCAGGAAGTTGTGGTTGCCCAGCAACAAGCCTTGGAGCAAGCTGCGATGACAGGCCTAAGTGAGTCTTGTAGCACATACTTTATGGATGGCGACTAACTATGCACCTACCAACTGCGACCCCTTACCTAATGATGCTTACCATTGTACCCTTGCCAACTATGCCAATTAGTCAACTATGCCAATTAGCCAACCATGGTAATTAGCCAACTATGATAATTAGCCAACTATGATAATTAGCCAACTATGCCAATTAGCCAACTATGACAATTAGCCAACTTTGACAATTAGCCAACTTTGACAATTAGTCAACCATGATAATTAGCCAACCATGCCAATTAGCCAACTATGATAATTAGCCATGATAATTAGCCAACCATGCCAATTAGTCAACCATGACAATTAGCCAACCATGGCAATTAGCCAACCATGACAATTAGCCAACTTTGACAATTAGTCAACCATAACAATTAGCCAACCATAACAATTAGCCAACCATGCCAATTAGCCAACCATAACAATTAGCCAACCATGCCAATTAGCCAACTATGACAGTTAGTCAACTATGCCAATTAGCCAACCATGACAATTAGCCAACCATGCCAATTAGCCAACTTTGACAATTAGCCAACCATGATAATTAGCCAACCATGCCAATTAGCCAACCATGCCAATTAGCCAACTTTGACAATTAGCCAACTATGATAATTAGCCAACCATGCCAATTAGCCAACTTTGACAATTAGCCAACCATGATAATTAACCAACCATGCCTAATTTGTCAACTATGACAATTAGCCAACTTTGACAATTAGCCAACCATGCCAATTAGCCAATTAGCCAACCATGGCAATTAGCCAACCATGCCAATTAGCCAACTATGATAATTAGTCAACTATGCCAATTAGCCAACTTTGACAATTAGCCAACCATGATAATTAGCCAACCATGCCAATTAGCCAACTTTGACAATTAGCCAACCATGACAATTAGCCAACTTTTACAATTAGTCAACTATGCCAATTAGCCATGGCAATTAGTCAACCATGACAATTAGCCAACCATGACAATTAGCCAACCATGACAATTAGCCAACCATGACAATTAGCCAACCATGACAATTAGCCAACCATGACAATTAGTCAACTATGCCAATTAGCCAACCATGGCAATTAGTCAACCATGACAATTAGCCAACTATGCCAATTAGCCAACCATGACAATTAGCCAACTATGCCAATTAGCCAACTATGCCAATTAGCCAACCATGGCAATTAGCCAACTTTGACAATTAGCCAACCATGCCAATTAGCCAACCATGACAATTAGCCAACCATGCCAATTAGCCAACCATGACAATTAGCCAACCATGACAATTAGCCAACCATGACAATTAGCCAACCATGACAATTAGCCAACCATGACAATTAGCCAACCATGACAATTAGCCAACCATGACAATTAGCCAACCATGACAATTAGCCAACCATGACAATTAGCCAACCATGCCAATTAGCCAACCATGCCAATTAGCCAACTTTGACAATTAGCCAACCATGATAATTAGCCAACCATGCCAATTAGCCAACCATGGCAATTAGCCAACCATGGGAATTAGCCCAACCATGGCAATTAGCCAACCATGCCAATTAGCCAACCATGCCAATTAGCCAACTTTGACAATTAGCAAATTAGCCAACCATGGCAATTAGCCAACTATGACAATTAGCCAACCATGACAATTAGCCAACCATGGCAATTAGCCAACCATGGCAATTAGCCAACCATGGCAATTAGCCAACCATGGCAATTAGCCAACTTTGACAATTAGCCAACCATGCCAATTAGCCAACCATGCCAATTAGCCAACTTTGACAATTAGCCAACCATGGCAATTAGCCAACTATGACAATTAGCCAACCATGCCAATTAGCCAACTATGACAATTAGTCAACTATGACAATTAGTCAACTATGACAATTAGTCAACTATGACAATTAGTCAACTATGACAATTAGTCAACTATGACAATTAGTCAAATTTGACAATTAGCCAACAACGACCCCTTACCAAATGGTGATTCCTTTCCACAATGGGGAACCCTACTCAATAATGAACCTATAATGACCCTATAATGACCCTATAATGACCCTATAATGACCCTATAATGACCCTATAATGACCCTTAACAACCAACCATAACCCTTTACCTAAGCACAGGTTTTTATCAATTATATCCCTTACCCAACCATGACATGACTTTATCCCTGTCCAACCACAATCCTAGTCACATTTATGGGAGTCACATTTATGGGGGCCTTATTACCCAACCACAGAACCATCCCAACCACAGAACCATTACCAAATCATGGACCAAATCATGGACCCTTTACCAAATCATGGACCTTTTACCAAACCATGGACCCTTTACCAAATCATGGACCCTTTACCAAACAATGACCCCTTACCCAATGACAACTTAGTACTTATTATACCACTTATACCACTTATTGCAAGTGCTTTCACTTGTGTGATTTATGCTTGCTAATGTAGCTTTCAAATAATATATACTTTCCTCCCATAGATATATATGTGGATATGACTTGTGATAACCCTTTACCATTCCCTCCTTGCAAATATTGCACCACCTCAATCTTCCAGCCGCACTGATGCAGCTGTTGGTTCATCTGGCTGATGCGTATGCGGCTCTTGTGGCCTACGACCTTGGAGGGGCTGTTAGTCTATTCCAGGCACTCCCTCCTCACCACTGGGACACCCCCTGGGTGCTAACTCAAGTGGCACGCGCCTACTTCTCTGCTGAGAGATTCAAAAAGGTATTATTATTATTATTATTATTATTGTTATTATAATTATAAATGTAGTTATAATAATATCCAGTACAGTAGCATTCCTTATATTGGTTAAAGCCCTAATTCAAAATGGCTGACGGAAAAGCAACAACCCAAAGCTCATACTTCACATTGGTAGATTCTTGCTCCCTTATTTGCCTGTTAGCTCCAAAGAGTCTCTCAGTGTGCCTTGAATCCTTCCAAAGAGACTCTCAGTGTGCCATGAATCCTTCCAAAGAGACTGCCAGTGTGCTTGAATCTTTCCAAAGACTCAGTGTGCCTTGAATCCTTCCAAAGAGACTGCCAGTCTGCCATGAATCCTTCCAAAGAGACTGCCAGTGTGCTTGAATCCTTCCAAAGAGACTCTCAGTGTGCCTTGAATCCTTCCAAAGAGACTGCCAGTCTGCCATGAATCCTTCCAAAGAGACTGCCAGTGTGTCTTGAATCCTTCCAAAGAGACTCTCGGTGTACCTTGAATCCTTCCAAAGAGACTGCCAGTCTGCCATGAATCCTTCCAAAGAGACTGCCAGTGTGCCTTGAATCCTTCCAAAGAGACTCCAAGTGTGCCTTGAATCCTTCGCTAAAGTAAACTGGTAACACAAAAGGGTGTGAGGAATCCTTGAAGCTCATTCATCTTAGGGATCACTCACGATGCATCTATCTCTGTTTTCCCCATAACTTACATAAATAGTTTCATTCGTAAAAACGTTGGTACCAGAAGACTGCAAATATTCCAATGCACGCACACCCACAACTATCCTGGTTTGTTTTATTGGCGGAATAAAGCATTTGGTAAGGAGCATCAGGCATTTAATTTCATCAGTGATACAACCAAACTAATGCACGTGCTGTTATTATTAGCAGAATGAATGATTTAGCAGAATGAATGATACGCTGTTCTGCTGTTTGATTTGTGGAATTCTTGCTCCTGGGAACCTGTTCAAGTCCAAAGGTTGTACCTGATCTCTCACCAAAACATCTGCTGTTTGGTTGGTGGAGTTCTCCTGTGCAGCTGTTACCAAGTCCTTGAAGGAGGCTGTAGCTGACCCTACATGGGTGCAGTCAACAACAGGAACAAGACATGGCATGTGCTGATATGAGTAGTGGACAATAAACAAGTTAGGAAAAGTGTTTAAAAGCCCTGGAGACCCTGAGGCTCACACCTGGCGTACTCCTCCCCACTCAACTATAACACAAACCAACAAACAACAACTTGATTTTTTAAACGAAAACAAGATCACAAGCTTGTGAACACCCTTTACCATTTATAATCAGTCACAGTGCTTACAGTGCTGCGCAATGGTTTAACAGGTAAAGGGTCGTCGAAGCTGTGTTCTACATGCATACAAGCTAGTTTCTTTTATTTTTATTTTTTACAGAACATAACATTTTTTTGAATATATTTTCAATTGGGCCTCGTTGTGAGTTGTGTTCTGTGACCAAGCGCTAGCAGTTACCTGACCAGTCAGCACAAAGATCAGCGCTAAATACTAACAAGCTAGTGCTTCTAATTCTCATGCGAGTATGACCAGATTGCTCCACAACCTGGGAGAATGATGGCAGATGATCAAACTGCTGCAGAGCTAAGCCAGCTAGTGGGCTTGCTAGAAGGATGGCAGATGATTACTGCTGCAGGTGGCCAGCTAGAAGGATGGCAGATGGTTGAACTGCTGCAGAGCTGGCCTGGGGGGGGGGGACACTGTAGACCAATCAATTGTTTATATAGAAAAAATGTTGTTTAACAAAATCATTTTAAATGTTAGTGTTAGTTCTTATATGTTAAACAAAATTAAAGTGCACTGCCAAACTTTAGCCATAACTAGGTTGAGATATTTCTTGACGGGACAGCTGAAGGGAAGACGGACACTTCTCCCTCTGACCAGGGGCTTTGGAGCTCCCTGCATGCAGATTGGACACTTCTCCCTCTGACCAGGGGTGGTTCTTCGATCAATTAATTTTCTTCACACATGGTTGAAGAAATTAGCCGTAATAAAAGCAAAACCGATGAAGAGGATATTAATGAAGAGCAGGTGGCCACTTCTCCCTCGGGGAAGAAGTTGTATGGCGGCAGCTTCTACTGCAACGACCAAGCAGAGTCAACCTGAAGCAATGCCTGCACGTAGAGAAGCAGAGCCAACCTGAAGCAAGACCTGCTCGTAGAGAAGCATAGTCAACCTGAAGCAATGCCTGCTCGTAGAGAAGCAGAGTCAACCTGAAGCAAGGCCTGCTCGTAGAGAAGCCAACTTGAAGCAAGGCCTGCTCGTAGAGAAGCAGAGCCAACCGGAAGCAAAGCCTGCTCGTAGAGAAGCAGAGCCAACCTGAAGCAAGGCCTGCTCGTAGAGAAGCAGAGTCAACCTGAAGCAAGGCCTGCTCGTAGAGAAGCAGAGTCAACCTGAAGCAATGCCTGCTCATAGAGAAGCAGAGTCAACCTGAAGCAAGGCCTGCTCGTAGAGAAGCAGAGTCAACCTGAAGCAATGCCTGCTCGTAGAGAAGCAGAGCCAGCCTGAAGCAAGGCCTGCTCGTAGAGAAGCCAACTTGAAGCAAGGCCTGCTCGTAGAGAAGCAGAGCCAACCTGAAGCAAGGCCTGCTCGTAGAGAAGCAGAGTCAACCTGAAGCAATGCCTGCTCGTAGAGAAGCAGAGTCAACCTGAAGCAATGCCTGCTCGTAGAGAAGCAGAGCCAACCTGAAGCAATGCCTGCTCGTAGAGAAGCAGAGTCAACCTGAAGCAAGGCCTGCTCGTAGAGAAGCAGGGCCAACCTGAAGTAAGGCCTGCTCGTAGAGAAGCAGAGTCAACCTGAAGCAAGGCCTGCTCGTAGAGAAGCAGAGTCAACCTGAAGCAATGCCTGCTCGTAGAGAAGCAGAGCCAGCCTGAAGCAAGGCCTGCTCGTAGAGAAGCCAACTTGAAGCAAGGCCTGCTCATTGAGAAGCAGAGTCAACCTGAAGCAATGCCTGCTCGTAGAGAAGCAGAGCCAACCTGAAGCAAGGCCTGCTCGTAGAGAAGCAGAGCCGACCTGAAGCAATGCCTGCTCGTAGAGAAGCAGAGCCAACCTGAAGCAATGCCTGCTCGTAGAGAAGCAGAGCCAGCCTGAATCAAGGCCTGCTCGTAGAGAAGCAGAGCCAACCTGAAGCAAGGCCTGCTCGTAGAGAAGCAGAGCCAACCTGAAGCAATGCCTGCTCGTAGAGAAGCAGAGCCAACCTGAAGCAATGCCTGCTCGTAGAGAAGCAGAGCCAACCTGAAGCAAGGCCTGCTCGTAGAGAAGCAGAGTCAACCTGAAGCAATGCCTGCTCATAGAGAAGCAGAGCCAACCTGAAGCTAGGCCTGCTCGTAGAGAAGCAGGGTCAACCTGAAGCAATGGCTGCTCGTAGAGAAGCAGAGCCAACCTGAAGCAAGGCCTGCTCGTAGAGAAGCAGAGCCAACCTGAAGCAATGCCTGCTCGTAGAGAAGCAGAGTCAACCTGAAGCAAGGCCTGCTCGTAGAGAAGCAGAGTCAACCTGAAGCAAGGCCTGCTCGTAGAGAAGCAGAGCCAACCTGAAGCAAGGCCTGCTCGTAGAGAAGCAGAGCCAACCTGAAGCAATGCCTGCTCGTAGAGAAGCAGAGCCAACCTGAAGCAATGCCTGCTCGTAGAGAAGCAGAGCCAACCTGAAGCAAGGCCTGCTCGTAGAGAAGCAGAGCCAACCTGAAGCAAGGCCTGCTCGTAGAGAAGCAGAGTCAACCTGAAGCAATGTCTGTACGTAGAGATTAAGCACATGCTAGTACGTGCACTCTTGTAGAATACAGTAGTGAGATCATTCACTTGATATTGGCAGAAGTGCTAATGCATTGCAGGCTGCTGTATTGCACTGTAGATTGGTTGCTATGCCCACTTCGATTAGCCACCTCTAAAATGGCCAACACTTTATCATGAAATCGTTACAATCTCATCGCTGGATTTACACTAAGTGGGCATGGCTTCAAGTATGTCTGATGCCCTGCAGTGGACTAAGCACTCGTGAACACGTACGCAGGAAGGAGTGTGCACTTGCAGGGAAAAGGCTAGAGCCAACAGTGAAGCAGGCATCTAATAAAAAGTGGGTGCAAATTATAATTACTGCAAATTTGGTAGCCAGGCACTTTAGAAGCTGCGATAGGCTGAATGGTTCTGCGCTAATTTGTGGTAACCAAATATTAGATTGGCTTGGCAAACAAGAAGGGTGAACTGAACAATGTTAAAATAACCACAGACATTTATAGATATCATAATCGCACCAATACCTACCGTATTCCTTCTATTAGGAACTGCGTCTCCAATGGTAACTGCAAGAGGCAAATAGCAATGGCACAATCAGGGTTTCATTTAGAAAATTGTCCAAGGGTGAGGGGGGGGGGGGCAACTGGAGGAATCTGGATATTGAGGGAGGGCATGATGGTTAAAGATGTGACAAAGTTTCTAATGAATTTTAATAAATACAATTTCCAGGGGGGGGGGGGGGGGGGGGGGGGGCAAAATGGTTCCCGCCCCCTCCTAAATGAAACCCTGCCACATCCTACTAATTGCTCATTGGGCTTATAACTGTGAATTGAAGATGGGAGGGGCCAGGAAAATATTCTGGGCACCAGCATGACTTGAGCCCCTGATTTCTGTCTTCCGGGTGGCATTACTCAACCGTTGGTCCACTGGCACCCAAACGATTAGAAGTCCTCCAAAAAGGTACTTGACTCTTTCACACCTGCAGTCAATAGTAACCGCCTTCTAGTAGTAGTAATGGCAGAGATTGCACGGAAGCAGTTCCTTTTAGAGAATGTACAGTATTCAAGATTTTAAAGGGTAAGGGATTAATCCTGATGAAGGCTAGAGCCTAGTCGAAACGTCGAGAGAGTAAAGATTCAAGTTGATTATTGAGAAGGTCGCTGTAAGGTCGTCTAAATGTTGATCTACATTTGAAAATTCTTGGATTAATTTATTTTATTTTAAGAAATCAATCCACTACAGCAATTTTGCTTTTTCCCCGCTGTTAAATAAATTCGTTCGGCGTCAAGTGCACACAATTTAATTGCCTGTTTTGTTGGTTTTCCACAAGTGGAATATTTTCAAAACAGATATAATTTTTTTAATTTGATGCAAACATTTTGCGGTCAGAGCTCATGATGATGGTCATGTGATGATGGTCATGTGATGATGGTCATGTGATGATGGTCATGTGATGATGGTCATGTGCGGCAGTTTTCTGCGCCTTTTCTGTCTCTCTGCAAGCACTTCAAAACCTAGTGATGGACAACCTGATCCCGAACTGTCACTAACAACTCATGTCCAGATGGAGCTATTCCATCAGAGAAGATCGAGGGACCAGTGAGTCTGAAGGAAGCAAGCGCTGCCACCACAGTGGTTGTGTCATTATCACTGGCAATATACCAGCTCCTCTCTAGCTGCCCATATAGCCTTGTATACTGTACCTGATGGCCTCTCACACAGCAAGGCTTGACACACTCAGCCCTAGTGCCCATATATATAGCCTTGTATACCTACACTCATCCCTAGTGCCCATATATATAGCCTTGAATACCTGGTGGCCTCTCACACAGAAAGGCTTGACACACTCATCCCTAGTGCCCATATAGCCTTGAATACCTGGTGGCCTCTCACCCAGCAAGGCTTGACACACTCATCCCTAGTGCCCATATATATAGCCTTGTATACCTACACTCATCCCTAGTGCCCATATAATATAGCCTTGAATACCCGGTGGCCCCTCCCTCTCTACAGCTCTGGGACATTACCCAGGGGAATATCCCTTTGTGAATAAATTCCGTTCATACAAAGCATAATTAACATAATAAAGGTTTATATGTTTATTTGTTAATGGGAAAAAAATCAAATACCCCCCCTCCCCCCCTGCCCCCTCCATTATCTTGCTATGAATATAGCCGAGCAGAATCCTCAAGAACTTGGTTAGGGCTATGGCTGCTCAGGATACCTCTAGAACCAACCAAATGTTGTTCTAGATCACAGAACTACGCACACCTATGCATACATCACACATGGATTGGAGACGTTTGCCCGGCCTTGCTCAGGGTGTGTGCTGTTTGCTTAACGTCACAAGAGCCAGGTTCTCTGCAAACCAACTGCCTGTTCTGTTCACTTCTTTGCAGCTAAGTGCGCAGCGGCTTCTGCATCAGCTCAGCTAGAGGCTCACTACTGCACACACATGAGCAAGTATAGTGTTTTGACGATCCTTACCCACTACCATGTCTCGGTGTGGCGTTTGAGTCCTCTGGTAGTGAAATAGTTATGAATGGACTTAGGATGCTCAAGCTATGAGGCGGGCGAAATAAATAAATGCTGACGATGACCTTACTTGTTGCGGTGTTGTTGTTTGTGTCCGTGTGTCTGGGGTGTGTGTCAACCTTGGCAAAGGGTTCAAGATGCTTGAAGTCTTCTTGCAGCTAAAAAAAGCTGAAGCCAGCAGTTAGGATGCCAAGAAGTTTGTTTGCTTGTGTGTGTGTTTTGTAATGCGCCATTTTATAGAGAGGGTATTATCACCACATTTTGTGAGTGTCAGTTGTAATAGTCTTTGATGGTCACATGCTTGTTTTGATTGAGACTTATGGTGGGGAAATCTGTTACACCAGCTTCAAAGAAGCTAGTACTCATCTCTATTTATAGATACTGGGAAGTAAATAGCACGCTTGTTTTGATAGAGACCCATGGTGGGGAAATCCTTCCATTACACCAGCTTCTCAGAAGCTAGTACTCATATCTATTTATAGATACTGGGAAGTCTAAAAATAGCACGGTCCTCAGATGTGTGTCTGGAATTTAAATGGTCCTTGAAGTTTTGATTAACGAGTGAAATGTTTGTTTATGCTGCAGTAGCAAGCACACGTGGTTGTTGTGGTAACTAATAGGATAGCAAAAACAGCTTTCCTCAACCGCACCTAAGCTTTCAGTAATTACACTTTTAAAAGCCTCAATGTGTTTATCACCTCTCTCTGCATCTGCTGACTATGCAGACAGTTCTCTCTCTCTGCTGACTATGCAGACAGTTCTCTCTCCTCTACCGACTATGCAGCCATTTCTCTCTCCTCTAGCCAGTTCTCTCATCTACTGACTGTGCAGCCAGTTCTCTCTCCTCTACCGACTATGCAGCCATTTCTCTCTCCTCTAGCCAGTTCTCTCATCTACTGACTGTGCAGCCAGTTCTCTCTCCTCTACCGACTATGCAGCCATTTCTCTCTCCTCTACTGACTGTAGCCAGTTCTCTCATCTACTGACTGTGCAGCCAGTTCTCTCTCCTCTACTGACTGTGCAGCCAGTTCTCTCTCCTCTACTGACTGTGCAGCCAGTTCTCTCTCCTCTACTGACTGTAGCCAGTTCTCTCATCTACTGACTGTGCAGCCAGTTCTCTCTCCTCTACTGACTGTGCAGCCAGTTCTCTCTCCTCTACTGACTATGCAGCCATTTCTCTCTCCTCTAATGACTGTGCAGCCAGTTCTCTCTCTCTACTGACTGTGCAGCCATTTCTCTCTCCTCTACTGACTGTGCAGCCAGTTCTCTCTGTCTCTACTGACTGTGCAGACAGTTCTCTCTCTCTACTGACTGTGCAGCCAGTTCTCTCTCCTCTACTGACTGTGCAGCCAGTTCTCTCTCCTCTACTGACTGCAGCGAGTTCTCTCATCTACTGACTGTGCAGCCAGTTCTCTCTCCTCTACCGACTATGCAGCAATTTCTCTCTCCTCTACTGACTGTGCAGCTAGTTCTCTCTCTTCTACTGACTGTGCAGCCAGTTCTCTCTCCTCTACTGATGTGCAGCCAGTTCTCTCTCCTCTACTGACTGTGCAGCTAGTTCTCTCTCCTCTACTGACTGTGCAGCCAGTTCTCTCTCCTCTACTGACTATGCAGCCAGTTCTCTCTCCTCTACTGACTGTGCAGCCAGTTCTCTCTCCTAATGACTATGCAGCCAGTTCTCTCTCTTCTACTGACTGTGCAGCCAGTTCTCTCTCCTCTACTGACTGTGCAGCCAGTTCTCTCTCCTCTACTGACTGTGCGGCTAGTTCTCTCTCCTCTACTGACTATGCAGCCAGTCCTCTCTCCTCTACTGACCATGCAGCCAGTTTTCTCTCCTCTACTGACTGTGCAGCCAGTTCTCTCTCCTCTACTGACTGTGCAGCCAGTTCTCTCTCCTCTACTGACTGTGCAGCTAGTTCTCTCTCCTCTACTGACTGTGCAGCCAGTTCTCTCTCCTCTACTGACTATGCAGCCAGTTCTCTCTCCTCTACTGACTGTGCAGCCAGTTCTCTCTCCTCTACTGACTGTGCAGCCAGTTCTCTTTCCTCTACTGACTATGCGGCCAGTTCTCTCTCCTCTACTGACTATGCAGCCAGTTCTCTTTCCTCTACTGACCATGCAGCCAGTTTTCTCTCCTCTACTAACTGTGCAGCCAGTTCTCTCTCCTCTACTAACTGTGCAGCCAGTTCTCTCTCCTTTAATGACTATGCAGCCAGTTCTCTCTCCTCTACTAACTGTGCAGCCATTTCTTTCTCCTCTACTGACTGTGCAGCCAGTTCTCTCTCCTCTACTGACTATGCAGCTAGTTCTCTCTCCTCTACTGACTGTGCAGCCATTTCTTTCTCCTCTACTGACTGAGCAGCCAGTTCTCTCTCCTCTACTGACTGTGCAGGCAGTTCTCTCTCCTCTACTGACTATGCAGCCAGTTCTCTCTCCTCTACTGACTGTGCAGCCAGTTCTCTCTCCTCTACTGACTGTGCAGCCAGTTCTCTCTCCTCTAATGACTATGCAGCCAGTTCTCTCTCCTCTACTAACTGTGCAGCCAGTTCTCTCTCCTCTACTGACTGTGCAGCCAGTTCTCTCTCCTCTAATGACTTTTCATCCAGTTCTCTCTCCTCTTCTAACTGTGCAGCCAGTTCTCTCTCCTCTACTGACTGTGCAGCCAGTTCTCTCTCCTCTAATGACTATGCAGCCAGTTCTTGTTTCTCTCTTCTTGCAGTTCTTTCCATGAGGATCACCCCCCTTTGTATTGATGCCCACCCCCCACCCCATGTGCCATTTTGTGCAGCAAGGCATTTAATTCTTTCACAGCTGTAAGCATCACATGATGCCCACACATTTTCAATTGTCATAAGGTCGATTGTTAAGTTATCTAACCAGCTACGCACGCATAAGCAAATTGAGCTAAATGCTTCCTTGATGGATGTGCCCCCAAAAATTGGAAGCATTGGATACCGTAACTAAGGTAAGTAGAAGCCAGACCATTTATTCCAGATGACCTGTTCACTGTATCCATCAGACTGAGTTTGGACGAAATTCTTTTGCTAGTGTTGGATGAGGACTTGGGCTTTTGTGTGGGAGAAAAAGTGATGAGGAAGGAGAAGGCATTTCTTCGTTTCTTTTGGACAGCACTGTCGTCGCGGACTGGACCTATGTACCTTTAGCGAAGAGAAATGTCATTCTCTCAAATTTTATGAATGGTGAGGTGAGGTCACCAGCGAGGAAGAAAGCTGACGTAAGTGTAGCCCAAAGCTAGCCCCTCAAAATAATTGTTAGCAGACTATAAACGATACCAGCAGTTTTAGCCATTCTTACCCGGGAAGTTGGCGTGTTGTGCAGCACATGTATAAATTCTTCCTGGGTGGTTGGCGGGTAAAGCAAGTATGGTAATGTGTGCAGTAGCAATCTCTGGCATATCTCCAGGTTATCCAAATTAGCTCGGTCGGAAAATGTAGGACGACATCAATCCTGATTATCATGGTACGTTGCCAAATAATTTCTTTCATTACTGCCGTGGTTAGTTGCAATAACATAGTGGTTAGTTTCCATGGCAACCAAAGCTTGCCCACAATGCGCATCTAACCAAGTACAGGAACATAGCTATGGAGTTCGGTGATCAACATGTTTTAAATATATATATAATTTATTTTTAGTTCGCGTGAGACCAAAAAATCCAGACATGAAAGGGTTAATAATGGCTGTAGCTGTGAGGGTATAAATTTGTTGTATTATAATAAATGGGGTGTAAGGAGAGGTGTAAATCAATATCCTTTTCTCGTTTGCTCGCCAGAGGAAGGTTAGAAAGGGGAGGAGTTCTTGACTAGCACAAGGTACATCCCTGGGTAGGTCTGGTAGTCCCTCTAACAGTTAGTTGGACTGTGCTAATATATAAGTTTGAATTTGGTAAAGGGATATCTGGACGGTAAGCTCCAGGGGTGAACCTTCTTTGATCTTGCTTCCAGTTGCTAAACAATGAATGTTATTCTATGCTATGTTAATTATCACTAAGCTCTGTGTACACACACACACCAGACACACACACACCACACACATACCACACACACACCACACACATACCACACACACACTCATACACAGTGTACGCACACCAGACACACACACACACCACACTCATACACACACCATACACACACACCACACACATACCACACACACACACACACACTCATACATAGTGTACAGACACTCACACACACTCACACACACACCACACACACCAGACACAGACACACACTCACACACCACACACACAGTGTACACACCAGACACACTCACACACACACACACTCACACACACACTCACACACACCACACACACACTCATACACACACTCACACACACACACTCATAGACACACTCACACACACTCACACACACACACACACACTCATACACACACCACACACACACACACCACACATACCACACACACACACTCATACATAGTGTACAGACACTCACACACACTCACACACACACACACTCATACACAGTGTACACACACACCAGACACAGACACACACTCACACACCACACACACACAGTGTACACACCAGACACACTCACACACACTCACACACCACACACACAGTGTACACACCAGACACACTCACACACACACACACTCACACACACACTCACACACACCACACACACACTCATACACACACTCACACACACACATTCATAGACACACTCACACACACACACTTGCATGGGGTGACCACAAGCAGCGTACCTGCTCTAGTTGAAGATCTGGCTGCTTGTTGCTGTCGTCACAGAGCCTGATCAACCCAGCCCACCTCAGCATGGCGGCCCTCTGTGCTCCAAGGCATGAGCAAACCCCACGGGTGAACTAATCTAATTATCTATCGGCATCTACACATGCATTTGTCCGATCCAAGGAATCGCGAAAATTCGACTTTGTACCTCCATTAGGGCCTTATCCCCCTCCACCCTCCCTGGACACCTGGGAAGTCTTTTATGGAAGTTAGCTCACACCACGCTAAACAGCGCCATTTAGCACTCCTAATCCAGCAGGCCAGATCTGTAAAGTGAATTATAGGTCAACTTGCTCATGCTGACTCGGCAATAACTTCTCCACCGACCTCACCTCTGAACAGGCGTAGTGATTAAGGTACACACGGTCACACGGGGCAGCAGTTCTTGGAAAACATTCTCATTATATTATACCTATTAGTGTTCCGTACGCTCAGAGCAGTCTGCTTTCGTACTTTAACCCTTTCACTTTCAGAGAAAACTGAGCTTTTCCGTAAACCAACTGACCCTTCCCTTATTTGCCAGTTGCGGAAACTTATTACTGCTAGCACGCCTGAGTTGTCTTGGCAACGAGAACTAGGATGCGTGGGTGGGACTAGGATGCATGGGTGGAACTAGGATGCGTGGGTGGACCATGATGCGTGGGTGGAACATGATGCATGGGTGGAACATGATGCGTGGGTGGAACTAGGATGCATGGGTGGAACATGGTGCGTGGGTGGAACTAGGATGCGTGGGTGGAACTAGGATGCGTGGGTGGAACAGGATGCGTGCGTTGTCTTGCACCTACTTGCTTGTTTTCAGACTGCAAGAAGGAGGAGACCTGGCCAATGGGGAAGTTGGGAATATTTTTGGAACTGATGTCGTTATGAATAGACCCATGTTATGTCTGGGGAGGAAGGTGATAGAGAACCATTACCATCATCATGAGTGTAATAGTTATTGCCAGTCTGATTAGATGTGACGTGCACTTCTCTCGTTTGTATCTGTAGGCTGCTCATTTGTACCAACTAGTCCACGAGAAGGACCCTCACAGACAAGAAGGTACTTGTTACGGCCCACATGTGTACACACACACTCTGTACATCCACATGTGCACACACACACACCATGCACCATGTGAGTTCCCAACACACTAGCGTCCCAGACACTCCAACACTCAATGTGTACACACAACAAACTGTTTACACCCACATGTGCACACTGTACATATACATATGCACATCCACTAAACATCCACATGTGCACTGTGAGTGAATCAAGGGTGTAAATCTGTATTATAATAAATGGGGTGTAAGGAGAGGTGTAAACATCCACATGTGCACATATACATATGCACATCCACTAAACATCCACATGTGCACACACACACATATATGCACTCACAATACATGCAATACCCTCACACATATGCTCACAAAACTCTACACCCCCATGTGTGCTCACAAACACTCTACACCCTCACACATGTGCTCACAAGCACTCTACTCCTCCACACATGTGCTCACAAACATTGTACACCCCACACATGCTCATAAACACTCTACACCCTCACACATGTCTCACAAACACTATACACCCTAACATGTGTCACAAACACTCGACACCTCCACATGTGTGCTTAAAAATCTCTACACCCCACATGTGCTAAAACTCTACACCCCACACGTGTGCTCAAAAAACTTTACACCCTCACACATGTGCTCACAAACACTCTACACCCTCACACATGTCTCACAAACACTCTACACCTCCACATGTGTGCTTATAAAACTCTGCAGCCCATACGCATGTTCACAAACTCTACACCCCACACATGTGCTCACAAACTCTATACCCTACACATGTGCTCACAAACTCTACACCCTCACACATGTGCTCACAAACTCTACACCCCACACATGTGCTCACAAACTCTACACCCGCACACATGTGCTCACAAACTCTACACCCCGCACATGTGCTCACAAATTCTACACCCTCACACATGTGCTCACAAACTCTACACCCCGCACATGTGCTCACAAATTCTACACCCTCACACATGTGCTCACAAACTCTACACCCCACACATGTGCACACAAACTCTACACCCCCACACATGTGCCACAAACTCTACACCCTCACACATGTGCTCACAAACTCTACACCCCACACATGTGCCACAAACAGGTATGGACCTGTACTCATCTTGCTTGTGGCATCTGCAGAAGGAAGTGGAGCTGTCTGTGCTAGCTCACACTCTGTACTCTTCCAACAAGCTTCTTCCTCAGGGCATTTGTGCAATGGCTTCCCTCAAGAACCTCCAGAAAGACCATGATGCAGCCATTAGCTTCTTGACACAAGCCACACAGGTGAGTCGATGTTCGAGTAGGACAAGTCGGAACAATTCACACTTGTATTTATTATTAATTAATTATTATTGAATTAATTATTATTGTTATTATTATTATTATTTTGTTTTATTATTATTATTATTGTTATTGTTATTATTATTATTATTATTATTATTATTATTATTATTATTATTATTATTATTATTATTATTATTATTATTATTATTATTATTATTATTATTATTATTATTATTATTTTATTACTATTACTACTATTATTACTATTATTATTATTGCTATTATTATTTTATTATTATTATTATAACAAACAACATTAATTACAAAAACAATTACTAATTAACAAACAAATACAAATAATAACTAAAAAGATAAAAAGCCTAAAAAGATAAAAAGCTAACACAAGTTCAACTCCCGATCGACCCCCAAATAGATAACCCACCTCCTCTCTGGACTTCCACTGAAGGAGACGCTGAAGGAGGTGAGCACGGGCCCCAGTTCTTTGCCTTATCCTGAGACTGAGCTCTTTCAGGAAAGCCATCGACCTGGTCCCAATGATTCGAGGACCACTGGCACAAAAAAGTGGCCTGAATCCAGACTGGCATACTTGGCCACTTCCTTCTCCTCAGCCATAGCAGCCACAGCTCCAGCACTACTCACTGCCATACCCTGATATGATTGGGTAAACGTATCTGAACAGGTCGCATCCCACACCAGTTGCTTGCCATTCTCGTTAGAACGAAAGAGACCCGACCGTTCCATCCTGGAAGGGGCATCTGCAGATGACAATGCCCGGAAGAGGATGTTGTTTATTATTAATTTTATCTTCTGCTTGAACTTTTCTCAGAAATAAGCTGTTGGTGTTATTACAGTGCAAATGCATTAGGAAGCAGTTTGGTATGGGAATCGGCTCCATTGGGTTGCATGCAAACAAAGGCTATGCATCGGTACATTACTCTGTCTACATCAAGACCTACAGCAGGGAGTCCATCTCTAGGCATCCCTCGTTGCTCAAGGGACAGGTAAGCCTTGTAGCTTTCCTCAGAAGTGATTAGTCTTCAGACGGGATAGCGGTAGATTTGGACTGCCACAGTTCCAGTCTAGGGGTGTTGGAAGTGTAAGAGGACATGCTTCCTAGTTCTAGTCCAGGGCAGTTGGAAGTAATGGGACATGCTTCCTAGTCCCAGTCGAGGGGAGTTGGAAGTAAGGGGGCATGCTTCCTAGTCCCGGTCCAGGGGTGTTGGAAGTAAGGGGGCATGCTTCCTAGTCCCAGTGCAGGGGAGTTGGAAGTAAGGGGGCATGCTTCCTAGTCCCAGTCCAGGGGAGTTGGAAGTAAGGGGGCATGCTTCCTAGTCCCGGTCCAGGGGTGTTGGAAGTAAGGGGGCATGCTTCCTAGTCCCAGTCCAGGGGAGTTGGAAGTAAGGGGGCATGCTTCCTAGTCCCGGTCCAGGGGAGTTGGAAGTAAGGGGGCATGCTTCCCAGTCCAGGGGTGTTGGAAGTAAGGGGACATGCCCAGTCCAGGGGAGTTGGAAGTAAGGGGGCATGCCTCCTAGTCCCAGTCCAGGGGAGTTGGAAGTAAGGGGGCATGCTTCCTAGTCCCAGTCCAGGGGAGTTGGAAGTAAGGGGACATGCTTCCTAGTCCCAGTCCAGGGGAGTTGGAAGTAAGGGGACATGCTTCCTAGTCCCAGTCCAGGGGAGTTGGAAGTAAGGGGACAAGCCTCCTAGTCCAGGGGAGTTGGAAGTAAGGGGGCATGCTTCCCAGTCCAGGGGTGTTGGAAGTAAGGGGACATGCCCAGTACAGGGGAGTTGGAAGTAAGGGGGCATGCTTCCTAGTCCCAGTCCAGGGGAGTTGGAAGTAAGGGGACATGCTTCCTAGTCCCAGTCCAGGGGTGTTGGAAGTAAGGGGGCATGCTTCCTAGTCCCAGTCCAGGGGAGTTGGAAGTAAGGGGACATGCTTCCTAGTCCCAGTCCAGGGGAGTTGGAAGTAAGGGGACATGCTTCCTAGTCCCAGTCCAGGGGAGTTGGAAGTAAGGGGACAAGCCTCCTAGTCCAGGGGAGTTGGAAGTAAGGGGGCATGCTTCCCAGTCCCAGTCCAGGGGTGTTGGAAGTAAGGGGGCATGCTTCCTAGTCCCAGTCCAGGGGTGTTGGAAGTAAGGGGGCATGCTTCCTAGTCCCAGTCCAGGGGTGTTGGAAGTAAGGGGGCCAGTCCAGGGGTGTTGGAAGTAAGGGGACATGCTTCCTAGTCCCAGTCCAGGGGAGTTGGAAGTAAGGGGGCATGCTTCCTAGTCCCAGTCCAGGGGTGTTGGAAGTAAGGGGACATGCTTCCTAGTCCCAGTCCAGGGGAGTTGGAAGTAAGGGGGCTTGCTTCCTAGTCCCAGTCCAGGGGAGTTGGGAGTAAGGGGGCATGCTTCCTAGTCCCAGTCCAGGGGTGTTGGAAGTAAGGGGACATGCTTCCTAGTCCCAGTTCAGGTGAGTTGGAAGAAGTAAGGGGACATGCTTCCTAGTCCCAGTCCAGGGGAGTTGGAAGTAAGGGGGCATGCTTCCTAGTCCCAGTCCAGGGGAGTTGGAAGTAAGGGGCATGCTTCCTAGTCCCAGTCCAGGGGAGTTGGAAGTAAGGGGACATGCTTCCTAGTCCCAGTCCAGGGGAGTTGGAAGTAAGGGGGCATGCTTCCTAGTCCCAGTCCAGGGGAGTTGGAAGTGTAAGGGGACATGCTTCCTAGTTCTAGTCCAGGGGGGTTGGAAGTAAGGGGGCATGCTTCCTATTCCCAGTCCAGGGGAGTTGGAAGTAAGGGGACATGCTTCCTAGTCCCAGTCCAGGGGAGTTGGAAGTAAGGGAACATGCTTCCTAGTCCCAGTCCAGGGGTGTTGGAAGGAAGGGGGCATGCTTCCTCATGGTGAAAACCATTAACAATCTAGTGGAATTGAAACACATTCCACATCTCAACGAACTCTCAGTTAACATAATGTATAGCTACATACAATGACTTTCTCGGCATCTAACAGAAACGTCAAGTAAGTAAATTCAAGTTGATTATTGAGAGTCATTGTAGTCTTCCAATAGTCCTAAAACAGGCACTCTACGGTTCGTATGACATCATTGACACCCTATTTAACAACCACACCCATTAAAGGTACGGAGTCCACTACTACTAGAACACGTGGTGGATAGCTAGTTACATGTACATGTACATGTATATAGACATGTGGAGTTTAACTACGAGTGCAGCATAGTCAGTATTGTCTTTTCCAGAAGTGCTTCTGGCTATTATATATGGTCATGATTGTGGCGTTGTGTGTGTGTCCCCAGCAATGCGGTTGTCATAGTGCTTGTCTGAATGGTCAACGAACTCTTAATTAAGGTAATGCAATTCTGGATCTAGTGACTGCTCCGGTTACTTGTGTGTGTGTGTGTGTGGTCCTGCTGTTCGCCACCACAGGCCGGCATGCAGGCATCCCTCTCTGCCCCGGCACCTCATTGCTCCCCCCCCCTCCCACTCTGCGAGTGTTTGTGGGCGGTTAGCTCCTGACCAATGGAGCGTTGAGGAATGCATGGCCCATTTCAGGGAGTGATAACCTGAAAGGGACCTGTACCTAAGTAAGGTGCCACTAGCTATACGTCCTGGTCCTGTCCTACTCACTGGCCCTGGTCCTGTGCTACTCACTGGCCCTGGTCCTGTCCTATTCACTGGCCCTGGTCCTGTCCTATTCACTGGTCCTGGTCCTGTCCTACCCTCTGGTCCTGGTCCTGTCCTATTCACTGGCCCTGGTCCTGTCCTACTCACTGGCCCTGGTCCTGTCCTACTCACTGGCCCTATTCACTGGCCCTGGTCCTGTGCTATTCACTGGCCCTGGTCCTGTCCTATTCTCTGGCCCTGGTCCTGTGCTATTCACTGGTCCTGGTCCTGTCCTATTCACTGGCCCTGGTCCTGTCCTATTCACTGGTCCTGGTCCTGTGCTATTCACTGGTCCTGGTCCTGTCCTATTCACTGGCCCTGGTCCTGTCCTATTCACTGGTCCTGGTCATGTCCTACTCACTGGCCCTGGTCCTGTCCTACTCACTGGTCCTGTCCTACTCACTGGTCCTGGTCCTGTCCTACTCACTGGCCCTGGTCCTGTCCTATTTACTGACCCTAGCCTTAACCCTGACCTATTCACTGGCCCTAGCCTTAACCCTGACCTATTCACTGGCCCTAGCCTTAACCCTGACCTATTCACTGGCCCTAGCCTTAATCCTGACCTATTCACTGGACCTAGCCTTAACCCTGACCTATTCACTGGCCCTAGCCTTAACCCTGACCTATTCACTGGCCCTAGCCTTAACCATGACCTATTCACTGGCCCTAGCCTTAACCCTTAACCCTTAGCCCTGACCTATTCACTGACCCTAGCCTTAACCCTCACTGGCCCTGGCCTTAACCCTGACCTATTCACTGACACTAGCCTTAACCCTAACCTGTCCTACTCGCTGGCCCTGGTCCTGTCCTATTAACTGACCCTAGCCTTAACCCTGACCTATTCACTGGCCCTAGCCTTAACCCTGACTTATTCACTGGCCCTAGCTTTAACCCTGACCTATTCACTGGCCCTAGCCTTAACCCTGACCTATTCACTGACACTAGCCTTAACCCTAACCTGTCCTACTCGCTGGCCATGGTCCTGTCCTATTAACTGACCCTAGCCTTAACCCTGACCTATTCACTGGCCCTAGCCTTAACCCTGACTTATTCACTGGCCCTAGCTTTAACCCTGACCTATTCACTGGCCCTAGCCTTAACCCTGACCTATTCACTGGCCCTAGCCTTAACCCTGACCTATTCACTGACACTAGCCTTAACCCTGGCCTATTCACTGACACTAGCCTTAACTCTGACCTATTCACTGGCCCTAGCTTTAACCCTGACCTATTCGCTGACACTAGCCTTAACCCCGACCTATTCACTGGCCTCACATGTCCGTGACCTTTAGCCCTCACTAGCCTTGGCATGTTGTACTTCTTGCCTCATTGGCGTAGTGTTCTCCCCTCCAATTAGAGCAGCATTCCCCTCCAGTTAGAGCAGCATCCCCCTCCAGTTAGAGCAGCATTCCCCTCCAGTTAGAGCAGCATCCCCCTCCAATAGAGCAGCGTTCCCCTCCAATTAGAGCAGCACTTCCCTCCAGTTAGAGTAGCATCCCCCTCCAGTTAGAGCAGCATTCCCCTCCAGTTAGAGCAGCATTCCCCTCCAATTAGAGCAGCATCCCCCTCCAATTAGAGCAGCATCCCCCTCCAGTTAGAGCAGCATTCCACTCCAATTAGAGCAGCATTCCCCTCCAGTTAGAGCAGCATTCCCCTCCAATTAGAGCAGCACCCCCCTCCAGTTAGAGCAGCATTCCCCTCCAATTAGAGCAGCATTCCCCTCCAGTTAGAGCAGCATCCCCCTCCAGTTAGAGCTTTCCCTCCAGTTGAGCAGCATTCCCCTCCAGTTAGAGCAGCATTCCCCTCCAATTAGAGCAGCATTCCCCTCCAGTTAGAGCAGCATTCCCCTCCAATTAGAGCAGCATTTCCCTCCAGTTAGAGCAGCATCCCCCTCCAGTTAGAGCATTCCCCTCCAGTTAGAGCAGCATTTCCCTCCAGTTAGAGCAGCATTTCCCTCAAGTTAGAGCAGCATTCCCCTCCAGTTAGAGCAGCATTCCCTCCAGTTAGAGCAGCATTCCCCTCCAGTTAGAGCAGCATTCCCCTCCAATTAGAGCAGCATTCCCCTCCAGTTAGAGCAGCATTCCCCTCCAATTAGAGCAGCATTTCCCTCCAGTTAGAGCAGCATCCCCCTCCAGTTAGAGCATTCCCCTCCAGTTAGAGCAGCATTTCCCTCCAGTTAGAGCAGCATTTCCCTCCAGTTAGAGCAGCATTCCCTCCAGTTAGAGCAGCATTCCCCTCCAATTAGAGCAGCATTCCCCTCCAGTTAGAGCAGCGTTCCCCTCCAGTTAGAGCATTCCCCTCCAGTTAGAGCAGCATTCTCCTCCAATAGAGCAGCATTCCCCTCCAATTAGAGCAGCATTCCCCTCCAGTTAGAGCAGCATCCCCCTCCAGTTAGAGCTTTCCCTCCAGTTGAGCAGCATTCCCCTCCAGTTAGAGCAGCATCCCCCTCCAGTTAGAGCATTCCCCTCCAGTTAGAGGTAGCTGTTCCAAGAGTGCAAAGTGCTAGGACTTTAAACCACTAGTTCGGGTGTGGTGCATCTTACACAATCAGATATTATTCACAGCATGCACAATAAAGAGTTATGGGTAGCCATTTGCTGAACCAGCATGAAGATGGCGCTGGGTGTTGGCCGGGTTGGCTATTCTCTTAGAGATGGTAGCTTGCCTTTCAATACAACCACAAGCCTCTTCCACAGGTTCATAAAAGGTCAAGATGGTTTTTAATACCACCACTGATATAAGCACCAGATCTGTGCCCTCCACTCAAACAACAAGGTGCATCTCAATATTTTGCCACACTATCTATTTAAGTGAAGTAGAATGATCTGTTTAAGTGATATTTAAGTGAAGTTCTATTTAAGTGAAGTAGAATGATTTTTTTGATTTTTTTAAATTTTTTTATTTTATTATTTTTTATTTTTTATTTTTATTTTTATTTTATTTTATTTTTTTTTAAAATCTTAATAGACAAATTTATTATATAGAATATAGTAGAATAGAAATTACATATAATAGTATGCCTAAAAACTGTTGTATGACAGAGAACAACATGCCATACCTCAAGTTAAAAAGTTTAAAAGTTCATGCGATGATCGTCCCCAACCCTGATGGCAAAGATCCCATTACTGAGGCTGCATTCCCACGCTGCACAGCCACAGAAATCCGCTGAAGAAGATGTTGATGGGAGTCCTCTTCATAAGTCACTGACCTCAGGCGGCGTCCCAACTCCCTGAAGAATGCCTTTGCTTGAGGCCCAAAGGATCCACATGTCTCTACCGCCACAGGTACAAACTTGTATGCCGAGTCCAGGTGGGCATACTTTTCACCCTTCAAAATCTCCGCCTGTGCTGCCACTGCACCAGCCTCAGTGACTGCAGCCAAAAGGTTGGATGGGGCAAAGGTGTCACTGCAGGTTGCATCCCATACCAATAGTCTACCACTTGACCATGGAATGATGGACATGCCATCAGGTCTCTTTCCATCGGACCGAAGCAGACCTGAGGGCTCCAGCCGGGAAGGGACATTTGCAGCAGTTAATGACCGGTGGATGATGTCATTTAAAGCACCATGGCGAGAAAGCCTTCCCTGACTGTGCCTACAGCTCAACCCATGTGTACCAAACTGGTTGACATCCGATCCACAGTAACTACAAGAGTGTGGCTGGCACAGGGGTGCTCCAAGACGTAGCCCAACTGCTATTCGAACTACCTCATCGCTCATTCGGAGACCCAGTGAGGAGATTGGCAGGGCATTAAGGGGGTAGTTCACCCAAAACTGGAAAAAAACGTCTGTTGACTTTGAATGCCCATAACTTTTTTTAATAATTGGTTTGTGTAGATAATGTTATGCTCAAATTGTTGCTTGTTCTATGTGCTTTCCAATGATATATAAAATATCTCTAGAGGCATGTTTTGTCAGAAGATGCATGCAGAAATGCATGCATCTTCAGAAACAGGGACCCTCCTTCTCTTGGCAGACCCCCACTACTCATTTTTAAAAATCAAAAGCTGTAAATTGGTTTGTGGCTTGTCAAAGCTAACAGCTGTGATATCAATGATTTTACATTGCAATATAAAGTGGTTGTTGAATGGCAACGTGCCGTATTTGATTACGCCGCTAAAATTGTATTTTTAGCGGTAATCAAATACGGCACGTTGCCATTCAACAACCACTTTAGTTATTGCAATGTAAAAAACCAATTTACAGCTTTTGATTTTTAAAAATGAGTAGTGGGGGTCTGCCAAGAGAAGGAGGGTCCCTGTTTCTGAAGATGCATGCATTTCTGCATGCATCTTCTGACAAAACATGCCTCTAGAGATATTTTATATATCATTGGAAAGCACATAGAACAAGCAACAATTTGAGCATAACATTATCTACACAAACCAATTATAAAAAAAAGTTATGGGCATTCAAAGTCAACAGACGTTTTTTTACCAGTTTTGGGTAGACTACCCCCTTAAGCCAGGCACCTGACTCACATGCAGACACGGCGAGGAGACGAGCTCTGGTTTGGGGGTCACTAGCATTCCGCAAAAGTGACTCTGCCCTTTCCAAAATACGAGGCATGTCCCACGATTTCTGCTGATGGGAAGCAGGCGGGGCTGGAGGAGGCAAGACAAGGTCATCACCCCAGAGTGAAAGGGCAACCTCAATCTCAGGGTACTGGACAGTACTAAACCGAGGGGGGAGGATATGGTGAATAAGATTGGACGATCCATCAGCAGAAGCCAAAAAGGCAGAGGGAGCAAGATGAACCGCACTCCTAATTCCAATTCCCCCATGGTTCACAGGAAGGGTGGCCTGTAGCCAAGAAGAGTCATTGTTCTGAAAATCTATATTAGTGATATTGCTGAGGATTGACTTGAGAAGGTGGTCATAGGCTGGGAGATGACTGGAAGAGAAACAGGGAGCAGAGCGGAGAATGTGCATCATCTTAGGGATCGCAAATGAGTGACGCAACAATGTGATAGCATCATGTGATTGCAAATGACAAAGTCTATCACCCATCAACTGCAGCATCTCTGTCTTCTCCCTTACACATGCATCCACTGATTGTAACCCTCCAATAGGAGAGCCCAAGAGATTGGCATTCTCTGGGTTAATGATGCTAACTCCTGGAAGAGCAATGAGGACGATCCCACGAGAGGTAGGATCCTTACAGATCAATTCTGTCTTTCCTCTGTTTAGCTCAAGGCCCAGAGCACCTGCTTCAACCTCAATGGTCTTGAGATCACAAATTACATCTTCCCGGTTGCCTCCCAGAGTTCCATCATCCAGATAAAAAACACAGAACTCTGACCTCAGCTTTGCACACAATTTCTGAATAGTCAGGCAAAAGAGGAGGGGTCCCAGCGGGTCGCCCTGCTGAACCCCTTCTGAAGACAGCACCACTTCATCACCCCATGAGAGTAAAGATGGTGAGCAGTACACTGAGTGGACAAAAGGGAGAAGCTCGGGATGTACTCCTCAACAGCACCCAACATCTTGTCCCGGCGAATACTGTTGAATGCATTTCTGAAGTCCACTTTCATGATCACTTGGTCTTCCTTGAGGTTCTGGAGGTAGATGCGAGCAGCATGCACTGCCGCTTCAACCCCCCGCGTCACTCCAAAACCTAACTGCCGAGGGGCCAGGATATCAGGAACTTTTTGCATGGCATGAAAGCAAGCACACTTTGCAGCAAGTCTGCGCAGGGTACAGCCCACAGCGATAGGGCGAACCCCACCATCCTTCTTACGCAGAGCTACCAGTGAGGCACCAAAGAAATGAGGACGGATGGATACAGGTGTGTCACCTCTTAGAATTAGAGATATCAAAGAAGTGAGCGCCCTCAGTAGTGAATGGCCACCTTCACCAGCGGACGGACCCGTGAGGTCTTTGAGATGTTGTGGTCTGAGGCTATCCTGGCCACCTGCAGATCCATTTGGGAAGGAACGTATGGCTTGAGTTATGATGGCCTCGGTGACTGAGAAAGAGAATGAGGATGGGTCCGGGGATATCATTATTGAAGAATCTGGGTGAGCCGCAGGGTGCTTCTGCTTCAAGGCTTCCAGAGTGTCAGGTGAGTGATCAGCTAAAACATCCTCAGCACATGCAAGCCTGACAGCGCCCTTGACATCGCCCTCTTCCAGCTTGGATGTCACCTTTGAAGACAAGAGCTGTAGGGGATCACGAGACTTCTGTCTTTTGGAGCAACGGCTAGGCTTCCCTGATGTAGCATCAGCATCAGCTTCCTCCCTTACAAGGTTATTTACGGCTGACGCTAAATTCCACCTCTTCCCTCCTCTCGGCGGCAGCCTAAAACAGCGAGACGCAAAATGCAGGAGGCGACACCACGTGGAATGGTCATTCCTCGCCACCACACTTAACACGATGGATGCTAGCTTCCTGGCTGCCAGCTCCCTCGAGGCTCTAGGGACTCTCTTCAGTACATTAGAGCGCAGCTTTGAGAAAGGAGTAGCAACAACAGCATCTTCATCTCCATCAGTTATCAGCGATTGCCATTATCGGCTTGGGGGGTGGGGGGGAGAGAAGGACGTGTTTGCACTTTGCGATCATGTTTCTGGTTTGTATGCTGCCAATCTTTCTGCATGCTCTATTTTTAGATTGCAGTTACACCTTCGCCAAGGTGACGTGCATAACTACGGACTTTCGATACTTGAGTTTTGCTGTACCGTATTAGGGAGGTGTTTCTTGTTGTGTGGTTAGCTAAGCCATGACAACTAAAAGCCTCTAATGAGGTAATGAAGTGCTAGGAATGTGTGTGAGTAATCATGTGTGTGGGAGGGCAGGGGGGGGAGGGGGGGGGGGCAAATTTAATCCTCTCCACACACTTTGTAGAGCATCTATTTTGGCTTCAGCTTACCACAACACAAGAACTTGTGGTAAACAAATGACCACAAATCTGAGGTCATTAGTCTTTATTCACACGCACACGCACACACACACACACACGCCTGCTTTAGAGAGATATAGTCTAGTGAGTATACGAATATATAATAAGTGATTGGATAGAGACTGCTTATTTTCCTTCGGTGAAGTGATACTTGAGCACACCTATCAGCTATGGTGGCAGCCTCTTGTTGCAGTTCTCTGATGTTTGTGCCTTTCATTTGCTGTTGTTGATTTTGCTTCTGGCTTTAAAAAAATTAAAAAAGTGTTTTATAAAATGGGGCAGGGGATCTGGTTTTGCATAGAGGGAAACAGTCACCAAGTGGTTGGGCCAAGGGGAGGGGGGAGTGCCTACTGGTAATGCCACATGTATTAGTGTGCAGGCTATAATGATATGCATACTGGTAGTGCCACATGCATTAGTGTGCAGGCTATAATGACATGCATACTGGTAGTGCCACATGTATTAGTGTGCAGGCTATAATGATATGCATACTGGTAGTGCCACATGTATTAGTGTGCAGGCTATAATGATATGCACACTGGTAGTGCCACATGTATTAGTGTGCAGGCTATAATGATATGCACACTGGTAGTGCCACATGTATTAGTGTGCAGGCTATAATGATATGCACACTGGTAGTGCCACATGTATTAGTGTGCAGGCTATAATGATATGCATACTGGTAGTGCCACATGTATTAGTGTGCAGGCTATAATGATATGCATACTGGTAGTGCCACATGTATTAGTGTGCAGGCTATAATGACATGCATACTGGTAGCGCCACATGTATTAGTGTGCAGGCTGTAATGATATGCATACTGGTAGTGCCACATGTATTAGTGTGCAGGCTATAATGATATGCATACTGGTAGTGCCACATGTATTAGTGTGCAGGCTATATAATGATATGCATACTGGTAGTGCCACATGTATTAGTGTGCAGGCTATAATGATATGCATACTGGTAGTGCCACATGTATTAGTGTGCAGGCTATAATGACATGCATACTGGTAGCGCCACATGTATTAGTGTGCAGGCTGTAATGATATGCATACTGGTAGTGCCACATGTATTAGTGTGCAGGCTATAATGATGTGCATACTGGTAGTGCCACATGTATTAGCTATAATGATATGCATACTGGTAGTGCCACATGTATTAGTGTGCAGGCTGTAATGATATGCACACTGGTAGTGCCACGTGTATTAGTGTACAGGCTATAATGATATGCACACTGGTAGTGCCACATGTATTAGTGTGGAGGCTATAATGATATGCATACTGGTAGTGCCACATGTATTAGAGTGCAGGCTATAATGATGTGCATACTGGTAGTGCCACATGTATTAGTGTGCAGGCTATAATGATGTGCATACTGGTAGTGCCACATGTATTAGCTATAATGATATGCATACTGGTAGTGCCACATGTATTAGTGTGCAGGCTATAATGATATGCATACTGGTAGTGCCACATGTATTAGTGTGGAGGCTATAATGATATGCATACTGGTAGTGCCACATGTATTAGTGTGCAGGCTATAATGATGTGCATACTGGTAGTGCCACATGTATTAGCTATAATGATATGCATACTGGTAGTGCCACATGTATTAGTGTGCAGGCTATAATGATATGCATACTGGTAGTGCCACATGTATTAGTGTGGAGGCTATAATGATATGCATACTGGTAGTGCCACATGTATTAGTGTGCAGGCTATAATGGTAAGCATACTGGTAGTGCCACATGTATTAGTGTGCAGGCTATAATGATATGCATACTGGTAGTGCCACGTGTATTAGTGTGCAGGCTATAATGATATGCATACTGGTAGTGCCACATGTATTAGTGTGCAGGCTATAATGATATGCATACTGGTAGTGCCACATGTATTAGTGTGCAGGCTATAATGATATGCATACTGGTAGTGCCACATGTATTAGTGTGCGGGCTATAATGATATGCATACTGGTAGTGCCACATGTATTAGTGTGCAGGCTATAATGATATGCATACTGGTAGTGCCACATGTATTAGTGTGCAGGCTATAATGATATGCATACTGGTAGTGCCACATGTATTAGTGTGCAGGCTATAATGATATGCATACTGGTAGTGCCACATGTATTAGTGTGCAGGCTATAATGATATGCATACTGGTAGTGCCACATGTATTAGTGTGCAGGCTATAATGATATGCATACTTGTAGTGCCACATGTATTAGTGTGCAGGCTATAATGATATGCATACTGGTAGTGCCACATGTATTAGTGTGCAGGCTATAATGATATGCATACTGGTAGTGCCACATGTATTAGTGTGCAGGCTATAATGATATGCATACTGGTAGTGCCACATGTATTAGTGTGCAGGCTATAATGATATGCATACTGGTAGTGCCACATGTATTAGTGTGCAGGCTATAATGATAAGCATACTGGTAGTGCCACATGTATTAGTGTGCAGGCTATAATGATATGCATACTGGTAGTGCCACGTGTATTAGTGTGCAGGCTATAATGACATGCATACTGGTAGTGCCACATGTATTAGTGTGCAGGCTATAATGATATGCATACTGGTAGTGCCACATGTATTAGTGTGCAGGCTATAATGACATGCATACTGGTAGTGCCACATGTATTAGTGTGCAGGCTATAATGATATGCATACTGGTAGTTCCACATATGGTGGTGTGCAGGCCAAGGCTCCGCCCCCTCCCACATACACTCCCTGAGGAAAACCGTGCGAAGAACATGTTTGTCTCCCGGTGTTGTTATTGAATACATGTGAACTACCTTTATAGGAACCATGGTAACTAATTACATCAGTTCAGTCCGCCCACCTGCCATCACTATTGGGAGACCATTCACTATTTTGCAAGTCCTGGTTGAGCATATGAATGATGATTGAAACTACTCACTCTCTTTGGCACCACTTTCTTGCCGATCCTTCTGTTTCTGGGAGCTTTTCCTGCGAGGAAAGCTGCACAGGCACCTGTGCCTCCCTGGAACAACTCATAGTCCCTTCCCCCCCTTTAAGCGAGATTTGCAGTTCTGTGGATTTCCTTGCGTAAACGTTGTTGTATACATGCTCTCGCACAGATTTTATGTGCTTACTTCAGTGGAGAACCTGACTGTAGCTTATTCACTCTAATGGTAGTCAGCATGTTATATAGAGACAGTGGGAGTGGGCGTTCCAAATCCAACGCTATCCTCGCCTGACCTCTAAATCAGGCAAGCAATCAATTATCATTAGCATGTGGCATCTAAAGGCTGGTTCTAAAGGCTGGTTCACACCAGACGCTGGCTGAGCGTTGCATCGCGTTGCGTGTTGCCAATTGACCTTTGAACCGAACCATTTTTCAACTAAGATGGACACGCGATGTTCAGATTGGTCCGACACTGCGTTTCATACGCTGGATTAGAAAAAAGTTCTAATCCAGCATATGAAACGCAGCATCGGAACAATCAGTGTTAATCTTTGTTGAGCGTTATTCGCAACACTTGGCCAGCATCGTGTTGTGAGCCAGCCTTAAGATTTCTTCAGAGCGGGAGGTCCATCCACCATTTTTACAGGGGGGTGTTGCCGCTGCAAAAAGTGGGTGGAGCAAGTATTAATTACGGACACACCCAACGTTTCCCTTGCCCCAGCGTACCCCAGCGTAGAATCTCCGTGAAAGACTTACCAATCGTTAGTCAGAATTATTCCCGGAGAAAAAAAAAAGCTTATAATTTGGGGTGGGTGGGAGTTCATAAAGACAAACAATGCTTCTAATAATTGGAGGGGCTGTCTCTATATGTTAGTGGATGTACATGATTAGGTATTGTTAATTGATTATACCAACCCATTGTAGGTGTGTCCTGAGCATGCATACACTCACACGCTGCTCGGGCACGAGCATTGGCTGGTGAAGGATTACGAGAGAGCTCTGTCCTCCTTCCAGCAGGCATCGGCTCTTCAACCTCGTCATTATAACGCCTGGTAAGTTGCACCAATTAGCAGGATTGATTTAATTAAGGTACAGTCAGAGGCCACTTATCCAAGCATGTTCGGACCTCATAGTGTTCTGATAACTATATAAATGTTCGGATAACTGAATTTCAGTGACAATCCACTTTCCACCATTGCAATCCACCGCTACTAGCTGAACTTCTCCCATTCTTTGCAACATCATAGATCTTGAGCTTACATTGATAATGAAGGACAACTCTTTCTGTCTTTTGAATAGGTCTAGCCATGGAGCGAGAAGCACCGAAGAAACTGCTGGCCAAGGTTCCACCTGTTAGGGAAACAGTATAGATTAGTTGTGTGTATGCGCAGAGGAATCTTACCTTAAAAAAATGACGCAAAGAAGTACGCTGAATGTAGTCCGGCATTTCCATGGGAGGGGCTTCTTGTAGGATCCGGTCGACAGGCATGTTCGGATAAGTGGCCTCCTACTTTATAATTATAATTACGATAGGAGGCTTCGATAAGGTAGGGATTTAATCAAAGCGGAAGGCTAAATTTAAGGATAGTGTGCTTGAGGTACATGATTATGGGGAGGTATTCGTTTAGGGGGAAGGGCTCTAATTAAGATGAGGACTATTTTACCCTTCGAGGATTTTTAAAGCTATTATATTTATAACCATTTTAAAGTACGTAGCAAGCGCCCATGGGCATTTAACTTTCACCTCGAAAGTGAGATGGCTTGGCGCTTGCATCATGAAACTTGACTACTGTAGTTACTCTAAGTGATGCACACACCTTCTTGCATTTTTTTTGCGTCTGCATGAACAAAATCTATAGTGAGATTTGTTGGTTGTCTTAATTAATGCCCAGCCTCTGCTTGAGGTCATGCTGGTTGTCCTAATTAATGCCCAGCCTCTGCTTGAGGTCATGCTGGTTGTCCTAATTAATGCCCAGCCTCTGCTAGAGGTCATGCTGGTTGTCCTAATTAATGCCCAGCCTCTGCTTGACTCATCCTAATTAATGCCCAGCCTCTGCTTGACTCATCCTAATTAATGCCCAGCCTCTGCTAGAGGTCATGCTGGTTGTCCTAATTAATGCCCAGCCTCTGCTTGAGGTCATGCTGGTTGTCCTAATTAATGCCCAGCCTCTGCTTGAGGTCATCCTAATTAATGCCCAGCCTCTGCTTGAGGTCATGCTGGTTGTCCTAATTAATGCCCAGCCTCTGCTTGAGGTCATGCTGGTTGTCCTAATTAATGCCCAGCCTCTGCTTGAGGTCATGCTGGTTGTCCTAATTAATGCCCAGCCTCTGCTTGACTCATCCTAATTAATGCCCAGCCTCTGCTTGACTCATCCTAATTAATGCCCAGCCTCTGCTAGAGGTCATGCTGGTTGTCTTAATTAATGCCCAGCCTCTGCTTGAGCTCCTGCTGGTTGTCTTAATTAATGCCCAGCCTCTGCTTGAGCTCATGCTGGATGTCTTAATTAATGCCCAGCCTCTGCTTGAGCTCATGCTGGCTGTCTTAATTAATGCCCAGCCTCTGCTTGAGCTCATGCTGGCTGTCTTAATTAATGCCCAGCCTCTGCTAGAGGTCATGCTGGTTGTCTTAATTAATGCCCAGCCTCTGCTTGAGCTCCTGCTGGTAGTCTTAATTAATGCCCAGCCTCTGCTTGAGCTCATGCTGGCTGTCTTAATTAATGCCCAGCCTCTGCTTGAGGTCATGCTGGTTGTCTTAATTAATGCCCAGCCTCTGCTTGAGCTCATGCTGGTTGTCTTAATTAATGCCCAGCCTCTGCTTGAGCTCATGCTGGTTGTCTTAATTAATGCCCAGCCTCTGCTTGAGCTCATGCTGGCTGTCTTAATTAATGCCCAGCCTCTGCTTGAGCTCATGCTGGTTGTCTTAATTAATGCCCAGCCTCTGCTTGAGCTCCTGCTGGTTGTCTTAATTAATGCCCAGCCTCTGCTTGAGCTCATGCTGGTTGTCTTAATTAATGCCCAGCCTCTGCTTGAGCTCATGCTGGTTGTCCTAATTAATGCCCAGCCTCTGTCTGGGCTCTTGCTGGGTATCTTTAACCCCCCTCTGCTTGAACTGTTGTTGTTCTTGATCTTCTAAACTTCCTGCCCTCAGCTCCGGCTCCATTCAAGTCTGTAAGTGGATTGCTATTCTTCTCAGTTGGATGGCTTCATATACGATTTTAACACAGTCTATCTACTGTGCACTTGCTGTACGTACCCTAGCAGTGAGAACAGCAGGCAGGGTGGATACCGTAGATCAGTGAGAACAGCAGGCAGGGTGAGTGCTTGCTCCCCTAGATCAGTGAGAACATCAGGCAGGGTGGGTGCTTGCTCCCCTAGATCAGTGAGAACAGCAGGCAGGGTGGGTGCTTGCTCCCCTAGATCAGTGAGAACAGCAGAGGCTCCCCTAGATCAGTGAGAACAGCAGGCAGGGTGAGTGCTTGCTCCCCTAGATCAGTGAGAACAGCAGGCAGGGTGAGTGCTTGCTCCCCTAGATCAGTGAGAACAGCAGGCAGGGTGAGTGCTTGCTCCCCTAGATCAGTGAGAACATCAGGCAGGGTGAGTGCTTGCTCCCCTAGATCAGTGAGAACAGCAGGCAGGGTGAGTGCTTGCTCCCCTAGATCAGTGAGAACATCAGGCAGGGTGAGTGCTTGCTCCCCTAGATCAGTGAGAACAGCAGGCAGGGTGAGTGCTTGCTCCCCTAGATCAGTGAGAACATCAGGCAGGGTGAGTGCTTGCTCCCCTAGATCAGTGAGAACAGCAGGCAGGGTGAGTGCTTGCTCCCCTAGATCAGTGAGAACAGCAGGCAGGGTGAGTGCTTGCTCCCCTAGATCAGTGAGAACAGCAGGCAGGGTGGGTGCTTGCTCCCCTAGATCAGTGAGAACAGCAGGCAGGGTGGATACCCTAGATCAGTGAGAACAGCAGGCAGGGTGAGTGCTTGCTC